>OX030977.1:13617500-14217500 GCA_943735965.1 Eupithecia abbreviata
CCTGCAGTATTTCGCAGGTCGTCATCCCGCCTGGTCGGAGGGCTACGTTTACCGAGTCGTGGTCTCCTATCCTTCAGAGAAACTCCGAGCATGGCTCTTTCCATAGCTCGCTGAGCGACTTTGAACTGGTGGACCAGCCCTATCGTGAATGTCCACGTCTCAGCTCCGTAGGTCAACCTTCATCAGCTGCTGTATTGAGGTCGACAAACGGAATGGGATCTACTAATTTAAAAGACTTATTTAGAAAAACATTTGCGAAGCCACTTTCTACCAGTTAGGTTCTTAAAAGCTCACCGGAATATAGATACTACATAAAAAGTTTTTTACCCTAGACAACAAAAAAAATCAAAGTGCTAGGAAAGCTATAAAAATTATCCGTCTCGGCCTCCGCTGACCAAAAAGATAAAATATTCTGATAGCACCACCCAAAGTTCAAGGGATTAACGAGAAAAGAGAACAAAAAGTTAATGCGTTCGTCTATTTCGGTGGTCGGCCGTTATCTAAGTCACTCGCCAGAGGGTTTTTAACTTTTTAGTTTAACTTTAACGGTTCAGTCAGTTATTGAGTCGGTGGTGACAGGTTTGTAGTGACGGGTTAAATGCAAATGGGACAGATTTAGGGTAGAATAGATTCATAATGCTCTTTTGATTTATGACTTGCCTCGAAATATTGTCCTGGTGAAATAATTTAGGACTTTAGAATATTAAATAACTATTTTAGACCACTCAAAGTGCCTAAAATATAATAAAGAACAAAAAAAATATATGTTGTGTGTAGACAACCCGAGTACCGATGTAGTAAAAGTCGCTTTACTTTTTTACCTTTTTCATGTAGGTACCTACATTGTTATTTCATTTTTTTTATGGTAAAACTATGGACTTTGTTTTATACTATTCGACTACTCGAGTTGACAACAGATGGCGCTGCGCGTTTGAAACATTCATTTTGGTAAAAAATTTTAGAGTCTTCAAAACAGTGTTGATAAAACCTATTGTTTTATCAAGTTTGTTAAAAAAAAACTAGTAATACTCAAGTCTGATAAGTTTGATTGAGACCAAAAACTTTGGATTTCTAATCAAATCACGTTTTTCTGAAGCCTGCAAAACTAATGGCCAACTATACATACATATTATAAAGTTCTTGGGTTAAAATAAGTAACTTTGCTTAATATAATTTAAATTGACAGCGTAATAAAATAACATAGCTAGCGTAAAGCTTGTTCGTGTCAGAAATTGATGAACAATATCTAGTTATTAATTATGAACAATGGTAATAATTATCATAATAAATTAGTAAACAGCGGTTTAGTTTGGCATTTTGTTGGACAATATTTAATGTAGACATGTAATGTGCCTGCCTACATTATAAATTAACCGCATTAGCTGCTTACATAAAAAAATTATATACGTTTGCACTGTGTAATAATTTGATGAATAATAAAATACCTTAGTGACGAAGTAAGTTACAATGAATCTATCTATAGACGTAACTATGTATTATGTATATCAGTCATCTAGTACCCATAACACAAACTCTGCTTAGCTTGAGGCTAGATGTTGCTGTGTGGATTGTGTTTTATTTCTTTTCATGTTCGCAACAAACAAATGACAACATCCTCCTTTCTTAACATCGGTTGAAAAGCGACAAACGACTAAACATTTCCAAAATTACGTCATAGAGTTCAAATAGGTACTCCAAGTCTCAAAATTGAGTCGAGTCGACTCCCTCGTGACTGTAAAACCACTTCGTACCCATTAGAATACGTTGAGTGTAAAATACATTACTCCGGAATAATCCGATAAATAAACAGGGGACAGCTAGTGATTAAGGGTTGACTAAACTTACGAGCTAGTTTAAATCACTTTTATAATGGTTTTGGTGAAGGTTAGATTGTGACTGTGGCTGTCGGCCATTTTAAACAAAAGAAAAATGACGGTACGTATAAACAATAGGTACCTACCTTTTAAGAATTTATAGGGACATTCTTGCGTCACTCGAATTTCACTTGACTGCTTCTATTTTGAGCCATGCATGATATTCATGTACTAAAAAATAGGTAAATAATGCTGGACAATCCACACAGCATCATCTAGCCCCGAGCTAAGCGAGCTTGTGTTACGGGTACTAGATCACTGATTTATACAATACAATACATACATTATATATTTTTTATTATACATAGAAAATACCCAGAATGACCGGAGCAAATATCTGCAGATCGTACACACAATTGTCCCGATCCGGGAATCGAACCCGTAACCTTCTGCGTCGAAGGCGGACCTTGGTTCACCGCGCCACAGAGTTCGTCTTAATAGACAAGAAGCTACGAATTTTTCAAAGTTGATTAATAAAACTTGGTATGCTTTAAACAAGATTTGCACAATACATAAGTTACCCCAAAACATAATTTTAACTTAATAGCGAGCACTTAGCCAAATACTCGTAACTTTTATCCTTCTCTCGTAGTTTAGAGGTATTTTAAGTTGTTTGAGGTTTTAACTATCTTTGGACAATTAGTTTTATGGCCGTTCGGTAAAATGGGTGTCATTACTAAAACAAATTCGAGGGACATTTTAATTGATCGGCGAAGGATAATAAAGTAACAAGTTCACAATAGTTATATAGCAAGTTTAATAATTACATTGTATACAATTTGGCGCTCGTTGGGGGAGGCCTATGTCCAGCAGTGGACTAATATAGGCTGATGATGATGATGATGATGATACAATTTGAGCTAATTTTTTGCTTTAAATTCTGAGAACAAAATATGTAAAACTTCTGAAACTATCATGGTTATTAACACTAAAGTAATTTAAAACGGGATATTTACCATGATTTGATTTTTGAGTTTTCCAATATTTCGGCACAGTTTCATGCGCCATGATCACGGAATAACTAAAGACACTGCGAGTTCGTTTTTATGAGCAGATATACCGATCTACCCTCATTTTCTGTCTTTTGCTACGAACGTTACCACTACCACCGGTTTCATTATTATCGACCCCAGCTCGATCACGACACACAACACTGACAGTATCAGAACGCGGCGAAAAACTCAAAAATCAAATCATGGTAAATATCCCGTTTTAAATGACTTTAGTGGAACAAAATATGTGTTTGCTCAATCATGATTCATGACCCTAGCAGACAAGTTGGGGGATATGATTGAGTAGACTATATTCCTAGTCGACCACCTAATAATCAAGTCATGTAGCATACTGTTAGAAAGGCTAAAAAAATAAAGGAAGACTAAATTTAATATGACTTGTAGTGTTTTTAATCAATTTAGATGATGTCACGATTTATAATTTTGGCAAAGATTTTTACTTATAATACAAATACCAACTACTATATATGACTTTTTAAAAAGTAAATTATATCAAGTAATAATTTATTTACAGTAAGTATATTTTATTTATGTATTTAAGTAGTGTATTATTTATTTTGGAATTTGTAATATTTATTATTTGTTTTTTAGTATTCTTATTTAGATAACCTGTGGTATCTAAATAAGAATTATATGAATTTCAGAAAAGGCAGGGGGTGTCCTTGCCTTTCTTAAATTCATATAATTCTTTCCATCCAAAGGTTGCCTGGAAGAGATCGCTTCTAAACGATAAGGCCGCCCATTGTACCTGTCGCATATAATGTATTTTTGTAATGATTAATTTGATTATGGTGTACAATAAAGAGAATATAGCACAAGATATTTTGTGATATTAAAACCATAATCAAAAGTATATTACGATAAAACGTTTGCCGTAGCGGTCACGGCGTAAGAATCGACCACTTAGCGCGTGGCTGTCGACGAGAGGTCTAAGTGAGGAGTCGACTAAGAGAACCAACTAGAGGAAGGGCAAAAGCTTCCTTGTTTTTTTTATTACATCTCTACTGCCATCACCAATGCGCCTGCCAAATGTGGTAAATATGACAAAATCTTGGGGATTTTGGAGGTCTCGGGGAGGCCTTATCAACAGTGGACGTTTGAACACTGATAGGTAAGATAAAACAAGATGGACCTAAAATAATAAATAGGTAATTAATTACTATCATGGTACAAACTATTGCATTCAATAGAAATAAAGAATAATTCAACATGAATTCGAATTTTATATTTCAACTTTCAAAAGTACGGTTTTCCGTGTGTTCCTATCAAAAAACTTCATCTAACCAATATATTTAGGGCACAAACACGTAAATGGAGTAGAATACACAGTGCGTAACAGCACTCCATTATTTACCAAAGAAATACAATGCAAAATGAAAGACTTGATGTACACAGTACTTTACGGCAAACATACATAAATACGAGTTCCTACCTACTGAAATACGAAAGGGTTTTAGTATTTTGCTAGTTTTCCATTTACATGATGAATGCATATCTATTTTTTTTTGCAATGGATTGAGTCCAGTGTTTGTTTATACAGAATTGAGTTGCTTAATCCAAAACTTCTTTATTTGAGAATCATTGAATGTATAGACACACCGACCAAAACCCTATTAAATTTTTAACATTGATAAAAAAATGAATGAATGCACTAGTAAAGCAATACCATGATTTGTTAATAACGAAGTAACTAGTTTTTCATTTTAAAAACGAAAAAGTTTCTCAAATGAAAGCCTGCAACTATAAGAAAGTACAGCATTCAACAGCGGATGAATGAATGAGCGCCACCGTCTATATTGTTCCTTCATGTCCAGTCCATCCTAAGGTTGCCTGGAAGAGATCGCTCTCAGCGATAAAGCCGCCCTTTATATTCTTTAATTCTTTATTGTACACATAAAAAACTTAAAAATAACTTATATAAAAAAATATATGTAGTAGGTACATAGGCGAGCTTAACCCTGAGTTAGAGTTTTCTTCCAGCAAACCTTAGTTATACCTTTAATCTATATTTTAAATTCTGTGTGGTATACTGAAAGTGTTTTCTATTCTGTTCTATGAAATTGTGTGAAATATTTGCATTATTCAATACTAAGCGTGCGAGTACAAGCTAAGCGTGTGTACCGTAAGTTGGAACGCTCTAACCCCACACATTAGAGCAATAAACTTGACAATAACTTAATTCTAGCTATGAAGGGCCATCCCTCGTGCCTCTTACATCTGGGGCTGACAATGCCACAGTGGAAACAAATGGCTGGATCAGTACTGAGTAAAGGGTTTGGCAGATCTAAATATAAACAATCATGTTCTGACAAAGATTTCATGATAATTAGCCGGTGCTATTGTAATTTGACATGTCGATAATACATATTATGTACCATAGGACAGAAGCTTATGTTTCTTCTGACAAAAAATACATGTCTTTTATTGAAATAGAAGCATTGTCAAGTGGCGGAAGGTAAGAAACTGATTTTCCAAGTAAGTAAGGTAAGAAACTAGTGACAGATATGAAAAAAAATCAAAAGTAACTCGGAATTCCTTTCAAAGACAACTCCTGGCTAACTGAAGAACTCACTGCGAATTTCACAGAGAGCTCAAGAAATATGAACCAAGGTTTTGTTGTGCTTACCCAAACTGACGCAAATTGACCGCAACCTTCTAATAATTAATCAGTACAGAAACTTTCTTCCCATTGTGACAGAAGTAATCGACTAGTCGAAAATCTCTGGGACTTTCAACGGACATAAACGCCTTTGCCTCCACCTAAAGGGGAACATTGAAGTTACCTATCCAATCCAAATGTGTACCAGCGGTCCCACATTCCCTGATCAGGGGACTGACAATGGTAACTCGAACGTAATCAGAACTATCGATCGCGGGGTGCAGGGGTCCTAAACTAACAAGACGGATAAGGACTTTAATTTTCTATGACGACGCTTTTATCTTAGGAGCTTGGAGTGTGTTGTGGAAAATGTCTCGATTTGTACGCAATTGAGTTTGGTAGATAATGGGGAAAAAGATTCTGAATTAATTGTGCAATCGTAAAGAATAAAATGGCAAGAGAAAGGTAAAGTTTGCAGGTTTGAGGAATAATCATTTGTTTTTCCTATTGAGGACTGCTTGACCTCTAGGCTTGGTGTTTTGCTTTACCATTGCAATCATTTTTGTGTAAATTCGAATCAAATTAATAATTTGTATTACTTTAGGACACAAAACAAGGTCATGGACTGGATAAGTCCAATTTTAAAAGGAATTCAAATAAATAATCAAATTTTAAACTACATTTTAAGGGATCTATAATAAAGAAGAGAGTATCTTAGTTTCAGTTTTTTTATTAATAACGTTTATATATTACATGTCGGACTGACTTAGTCACTGTTAGACTCAAAGTCCTTAAAAAAATTAGAATAAATAAATGTTACATGTCATTTTCTAAATTCTAATTGAATTATCAATTTAATTAACTATCTATTAATTTGTATATAATAATATCATAATTAATTGATTAAAAAGATAAATAAAAATTAAATTATAAAACGTCAAACAGTTCACTAAATTTATAGTGACATTGCTCAATGAGCCAGAACTTATTGCAATTGAAGAGTAAAATGAAGAAATAACATGTGCCTAAGGTTCCTGGTATTGTTAAAGAACTATATGGTGACTATGGTCGACCATACACGACATCCACGAAGAACAGTGGATGTCGTGTATAGGTAGAAATATTGACGATACACTTATGGATAAGGGAGGTAATGGCACGAAATATCGATAATATTAAACGTTACCCGTAGAGAAATTTAGAATATTGAGATTTAACGCCGACGCGACATGTTGCAACCTGTTCCCGACAAGACGTGATTGGCTGTGCGTCTGCATCGTAAAATTTGAGGAATAATATTTTGCGACGGGCTTGAGATGAAGATGTAGACAGGCGAGCAATAGTAGCAATCGACTTGGCGAAGATTTTAAGATAAATATGAAAGAGATATTGTTGAAAATGTTGTCTTAATTATTATAGATCTCAGTTGATGATCATAATTATTAACGATCCTTAGCTTGAGTTAAAAAACAATTATCTAAGTAGGTAGGTACCTAGGTACTTAACACTTTGACTGCGATTTTTTTTTAACCTAAAAAATTCGTGCTGCCGCTCTACACAGCGGTTGTGTTGCGCCGCACATGCGTTTCGTTCGAAAAATATTACGGCTGTGCTGAGTCACAAAGATCTGTATTTTCTCAGCCGCTGCGCTAGTGTGGATTTACGCATATAAGTCACTTGTAGGAAACACATACCGTGTGATTTCAGCAGTCAAAGTGTTAAAGTATGTCTGGAAATAGGTCTCCCCTTAAATTTAGAGTCTAGATAACTTAATCCCGTTCGATTAAAACAGTTCGATTCCGTAAACCTAGACACGTTTGATTCACCTTTAGGGCTGAGATATTGGCAGATACTTAGGTAGTACTTACTCTGCGCTGACTGCCGCAGCCGGTTGGATGAATACAATTAATGAGTAGTACCTGAAACGAAAAAAAAAACATTAGAATCCAGTACTTGTGCTTTAATAATTTGACTTAGTATCAAATAATTAAATAAATAATGCTGGACAATCCACACAGCATCATCTAGCCCCAAGCTAAGCAGAGCTTGTGTTATGGGAACTAGATGACTGATATACTTAATTCAATAATTACAAAGATAGATATTTTTTATGATTCATAGAATACCCAGAACACCCAGAACAACTATTTACAAATCGTACAAACATTTGTCCTAACCCAAGGCGGGAAACAAACCCGCAACCCGCTGCGTCGCAGTCGGTACATTCACCCGCCGCGTCATACGTCATACGGTAGATCAACATTTATAATACAAAACAGTTGTATAAACCAGACAGTAAGTATCCAGCCGGTCAATTCTGGTGTGTGCGTGAATGTAACTACTCATACTATTTCGACATTCATTGGTTCATACTCTCTTGTTTATTTTTCTTATAAAATTTCAGCCAATAAGGGGAAAAAATTGTATGAAGGATACATTCACGAATACAATCAAACCAGCATCCAGGCAGTAAATTCTTTTCGATACATTTAGACCTATTTCTCAGGTAGGATAATGAGATACATACCAACAGAGTTGGATAAAAAAAACCCATTTAACAAGTAAACTGATTTACCTGCAGAAGCGATTTCCAATTGAAATTGTTCCTCGCATTAATTTGCGGAAGTTTTTCGCAGCTGTGAATCATTAATGGGTCTGAAACTATTGTCATAATAAATAATGAGGATAATGATCGATTGTACTTATTGCTGCGGTGATTTATGTATATATTTACCTACTTACTGGTTTGTTACAATCATGGCGGCTGAGTTATGTTTGGGAAACTACGTCAAGTCTTTTCGTCATCCATACCGCAATGCTTGAAAACGAAAGTTTTCAAACCAGTGCGTCCTACCCGTTATGATCTACGGAGCTAAGACGTGGACGCTTACGATAGGGCTGGTCCACGAGTTCAAAGTCGCTCAGCGAGCTATGGAAAGAGCTATGCTCGGAGTTTCTTTGAAGGATAGGATTCGTAACAAATACATCCGACAGAGAACCTAAGTTATAGGTCTAAGAATTAGCAAGCTGAAGTGGCAGTGGGCGGGCCATATCTCGCGAAGAACCGACGGCCGCTGGGGCAAACCTGTTCTTGAGTGGAGACCACGACTCGGTAAACGTAGTGTAGGACGCCCTCCGACCAGGTGGGATGACGACCTGCGAAGGACTGCAGGTAGATGCTGACAGGGAAGGAGGCCTATGTCCAGCAGTGGGCTGCTATAGGCTGATGATGATGAGTTATGTTTGGCAAAGGCCCACAGAAAAAACAGCCTACAAAAGACTTTCCGAGTATTTACTCAGACAGACTCGTTTTCAAATTCTACATAAGTCATTTATAACGGGATATTTACCATGATTCGATTTTGAGTTTGAGAAATGCCTTTGTTGATATAAAATATCTTGTGTTCTCGAACCGAGTATTTCTTATGTCGTTTGTAATCTACACTCAATTATAAAGAAATAAGGTTTGATTTTTTGTTTGTTTGTTTGTATTGAATAGGCTCCGAAACTACTGGATCGATTAAAAAAAATCTTTTACATGTGTAAAAGAATTTTTCAAATCGATCAGCGAGTTCACCAATACGTAGGTGGTATTGGCTACATGGATAGTTCGGATACACCGAACATTCTTAGTTTTTACTATCCATGTCCCTATCTGAAATCCTAGCCAATCTGAAAATCGTTGTTTTAGTTCAAACTAAATTCAATTTATTTTATTAAAATAATGTAGTAGAACTTGAATGAATAGGTAATTCGTTGAGGTCATGCATGAAGAAAACCTCAAAATTCCAAACTTTTTGAAACAGCACTTTTAGTTAAAATCAGTGCTTTAACCCTGGTTCAACTTACAAAACAATATCGACTAATTATCCGAATAGAAGTTGAACGGGTATGCAGGCTATTTTGCCAATAACTGCATACTCCTCCAACTTGGGTTAACTAAACAGAGGAATACAAATGTAATGCAACTACTGAACGGCCTTGTATGAACATTAGCAATTCATTTTCTATTTTATAGACGTTTAACATTATTTGGTTTATTTGAAGGTTTTTGATTCCCAGATCATTTATTTTTAGAGTTCGACCGAGTCTTGCTGCCGAGTCTTGCTAAAAACCCCGATAGTTTTCGTTGGTCTATCTGTCCATCCGTCATCAAAAATATTTTTTAGTAGAGGAATTTCGTCAAAATACAAGACATCATCAACCACTGCTGGATTGGACATATAATAATAATTGTATTTTTTGTATTTTCTATACTAAAAAATTTATTTTATACGAGAATTTTAATAAATGAGTGTATAATAATAAATAAATAAAGCTGGACAATTCACACAGCATTATCTAGCCCCATGGTAAGCAGAGCTTGTGTTATGGGTACTAGATAACTGATATACATAATACAATACATTACATAGATAGATATTTTTTATTATACATAGAAAACGACCAGAACACTCGGAACAAATATGTGCAGATCGTGCACACAATTGTTCCGAGGCGGGAATCGACATATGCGTCCTAATGAGCGCCATAGCGCCCTGTCTTCAACTAGGCGCAGCCAGGATCTGCTTTAAGTCTTTCGCAGGCTGTCATCACACCGCACACCGGCCCGAAGGGGTCCTTTCATTACGTGTGTCAAGTCGCAGTCTCTTCTCAAGAACGCTTACTCTTGCAGTTGTAAGCAGCCATATCACAAGAAGTTGGTTCTTGTGATATGGCCGCTCTCTGCTAGTTCAGTGCTAATTCTTACTTCAGAAGACAAGTATGTCTCTATTACTCTGAGAAACATTACCGCCAACTTCAACGAACCTTAGTTTTACGATAAGATATTAGAAGTTATACGTAATGGCTTCACAGAGTCACGGCAAAGTCAATTGTTTATTTAGTTTAGTACTAAAAGAGCACTTAAGATCGTTGTGGGAGCCACGGTATATAATTGCTTTGAAGTTATCTGCTTAGTAGATAAATATGGTTTTACTTCGAGCCTAGTTTACAAGACGATCAACTGTTCGGTTACGAGATTTATCAATCAGGTTTTTATTTTAAATCTTTTAAGGCTTTTTTTCATTTTAATTTATAAAATTTAAGTGAAAACGGTCTAAGTTATCAGACAAAGAATATCATAATGATTACCTACCCTTAAAAAGTCTTAGGATGGGTTTTTAATGTAAAGTAAAGTAAAAGTAAAAAATCATTTATTTCTTTAGGCTTACAAAATAAGCACTTAGACAAGTCATATTTTATACATTAAATTATTATCAAATAAAATGGTAAACACTTCGAGTGCTGAAATCACACCGTATGTGTTTTCTACAAGTGACTTATATGCGTAAATCCACACTAGCGCAGCGGCTGAGAAAATACAGATCTGTGTGACTCAGCACAGCTGTAATGTTTTTCGAACGAAACGCATGTGCGGCGCAACACAACCGCTGTGTAGAGCGGCAGCACAAATGGCTTAGGTTAAAAAAAGTTCGCAGTCAAAGTGTTTACGAAAACTGTACATATACATAGGTATATGTTGTCGTATGGCTCCAAACGTGAATCTTGGGGGTCGTGAGGTCTCACCCGAAATGTAGGCTACTATAATCTTAGCCTCTAAATTAGTTGATAGTTATTACTGGATACCTTATTTTCAGAAAGCATTACTTGAGTTACTATTAATGCTTTATAATAGTTAGCATCCAGAATCTATTGACGAATAAGAGTGGAATAAAATGTAGATTATTTCAGTAAATCTTACTTACTTAAAACTTATTAATTTAGTATATTAAACACACTAACATTTTGTCCCGCCGCCGCGGTAGGATCCAAACCCCACAGCCGACAACCCAATACAACTTTTCATTATTGCCCACCAAATAATCAAATATCATACAGAAACAAATACAGATAATGTACAATGGGCAGCCTTATCGCAATCTGCTCCTACTACACCTAAAAGCTCTAGGGGCTAGGACTTAGTTTTTCAACTGAGCCCGTACTAGATCCGCGCCCTAGTTCTCGGCAACTAGACAAACTTGCTCCGCACTGAGAATATGCATTTTCTTTCAAACTCAAGTTTCCGGGCTTGCTTTACAAGTAAGTAAGTAATGACGTAGATGTGAAACTGAAAGTTCACTACTTATTTACAACTAGATGAGCCGCGCGGCTTCGCCCGCGTGGAAATCTATGTGTCAAATAGTTTATAAAGCTTCCTCTTGAATCATCTATAAACCGCATCCAAATCCGTTGCGTAGTTTTAAAGATCTAAGCATACATAAGGGCAGACAGACAGCGGGAAGCGACTTTGTTTGTAGTGATGATGGAAGACAAAACGAAGGAGTTTAGAAAACGATTAGTTGCGGCAGTTTATCATAGAAGAGATCACTAGGATCTCCTTAAAAATTGGAACAATCGTAGCACGGATTTTCCTTCTATGTCAGTATATTTATTAGCCATTCTTAGTTGTAAGTTATTGATCTTACTCAGTAAATTTATGCAATATGTTAAATTAAATTTAATATTTTAAATTAATATTGATAAAATGAACACTGTGATGTTTCCGTGAAGCCAACTTTCACTTTCTATTGCGGCACGAAAATATGTAAATTTGGTTTGTTTAATTTTTTTATTTATTTTTAGAATCTTGGTTTTAATACTCGCGTTGTATGGCACATTCAAAAATATCGAGGAGTAATATAAGCCGAGTCAAAAAAAGACTTTTTTTTATTTATTACAATGTTAGAGAAGCACAAAAATGCATAGGTAAAGCTATGCGCATATTTATCCAATACCGCTACCACCCAGCACAGAAATGTACATTCAAATACTATGAAACTTGTTTATTAACCGATTTTATAAATTCGAGGTTCAGGGTTGTATGTAATTTTTTATGTTCATCAATTCTTCCATGAGTTACGGACTGATTTTAAAGACACATAATCTTTTTTTATTATTATTTAGCTTTTGTATAGAAAGGAGAACGTTCTATGTTTGACTGTATGTATTTTAGTGAGTACCTATGTTCATAATTTTTTCGCTATTCTACCGAACTACATAGTTCGCCAAGATGATAGATGCCAAGTAGACTATCGTTATATCCAGGTGCTGAGTTGTCTCTACGAGGCCGCCACCATGAGTGTCCAACTACAGGGTCAGCAGTCTAAACCCATCCAATTGCGCAGAGGAGTGAGGCAGGGGGATGTCATATCCCCGAAACTGTTCACGTGCGCATTGGAAGATATGTTTAGGTTGCTGGACTGGAAAGGAAAGGGCATTAATATAAACGGCGAGTACATCTCACACCTGCGATTCGCTGATGACATAGTCTTAATGGCGGAGTCGCTTGAGGAACTGAACCAGATGCTGGACGGCCTAGCTTCAGCCTCCCGATGTATCGGTCTTGGCATGAATTTGGATAAAACCAAAGTCATGATCAATGGTCACATTGATCCAAGGCCGGTGGTCGTACATGGTCACCTTCTCGAAACTGTTTCCGAGTACACTTACCTTGGGCAGATTCTGCAGTTGGGTAAAAACAGTTTCGAGAAGGAGGCCAAAAGGAGGATCCAGCTGGACTGGGCAGCATTTGGGAAACTACGTCAAGTCTTCACGTCATCCATACCGCAATGCTTGAAAACGAAAGTTTTCAATCAGTGCGTCCTACCCGTTATGAGTTATGACCTACGGAGCTGAGACGTGGACACTCACGATAGGGCTGGTCCACCAGTTCAAAGTCGCTCAGCGAGCTATGGAAAGAGCTATGCTCGGAGTTTCTCTGAAGGATAGGATTCGTAACGAATACATCCGACAGAGAACCAAGGTTATCGACATAGCTCAAAGAATTAGCAAGCTGAAGTGGCAGTGGGCCGGCCATATCTCGCGAAGAACCGACGGCCGATGGGGCAAACGTGTTCTTGAGTGGAGACCACGACTCGGTAAACGTAGTGTAGGACGCCCTCCGACCAGGTGGGATGACGACCTGCGAAAGACTGCAGGTAGATGCTGGATGCGGCAAGCTGAAGACAGGGCGCTATGGCACTCATTGGGGGAGGCCTATGTCCAGCAGTGGACTGCTATAGGCTGATGATGATGATGATGATGATGACATAGTTCGTACCTAATATTACCTTTGGCATCACTTATTTTGGTACAATATTTTAATGCAATCATTAAGAACGCATTCCGTTTTGTAGCGTCTACCGCGTGTTTAAGGTTGAAGTTAGTTTGATTCTAAAACATTCCTTCAAAAATCAAAGTTTCTAAGTCGAAGTCTAGATACGATCTCGAAGCGATACCGGTTCGAGATCGATGCGATACGAGCTAAACAATTAGAGACTATTAGATGGATAGGTACCGTTCTCGAGGGAGTACTTTACACTGTCGTGTGCAGCATCACAAAATGCTTCCGCCATCATCGTCTTCTTCATCATCATCATCAACCCATAGTAGTCCACTGTCGCTGGGAAAAGGCCTCCCCTAAAGAGCGCCATAGCTCCTGCCTATAGACATGAAATACGATAATGCTTGGCCAGATGTCGCTCAGTTCCGCATAAACCTAATACCTATACCTAATAGTATGTAATAAATTCAATTATATATGACATGTATCTAAAATTGCATTGTGTTTAGATTTGACAATATATACATATAACTAAAAAACAAACATGTATTAGACAAATACCTAAGTTATATGAATGTACTAGCTATAGTGTTTTTTCACTTCTTCCACAAGTGCACTAAAACGTTAGTGAAGAAATACCTACCAAAATCATCTTGTTTCTTCTTATTTATTTAATAAGTAACATCATGTGATTTGTAAGTGCTTATTTCGTTATCTTTATATATAAAAATCGATTGCTGTTCGTTAGTCTCGCTGAAACTCGAGAACGGCTGGGCCTATTTAGCTGATTTTGGTTTTGAAATGTTTGTCGTAGTCCAGGGAAGGTTTAAACGGTGAGAAAATGTGATAAAATTGCGCAGAAATTTTTACGCGGGCGAAGCCGCGGGGCACAGCTAGTCCTAAATAAATAAAGATTTTGAAATCTGAAATACATTGCTGAACATAAACCTTGAAACGTTATTTGATACAATACTCAAATTGAGGTCTATCTTTGAAAAATCTCTACCAAATTCATTACATATTATATTTTCAAGCATGATACAGTTCGGTGTAAACCCGACCATAGTGCGGAGGTTAGACAGTTCGTGAGATGTTATCGCAACAGGAATTTTTAGTGGTTTACTTGTTGTGCCAGAAGGAAGTTGTAATGAGATAGATTCGAATATTTTTGGACTGAGATAAGCACGAAACTCAGGCTGTGGGCGAAGAATGGGAGAAATTTTCGGTCTTTGGTTAAAGACCAGTTAAAGTATCGACTCGCTTTGACGTTCTGTTACAGCCTACATAATAGATTAATACAATGAAATCATGACATTGATAATAATCGTACTTTGTGATCACTTATCAGTTATCACATAAGTATCCTAAGTAAAGAGTAGAAAGTAAGAAATACCTAAGTAAAGAGTGATATGGTATAATTTACTTATCACTTAGTCTACTGAAAACAAGTACAGGGATACTTTCCCTGTGAGGACAAAGTTTCCTGCGTTCTTTTTAAATTTATTTAAGCCTTGCATGCATGTTATTATTTCACACAATTCTTTCCATCTAAAGGTTGCCTGGAAGAGATCGCTTCTAAGGCCGCCCATTGTACTTGTCACATGTAATATCTTTCATAATGTTCTGTATCTGGTGTACAATAAAGTATTTTTGTATTGTATTGTATTGTTATTGTGATACGAACAGGTAGGTTATTTTTAATATCTAAAATCTGTGCTTGCTTTGTGTCGGCAGAAAACAATCCATTGCAGCCGCAATGGGTATCTGTCATACTTTACTTTGTACTTATCTAAGTACAAAGTAAAGTTCCACAGGTACCCATCTTCCATCAGATAAAGCTCACAACAGATAAGCGCACGTATTTACAGGCATGTTACTAATGGCATGCTTTTTGTGCAATTAGTCGGGCCGTGACCGGGGCGCTATGTGACCTTTACTTTTGGGGAGTCATACAAATAAACTTACAGAATAAAGCCTGTGATAGGTAAATTGGCTATATAATTAAGATAGGTAGGTTATTTTTAACATCTAAAATCAGTGAAGTAATTTCCTTGCTATGTGTCGACAGAAAACTATCCAAATGGTACTAATGTACAAAATTTTAAAGTACCGAATAAAACCCGTGATAGGTAAATTTTCCGTTATAACTAGTTTAACAGAAAGTACATATAAACTGATTCCTAACAAAGGCATACAAATTGCCATCGTTTAGTCTACGTTAATTTGACCTGGTTTAAAATAGAAACAAAATAGAATTCGATTCAGTAATTTGCGGGATGCTAATCAACTGCTTGAAGCAACAATGCATTGTTATAGTATGGGAAAGATGGGAACAGCCGAATTAAGAAAAAAAAAGTTGATACGAAACAAAAATCTTAAATATGTTAACAACTGAGAATGTCATAAAGCAGGAACTGTTGTTAAATATTTGCTTGCTTTAAATAAGGATAATTATTTAATGTATAAAAATTATATAAATAATAATATATTAGTTATCTAGTATAGTACCCAAAATACAAGCTTTGCTTAACTTGGGGGTAGATGATGTTATATTGTTGTCCTTTTTTTTTCATTTATCTACTGGCTCTTTCATCTCTTTTATAAGAAGTAAAGAGAGTCTACCCAGCTGTGTGCAGTGACACAGGTGCTCATATATATATATATATATGCTCATTTGACAAGGCACTTTTGGTTTCGTCTATTACATTTTACTCATAATAAAGATATCTATTTTAACAAAATACATATTTAAATCAACACAAAATAAAATAAAATAAAACATTATCACAATAAAACCCATTTGGTTCCGTAAGTTTAGTGTTAGGTATAGTCTGTCCGTTTTAGCACTATTTATATTTTAGTATTTTATTTTTCCTGTTATTTCGTTATGTATTTTTCTTTGTTACCCTATATATTATTATGTTTGAAATATAAGAATCCGTTCGGCCGTCTACAGACCCGGAGTTTCAGAACTGGTTCCATACGAGGCTTTTAAATTACTTGTACGGAACTGGTTCCGAATATTCTTTATTAATAAAGAACTGAACTGAACTGAAGAACTACAAATAGAAGTAAAATAAAAAATACTGATAAGTGACACTGGTAAGTTAAAAAAGGGTCGAATGGGATTCGAACCAACAACCTTCGGTCTGAAAGTCAGGATCTTAACTCTACAAACAAAAACCTTTAAAGAAAGACCTTTAAACCTGTAAATTCTATCACACTAACGGTTGTTAAAAACAACGATAAATCCTAGAGCCCGTTATCTTAAAAAACAAAAAAGGCCGCAACAAACGCATTAGACATTTCAAATCGACATTACATCTAAATCTCTCGTGAACTATTAATGGTTCTGTGTACAATACTACAACTGTAACAGACAATTAATCAAAATGAGGGATCGGTGCACGGAGCTACCTGCTGGAAAACTAGTGCCACTGCTAGAAACAGTTTTATGTTATACATACGTAAAACATAATCTATTGAAAGGTTTCATTACCGTACATTTTGCCATTGGGATGGCGCTGGTACGCCTGCGACGTACGAGGTTGCGGGTTCGATTCTCGCCTCGGAACAATTTTGTGTACGCTAATAACATTTAAAACGGAATATAAAATGGTAAATATCCCGTTTTAAATGTCTTTAGTGTTAATAACCACGATAGTCTCAAAAGTTTTTATTGTGTGTACGATCTGCAGATATTTGTTCCGGGTGTTCTGGTCGCTTCCTATGTATGATTAAAAATTCTATCGATGTAATGTTAATTAAGTATATAAGTCATCTAGTACCCATAACACAAGCTCTGCTTACCATAGGGCTAGATGATGGTGTGTGAATCGTCTAGCATTATTGATTTATTTATTAGATTTAATATAGATTTCAATATCCATGATGATTGATTATGTTTGACCAGATGCGGCTCCGCTGCATACTACTTACAGTTAGTTTCAGCCTCTTATACATATAGTAGTGTTCGGCTGAGGCCAAACGAGCTTTCGAGTTCTGTTGTAAGTTTCGTGAAATGAGTCAAACAAAAGTTTCGTTTGTGACCCATGATAAGTATTTGTTAAGCCTCAGCCTTAATCTTGATGTATCTTTAATTTTTCCGTTAAACTATAACATTAAGAACAGTTAGTAAATTATTTTTTTGAAGTGGCGCCATCTTACCCATAAATTACCCGACATCCCTCTAGAGAAGAGTATCTATATATTCTGTATCGAAGCCTTACGTGTCTATGTACCTTAACATCACTGGTTAGGAAAGCTGGCTCACTTTATAATTAGCTTAAGTCCTTATTGAATAGAAAATCTCTTATAATTTTAGGTAAGAGATATCCTGAGGCATTATGAAGTCTATAGTGTTTTTCCTGGACGAATAAAGGGATCCAAACAGTTATATTATGTCTAAACTACATCATCATCATCATCAGCCTATATTAGTCCACTGCCTCCCCCAATGAGCGCCATAGCGCCTTGTCTTCGGCTTGACGCATCTATCATCTACCTGCAGTCTTTCACAGGTCGTCATCCTACCTGGTCGGAGAGCGTCTTACACTACGTTTACCGAGTCGTGAACTCAAGAACACGTTTGCCCCAGCGGCCGTCGGTTCTCCGCGGGATATGGATATATCTAAAACTATACCTTTGATTAATTTCAGCCCAACTCAATCAGCAGTTCTGACGTAAAGACGTAACAAACATCCATCCAAAGTTTTTTTGTATAAAATAGATATAATAAATGTGCGCATTAGGGAAGATTACAATTTAAGACAAATAACAGATAAGAACTAGTATTTACAAATGAAACAGATGAGCTAACAGCACACTGTTGCTAACAATCTAGAGATAGTTCAAATGATCCATATCAATTTATTTCATAGCTTTAAGCTTTTTTTGTACACAATTTCTCTAATGAAGTTATTTGAATTTGAATAGGTGCATTTTCGTCAACAATGGTTTTGGATTAAGTCTTTCAGTCTAAGACTAAGATGTTATGAAATGTGCTAACGTTCCTCTAATGTCTGTGGTAACATGTTGCTGTCTCTAAGCAGAAGGAATGGTGTCTGGATTCTTTTCATTAGGATCTACCATCATAGCTCCACCTTCATCAAAATCATCAACCGAAGCAATCTCAACTTTATCCCCCTCTAATAAAGCTGCTTCATGAGAGATAGCTCAAATTCTGAGCGAAGATACGTCTTGTGTTCTGAAAACGTATAAGTTATTAATATTTCCTCTTTGTTGAGAGCCGTTTTCTTAGGTCTTTGTTCTTCAGTGATCAATTCCCTCTCGTAATTTCTTCCTCATTTCATTCTTGGGATTAGGAACTATACTAGAAACTTATCTTTAATATTGTGTATTACTAGTTCTTGGTAGCGAGTTTAATGTGTCTTTCAAAATGTGGTGGGTGTTTGAACACAATTATAACATTATCAGACTCTTGCAACTTCAAAGAAGGCATTCAGAAGGCCGTGACCACATCACTTAAACTGTTGCTAACTATTATCGAACTTGAGCGAAGATAAATAAAACGACGTATCAAAGTAAACTACAAACAACCGAGATAAAACTAAAAGAGCTTCACTCAAAAATACATTCAAAGGACTTGAATTTAAAGTGCTTATTTGACTTATAGACATGCCTAAAAAGGATTTCTTTAAGACTCGTCTCTGCTTTTGTTTAGGGATTCTAACACTTTTAGTTCGAGAAACTTCGAAACACGTATTGTGGAAAGTTTTAGTTGAACAAGACTTTTCAAAATTGAACTGAGTTGTACGAAACTTTTGCAGGTCTTTTAAATAACTGGGTATTTTAGGAAACATGGCAGTTACGGTGCAAATGATTAAGAAAATCAAGACATTTATGTTTACATGCAAGAAATACTTAATTTTTAATTCCACTTGTATTTTGTCTATTAATAATAAAATATATGATGACGATCGATGTGGCGCGGTGGACGAAGGTCCGCCTGCGACGCAGGAGGTTGCGGGTTCGATTCCCGCCTCGGAACAATTGTGTGCACGATCTGCAGATATTTGTTCCGGGGGTTCTGGTCGTTTTCTATGTATAATAAAAAAAAAAATATCTATCTATGTAATATATTGTATTATGTATATCAGTTATCTAGTACCCATAACACAAGCTCTGCTTACCATGGGGCTAGATAATGCTGTGTGAATTATCCAGCATTATTTATTTATTTATTTATTTATATTTATATAAATCAATGCATATTATCAATTATATACTTTAAGTATTTTTAAGTCGTGTGGTGTATTCCTTTACTATAGTTAGATAATTAAGTTTTTTTGCTCTATCAGAATAAATATATTTTCATTTCATTTCATTTTCATTTCATTTCATTTAATAATTTGGTTATTACATTCTAGGAAGTAGCTAAGTAATGTAAGGACAACAAACTAAAACTCAAACGTCATGACGAAAAGTATACGTATGGGAAAGAATACATCAAACAGCGCAGGGCCCACGCCGCGCCGCGTTTTTCAGATTTGAAGTTTATCTGACTTATGTTACCTACTATACATACATATATATATATATATATATATCTTATGTACAATAGAAAACAATCAAAAATTAGAAACAATTTAAAAATTGTGAACTCAACTTCTACATTCAATTATTGTTAAGCTTAAATTACTACTACTAATATTTTTTGTTATTTGTCTTATTGTTACCTACTGGAAAATTATAAAACTCTAAATTCTTCAATAGGCACATGATTGTTAATTAGCTATAATTCTGTAGATATGCTTAAAGTAGGTAGGTACTAACAATTGTTTGGTTGTTCGAAGTTTACTTAAAATACTTAGCTTAAGATGTTTTCTCAGATAAGTGAAATGTAATTTCATTTGAGAAAATAAATATTCTTTTGAACCGAACTATTTTAGGAAAGATAGTGCATATGCAAACATAGGGCGTGATTCAGAATGAACCGTTCTGTGTATATGGCTTGCTGACATATTGCACACTTGTATTTATTTTAATTATTACTATGGAATTCCATCAAGAAGCAGCAACATAATGTGTGTAGTACATTTTAACATAAGCTTTTTCTTTTCTACAGTCCGCGAATCTGATTCCGAGCATAGCGGCACTTTTATTTAGGTATTTTAGAAACCGAGCAAAGCGGGACTCGTGCATAGCGGAACCAACCCTTCTTTTCGGACCACTTACATATCTGAACTGTCGCGTATTTTAATTTTAATAAATTATTCACTGACGTTCCGGAAAATATCAAAATATTGAAGCTATTAGTACAATCAAAAAAGTTTTGCAATATATTCATCATCATCATCAGCCTATAGCAGTTAGCCTATAGCTGGACATAGGCCTCCCCCAATGAGCGCCATAGCGCCCTGTCTTCAGCTTGCCGCATCCAGCATCTAAGTACCTACAGTTTTGCAGGTCGTCGTCCCACCTGGTCGGAGGGCGTCCTGCACTACGTTTACCGAGTCGTGGTCTCCACTCAAGAACACATTTGCCCCAGCGGCCGTCGGTTTTTATATATTACTAGCTGCTCCCCGCGGCTTCGCTCCCGTGGAAATCTATGTGTCAAATTGTTTAAATGATAAAAAGTCCTATCCTATGTTAGACTCCTGGTTCTAAGCTACCTCTCCACCAATTTTCAGCTAAATCGGTCCAGCCGTTCTCGAGTTATAAGTGTTGTAACAAACACGACTTTCTTTTATATACATATATAGATATTACATACTAAGAAAAAGAGCGTTACCAAAACTATTTTAGGATAATTCAGCGCCATTTTCCGCCATCATAACTGTTCTATGACCTGTAGGCTGATCTTAAAATCCAATAATATACCACCTCATTCGGCATCATGGCAATTCCATCGATCCATCACTTATCTAATCTAAACTTCAATCCAAAATCTTTAAAACAATCTGACGTTTCACTAACGAACACAATCAACTGAACAAAACATGGACAGAAATGCTTCACGATAATAAAGAGTGTAACTCTAATTAGAAAAAGCCGAGACCTGTGCACTTTGCTTGAGGCCCATTCAGCCTGTCGGTTTATAAATAGAAAACATTGCGCTGAATTTACACTGATGCGAGCTGTCAAGATTCGAGAAAGACATCTTTAGTATAATAAATTATACTAAAGATCTCTTAAACTAGATTATATCTAGTTTAACCGTACGATTTTGGTCGGAATAAGCGGAAGCAAGAGCGGATTGTCGACGCTTGCATTTCCGTTGTCTTTGTCTACCAAAGACGTACTCCTATTGCTAAAGACGCCATTAAAATATAGTTGTATAATACCTAGGAACGTTGGCTACTAGGATCTTTGGACGCCATGGTACTAATTTCTTACTTTTAAATGTTCGTCTTAAAAAATCATGAAATGCCTTTACGCCGACGCTGACTAAATTGTAATTTTTATTCAATATCTTATTTAATACTTAATGTATTGTCATTTTTTAATGTAAATAAAAATTTTAAATTCCTTTTCTATTATAATATATATGTAGGTATATTTCAAGCTGAAGTGGCAGTGGGCCGTCCATATCTCGCGAAGAACCGACGGCCGCTGCTGGGGCAAACGTGTTCTTGAGTGGAGACCACGACTCGGTAAACGTAGTGTAGGACGCCCTCCGACCAGGTGGGATGACGACCTGCGAAAGACTGCAGGTAGATTCTGGATACGGCAAGCTGAAGACAGGGCGCTATGGCGCTCATGGGGGAGGCCTATGTCCAGCAGTGGACTGCTTTAGGCTGATGATGATGATGATGATATTTCAAACAGCTTTACCTTGATCAGAACAGCGGTTTCGTAAACGCCCTAATACTTTAAGTATCAGATTTCTTTATTGTCATAAATCGAACATATAAAAGTGTAGAATACAAAGGTACCCTTATTATGTTGAGGCTATGACTCGTCAAAACACAAAAAATACTATATTGCTGTAAATGGGCACGTTAAAGCCTTAAAATAATAATAGTGACCTATCGCTCTCGATTAGGTGATCTTACGGAGATATCAGATGACAGATTTTATGTTATATTGACTGTAATCGATTAATGATTTCTATTATTATTCCTCCTATTCGTTTTGTCTCTTTTGGTCCTTGGGAGCCAGGTACACTACATTAGTATTTTATTTTTGAGTAGCGTATTGATCGGTACCTACACTGTCACTTTCCCCACACTAGCAGTGTAACCACGAGTCTTATGTTTCACTAATTACTGTTGATCACACCGCACAGTGTGACCACGAGTAAAATAAATTACTCGTAGTCACACTGGTGTAGCAAAACGGTGTGACCACGAAAATTTGGTCAATTATTTCCTCCCGAGGGAAAATTCGTAAAATGCATTTAGGGTAATCCCATGGAATAAGTTTCAAATCAGAAATTAAAATTCTCATATTCCAGAATATTCTGATTAGAAACTTATTCCATGGGAATAATGTCATCATCGCTGCCACTGCTCAACCCACCCACGGAGTCGCAGCGGTCACGAGAATTCATAATATTAATCCCTAATACATATTACGAAGTTTTGCTTGGGAGGGACTTGGTCAGTGTTTCCGGACTATTTCTTTGATCGACGAGCTTTTCAAAGGACGTTCAGATCTGTGTAACAGCATCCTGTTTCAAGTGTGCCCTGACCACTCGGCGACTTCAAACGCGAGTGGTCGAGTCGGGGCCGGGTTCAAAGCGCAATCGCTCGCGGCGCAGATATCTACCATCGCTGTGTGACTGCGGAACAATACTGTGATTGGGTACTTGCTTACATCTGTATAATTGCCACGGAATCGAGGGTTAAAAGCTAAATAAATCCTGCTAATATTATAACCTGCGAAAGACTGCATGCAGATGCTGGATGCGTCAAGCTGAAGACAGGGCGCTATGGCGCTCATTGGGAGAGGCCTATGTCCAGCAGTGGACTAATATAGGCTGATGATGATGATGATGAATATTATAAACGCGAAAGTTTGTGAGTACGTAAGTGTGTTTGTTGCTCTTTCACGCACGAACTACTGAATGGATGTTGAAGAAACTTCACAATAATATACATAGCTTACTACGTGTTATCAGAATAACACATAGGTTACATGAATATATATTGTATATTATCCAAAATATCACCACGCAGGTGAAACCGCGGGGCGCAGCTAGTTTCTTTATTCTAATCACTAGTGGTAGAAATTTCACACAGCATCATCACTTCCTTACATCGTTCCTTTCTATGAAATTACACGTATTAAAATCAAATGATTTTTTATTTCTTAAATAATTTTCCTGGGTATTTTTTACAAAATTATTGTAATTCAACCCTAAAGTGGGCTTTTCTTGCGGCATGGGCACCAGTTGAACGACATCACACTAATATTATAAATGAGAAAGTTTTGATGTTTGTAACCTCTTTACGCCAAAACTACTTGAGGGATCGGGCTGAAAATTGTATACCTACAGGTAGTTCTAGGCCTGATGTACAACCTAGGCTACTTTAAATCCCACAAATAAGTTCCCATGGTACCTATAGAAATAAACCTTTAAACTTTTCATAGAAACAACACGTGCCCAAAAAATATATATCTTTGAATAGTATTAAATATATCAGTTATCTAGTACCCATAACACAAGCTTTGCTTAGCGTGGGACTTGATGATGTTGTGTGGATTGTCCAGCATTATTTAAAAAGAAAACCCGGAAAAAATGCTATAAAGCCGCGGTCATACACTAATCACCCAACTTCTTTGCAGTCTAAAATAACCGATCACGATCGATTCTATAGCAATGCGAATAAATCAAGATAATCTACTTCGAGTCAAGCATTCCAAAGAATATTTCGCAGAACACGTTACAATGTACGTGCAATCCATAATTCTTTTGTTCTACGATCCTCCACAGGTTAATATAATGTTAATATAGTGTTAATATACAGTTAATGTGCAGCAAGAAATGCCCATTCAATGTTAATACGCTTGTTTTGGGTCACGGCGTACTTGTATCGAATCATACATCATACATAATCATTACTTCGGCAACAACTATCGTTTGAAGAATTGAAGTACATACATACATAGATGCCATGTCTATGGAATGCTCTCCCTCTGGACATCAGACGTGCAAAATCACTCCCTATCTTCAAAAAACTGCTGCATCAGCATTTTCCTACTAATATTATAAACGCGAAAGTTTGTAAGTATGGATGAATGGATGGATGGATGTTTGTTACTCTTTCACGTAAAAACTACTGAATGGATTTTAATGAAACTTTACAATAATATAGCTTACCTATACATCAGAATAACACATAGGATACAATTTATAAAGATATGTTGTATATTATCCAAAATATCTATCACCACGCGGGTGAAACCGCGGGGCGCAGCTTGTATATCCATATGAAAGTTTGATAGCCTTATCTTATGTCTATGTAAGTTTATTATAATGTTTGTATGTATAATAGGTATGTAGTGAGAGTATTTGTTTTCTAAGGAACAATTTCCTTCATGTCCAGTCCATCCTAAGGTAGCCTGGAAGAGATCGCTCTCAGCGATAACGCCGCCCTTTATACATTTAATCTAAGTTTGAAACAAATATCTGCAGATCGTACACACAATTATTCCGAGGCGGGAATCGAACCCGCAACCTCCTGCGTCGCAGGCGGACCTTCGCCCACCGCGCCACATCGGTCGTCAAAATGTCACAAAGTACAATAGTTTTTCACTGTGTTATCAATGTTATCAAAGATACATTCAGCCTTCTTTTCTATATCCTGTATAGTAGAGAGAGCTGTAAATAAACCAATTTTATCAAAGAGTTATAATTTTCTCACCCTATTTTTAACTCAATTGAGTGGAACGGTTTCAACAACATCAAATGACCACTGTCCTATAAATTAACCCATTAGACGATCGAATCAGATATTTTGCTTTGTCATTTACGTTAGTTAGAGTGTATTTGCTGAGAGTTTTATTGAGTCAGCTATAGTCGATGCTTCTTGATAGTATTAATAGCGACAAGTTTTTTTTGTTGCAATCTAGTAGACTCATCAGACCTCTTGATCTGTCAGTACGCTAGTTTGCGATTACTCTTCCTAAAATCCATAAAAAAACTGTTGCTATAACAGTGACAATTACCAAAGTTATCGGTATTGTTCAAAGAATTAATAAGCTAAAGTGGCAATGAGTCGGCCATATATCATAAAGAACCGTCAACCGCTGGGGTAAACGACTTAAGTGGAGACCGCGGTTAGGCAAAAGTAGTGTAGAATTTCCTGGGGCCGGGTATGACGACCTAGTCTAAACGGAGCTAAGTCATGTGCAGAGGACATTATATCATAGTGCACAAGTGTATACGCAAACATGAGTGCACTCGCTCCTCCACTCTTATAATTAGTTATAGTTTTCGAGTGTTCGTACTTGTTTCGTTGGGTGCTAGCCTATGGTGCTGGCTGGTGAAAGAAAGAAAGAAAGAAAGAAAATAATTTTATTTGGCCAAAAAACAGGTTTAACAAAACAACACAGTAAAACACAGCAAACATAAAATTAAATTAAATTAACCTACAGGGAAACAATAATAATAATACACGTAACCTGCTGACCAAAAAGGGTCAAACTCAGCTATGTGCTGAACCACGCATGGCGCGGATCAACGCTGATTTTCAGTTTGTACCTTTTTTATGTTCATTGACATCCTCAGCTTTATTACTCTGTGACCAGTATTATTACTAGTTACTGGTGACATGAAAATGTCGTGTGTAAAGACCATTTCATTCTCTTTGTCACTGTCCTGATTTTTTAAATTGTTGAGTTTATTAAAGTTCTTGTTAGTTATGTGGGCCTATTAGCTTAGCGAGTACCTACATAAATACGAGGTTGCTTATATATTCGTATATTAACTAGCTGCGCCTCGCGGTTTCTCCCGCGTGGTGATAGATATTTTAGATAATATACAATTTATCTTTATGAATTGTAGCCTATGTGTTATTCTAATATGTAAGCTACATTATTGTGAAGTTTCATCAAAATCCATTTAGTAGTTTTTGCGTGAAAGAGCAACAAACATCCTCACAAAACTTCGCGTTTATAATATTAGTAGGATTGTTTAGATATGTTTTACTTAATTTATTTATAGTTTGCACCAAACCAGGGCTGCATAAACACTTGGTTTTTTTATGTCTTTCGATTCTGCACTGGATATTTTTAAACGGGCTCTTTTCATGATAATACTTAATCCAGTATTAAAATAACAGATTTAATATTGACGACCAATGTGGCACGGTGGGCGAAGGTCCGCCTGCGACGCAGGAGGTTGTGGGTTCGATTCCCGCCTCGGAACAATTGTGTGTATAAATATAGGTAATAAAAAATATCTATCTATGTAATGTATTGTATTTTGTATATCAGTTATCTAGTACCCATAACACAAGCTCTGCTTACCGTGGGGCTAGATAATGCTGTGTGAATTGTCCAGCATTATTTATTTTATATTTATTTTTTATTTTAATAGTTCAATATTTAAACCATATTAACTTATCTAAGTACCGTTACCACCTAAACAACCAATCAGTTGACTTAACCCGTAGCCACAAATTGTTGACCAATAATTCGTGTATTACCGGTCAGATCAGTTATTCGCAGAGTGCCTATAACTCGATACAAAAACGAATTACCAAACGTTCCTCTATTTGCGTCCGTGGCTTCCATTGTGATATAAACACAGCTGGGAAACAAGTTAGCTGATACATTTCTAATACGGTTTTTTTTAATTCTCATTTTATTTTGTTTATCCTCATTTTAATAAGGAGTCTGACAATGACTAAGTCAGTATTTAAGCCACTCACACGCCCGACCAAATCGACTACATAGTCCTAAATATCCGAGCTTCGCGGACAAAAATCACGGCGCGGCGTGCTATTTTTTGCCATTTTTTACATAAATCGTTATATCTTGCTATATACTACACCTACGCCCTAAAAAATACATATACAATAAACGCGAAAACTATACGGAATCAATAAATATATAGACCAAATCTTAGAAATAATCAAGTGGTCTCAAAAAGGCATTTATTAAAGTAAACTTGACAAAGTAACTTGATAAAAATTGTTGGCGGGAAATATCTTATAACTAGTTAATCAATATTTACAATATGCGATGAACAAAGTTTATATATTACTTCAATTATTTGTAATAAAATCACGAAGACCGACAAACACTGGGATAAGCATGTTCTTGGGTGGTGACCACGACTCGGTAAGCGTGCCCTGCGACCAGGTGGGATGACGATCTTTTTTTCTTTTTCTCTTTTTTTGTTGTTGTCTGTATTTTATTTTGTCAAATCAGATGCCATTATGTCCAGCAGTGGACTGCTATAGTCTGATGATGGTGATGATTATGATGAGATGTCATTGGTCCTACAGTTTGGCATTAACCTTCGAAGTCATCGATTTATCGTGAAATCCTGTCCCTCTTCACTTCCAGTGCTTCGCGGTTGCTATTTGATAACATTAATCCCCAGGTTCAAGAGCAAAGCTACTGTGGTTGAAATTAGACCGTAGAAAGTTGTTTTTTTTATTCAATATACCATGAAAATAACCAATAATAATTTATAACACACGAGGGGCATTCAAAGGAGCACCCGTTTTTATCTTTTAAAATTTTTGTAACCTATGTAAAAGTATTTTTACGGGACCGATCGTCTTCTGTCTTTATCATCGTCAGCCTGTACATTAGTCCACTGCTGGATATAGGTTTTACTTAACACAGTGCCCTGACTGCAGTCTTCTGCCTGCAGTCTTTCGCAAATCATCATCCCACCTGGCCGAACGGCGTACTACACTACATTTGCCGAGTCGCGGTCTCCATTCAAAAACCCCAGTGGTTGTCGGTTCTAAGCGAGCGACCTTTTGACTTGCCTGATATGTTATACATGAAATATTAAATAAAACTGATAGCCGACTAAAAATACTGAGGTTCCAAAAGGCGGTGTCATTATCTGTACACCGTTATGGACAAGAAAACCCGTTCTCTTGTGACCAAAACCGTCAAAAGAAGACCAGACATTTGTCCTCTTTTGACGGTTTTGGACCTTGCATTGGAACCATCCAAAAGGAAACGGGAAAAGTCCAAAAGGGTGACGTCACCCGGACCTTCAGAGACCATCGTAGCTACGCTGAGATAAATTGCTCCAGCTATTCAGCGAAACCTGCTTTCAAGCACTGCTCTTAACAATCCAACTCTATTTGAGATGAGTTCAAATAAACTGTTCAATCCATTACCATCATTATAGACTCTATTATCAACGTCATAAAGATTAAATGCAAATTGTTGGCTCAGACCCGTCAATAAATGGAATTAAAGTTTGCTTTAGTATTTACATTTACTGTCAGTAATGAGATGCAACTGCGTTAATGAATTGGTAGTTACTGCTGGTGTTTGCGACCAATTTAGGTATTAACACTTTGACTGCGGTTTTTTTTTCGACGACTGCGATCTTTTTTTTAACCTAAAAAATTCGTGCCGCCGCTCTACACAGCGGTTGTGTTGCACCGCACATGCGTTTCGTTCGAAAAATATTACGGCTGTGCTGATTCACACAGATCTGTATTTTCTCAGCCGCTGCGCTAGTGTGGATTTACGCATATTAGTCACTTGTAGAAAACACATACCGTGTGATTTCAGCAGTCAATGTGTTAATGGTTTTAAGTTAGGGCATAGCTGATATCTGTGGGGCATAGGCTAGGGGTATTTTTGCTGCCATGTAGTAAATCCCACTAATATTATAAACGCGAAAGTTTGTGAATGGATTTTGATAAAACTTCACAATAATATATATATTTTTTATTTTATTTAAACGCACAAAACATAAAATAATCACAAAATATACAGAATTTGAATAATAAAGAGTTTAGAACTTGATCATTTCACAAATTATGTGCATACTGAGAATCATAACAAAACGTGTAGAGCAAAACTTACAGCTAAAAATACAAGCTATATGTATACATCAAATTAACACAGGCTACAATTTATAAAGATATATTGTATATTATCCAAAATATCTATCACTACGTGTACTAGTTCTACTTTTTTTCTATTATTTAATTAAAACTTTCCGATGTGGCGCGGTGGGCAAAGGTCCGCCTGCGACGCAGGAGGTCGCGAGTTTTATTCCCGCCTCGGAACAATTGTGTGTACGACCTGCAGATATTTGTTCCGGTTGTTCTGGTTTCTATGTATAATAAAAAATATCTATCTATGTAATGTATTGTATTATGTATATCAGTTATTTAGTACCCATAACACAAGCTCTGCTTACCATGGGGCTGTGTGAATTGTCCAGCATTATTTATTTATTTAATTTTCAGCCCCTCCTCCAAAACGATCTCTATATTGAAATTAATAGTTCAGTACATAATTGATGCACAGCACCGCATATACGTAATAGTGGTGAACGCGCAACGTTATTGTCAAGTGAATATTTAATCATTATTGGCCTATGAATGCAGGATCGCTTAGAGGAGCTTGTATGGCCATGGTTAAACGATGGGCCATATAAGGATAAGGGTGTCAATTTGGGCCATGTAAGGAGAAGGGTGTCAAATTGGGCCATATAAGGATAAGGGTGTCAAATTGGGCCATTTAAGGAGAAGGGTGTCAAATTGGGCCATGTAAGGAGAAGGGTGTTAAATTGGGCCATGTAAGGTGTCAAATTGGACCATATAAGGAGAAGGGTGTCAATGAATATAAGTACTAATTTAATGGGTAGGTATTTATTGCGTTTCTTTACCTATTTATACCTATATTCTTGACCACTACAGTGTGTAAACCTGTTGAAACGTCGGGAAAAATAATTCAAGATAGGCCTATGTCCAGCAGTGGACTGCTATAGGCTGATGATGATGATGATATAGGTAAAGAGATATGATTAGTTTGAATATTTATCGTGAGAGAAATAATATTACGCAACTATAAAAATGTGGCTTATTCCAGTTTCCCCCTAGAAATCCCCTTTAGGGGGAAAACTGGAATAGAAAAATATATCATGTTATTAATACAAAAGTCATTTAAAACGGGATATAATTACCATGATTTCAAATCAATCATGATCAAATTCATGGTAAATATCCCGTATAATTTTTTTGAGAGTAGATTGGTAGGTAAGAGCTTTTCTCTATTCTTATCTAGATAGATAGATAGATAATTCTTTTTTTGCACGCTTAGAAAGACACCGACCTAGGTACTAATTGATCTAATATGATGCGGGCCAGGCCGCGTAGACCGACGCGGTGGGCCTCCCATCATCATTTAATTGACCAATTAACCGGTTATTGGGAAACCATGCTCACAATACAATACAAAAATACTTTATTGTACACCAGTTACAGATCATTATAAAACACTTCACATGATACAAGTACAATGGGCGGCCTTATCGCTTAGAAGCGATCTCTTCCAGGCAACCTTTGGATGGAAAGAATTATGTGAGTTTAAGAAAGGCAGGGGGTGTACCAACGATAAGCTAGAATAAATATGAACATAACACGAATATTTAAAGATAAATAAATAAATATATATATATATATATAAAATATGTATACCTAATATACTTCTTAGTAATACCACAGATAATATAATACATACTGTACTTAGTTTATAAATAGATAATAAGTACTAATATTGACTATTCTGACCGGTAAAATTCCTTAACGCGAGCTTGGTAAGGACACTGCTTTTCTGATAGACTCTGCTCACTTGCACTCTGTTTATATTAACCATTTATTTTTGTACCCATAACACAAGCTCTGCTTACCATGGGGCTAGATAATGTGTGAATTGTCCAGCATTATTTATTTATTTATTATATGCGAAAAGGTTTTTAGTCATTGTGAGAGGAAATTCGAACAAGTAGAAGAGTTTCTGTGATGTGTATCATGGTGGTATTTCGTCCGTTACGCGGCGTAATGTATTTTTATTTATTTATTTATGTACTATTCGAAGCGAGCATGATACTTTACGTTTTTTTTAGAAGGTACGCTTCTAAAAAAAACGTAAAGTATATACATTGCTTTTCAAAGATATTATGGTCTGAAACTAGTTGGTTTTATTTGTAGTCGTCCTATTGGCCGTTAAATATGACGTCATTAGCATCATTACGTCAAAGAGACAAAGCTGGTTTGACCAAAGCCAATTCCGCGATAAATGTGGCGAGAACATAAAAGCGGGTAGTCACTAACGCAATATCATAATGTCCTGTAACGTCCTGATTTGAACCGTATTACACTCTCAATTAGGAACTTTTCACAGTGACAGTATCACCTGCTAATGCGTGCTCTAACTCGATAGTGCCTCATCCATATTTGCTATTAGCAAGCCGCACACTATTGAGTGTATCAACTATCAGCAAACTAAGTTAACTCCCGGATTGGAACCTCCTGATGCACGCAGGTACTAACTGACACATATTCTGTGCCTGCGAATGTTGATGTTCGTACTAACTGAAACCTATGCTGTGACTGAAAATGGTGGTGTAATAGTAACTGTGACGTATACTTCAAGAGCGAATGTTGCTGTTGTACTGACTATGTGATATTCTGTGGCCGATAATGTGTACCTACCTACTTATCTACTGCATTAGCAGAGAATCTATGCATCAGAGTACCTATAGTGCGTGCTGGTTTCCCGTATTACAATGTCGCTGGAACCTTGGATTATGGACCTAGCTATGAATGCTGGAAGTAGGTATTACACAGGTATATTTACTCGTACCTGCAAACGCTAAGTGTAGAAGTCAAATGACCGAGAAAAAGTATATAAATATTAATATAAAAAATAGATATGTGTCAAATTAATGCTTCTAAGGGATAGGGCTGCCCATTGTACATTTTGTATAATTTTGTGGTGTACGTAGTAGGCAACAAAGAGTTAGTATTGCACTGAATTAACACTTTGACTGCAATTTTTTTTCGACGACTGCGATCTTTTTTTTAACCTGAAAAATTCGTGCTGCCGCTCTACACAGCGGTTGTGTTGCGCCGCACATGCGTTTCGTTCGAAAAATATTACGGCTGTGCTGAGTCACACAGATCTGTATTTTCTCAGCCGCTGCGCTAGTGTGGTTTTACGCATATTAGTCACTTGTAGAAAACACATACCGTGTGATTTCAGCAGTCAAAGTGTTAAAGAAAGACTTTAACTTACTTTAGGTTATTTTTATGATGCCTGGTTTGCAACAAGTAAGAACTTGCTGTCTGATAGTTTGTCTGACAATAAAATAGTCATGTACTAAGTTTACCGATTGTATTTTTTGACAATACTGTGTCTTAATCTCTGTAGAAACGTTATTTCAAAATGCATCGGCACTTAATTAATCAATTAAATTTCCTACACACACTCTTATCCCTTTGATTCACCCACACAAGCAAGACCTTGGATTAATTTCTCATACAGACATCAAAATTAATTGAATAATCTATCTGTCACGAAAAATCCCATTTCACCCAAATATAACAATAGATTTATCTCACATGTCTCGAGATTCAAACAAAGATTAATTAGTCCTTTAAAATCTAAATTAATTTGTCAGAAGGTTTGCAGATATTCATTATAACATAACTCCTCAAGCTACGGTTACGGCATTGAACTTCTAAGAAATACTGTCCCTATTGTATTATGTATATCAGTCATCTAGTACCATAACACAAGCTCTGCTTCGCTTGGGGCTAGATGATGCTGTGTGGATTATCCAACATTATTTATTTATTACTTTATCAACTTGTGGTCGACAATAATTCGAATGCACATTTCGGCCGCCTACTGCATATTGATCGCTAAAATCCAGAAATAAGGCGGCCAACCCTACCTTAGGTATCCACGTCTCAGCTCTGTAGGTCATAATGGGTACGACCACAAACAAATGAAGGTCAAAAAACAAATAACAAACTAAAACACCTCAAAATTATTTTGTGGCTCAAAGGTTGATCCAAGTTAATCCAGTAATCGTAATTCCATTGAGACCAAATAAAATATTAAAGAAGGCTCATTCCTTGGCCGTATTCAGCAGTAGAAATATTTCAATAATTCTATTCAGCAGTAGAAAGCAAAATAAAAAAACTAGAGAGAATACTAAAAGATCAAAGGTTCAATTAGAGTTGTGTCTTAGATTACACAACTTTTGAGACGGTTTTTAATTAACATGACATGTCTTGAAGCTATCAAAGAAAATTACACAAAAATAACGAGAATCATCCTGAAAGATATGTTCGCAGATTAATAAAGAAGAAAGAATAGGCATAATAATGAGCTATCTCTAACTCTAAAATAAAAGATGGTGAAGTTGAATGTACGTCTATCTGAGCCAAAGGCGCTGTAAAAGAGGCGAAGGTGTATTTCAGAATTATGTAGCTGAATATAATATTCAATTGATATTTTGAATAAAATTAAATCCGTCTCCGAATCCCCCGTTTTTAAGTTTTGTGAAGCAAATACTAATTTAACGGAAATACGTTTTTTTTTTTTTTTTTTTTTTTTTTCAAATCAGACCATAATTGACGGAGAAATCGATGAATTTATATTACTTATCGGACGACCGACGTGGCGCGGTGGGCGAAGGTCCGCCTGCGACGCAGGAGGTTGCGGGTTCGATTCCCGCCTCGGAACAATTGTGTGTACGATCTGCAGATATTTGTTCCGGGTGTTCTGGTCGTTTTCTATAAAAATATCTATCTATGTAATGTATTGTATTATGTATATCCGTTATCTAGTACCCATAACACAACACTCTGCTTACCATGGGGCTAGGCTAGATAATGTGTGAATTGACCAGCATTCTTTATCTTTATCTTTACTTATATGTACCTAGTACCTACATATTACTAGCGGCCCGTCTCGGCTTCGCCCGGGTGGACATTTGTTTCATATACATTTTGTGGTGAACGAGAAAAAAAAAATATTCTGCATAAATAATACATTTACTCTACATGTATCTATTATTTATGCAGGATATATTTAATCTCCGACTTACTTTGCAAATCCGACTACCACGAACAAGTATTTAGTATATTAACCATATAATTTACGTCGTCGTTCATAGTTCAGCTTGAGTAGCTGAACTCGGACAAAAAAATCTCTAAACTGAGACAAAAAAACTCAGCTACCACGAGATGCAATCAGAAAACAAACCGCATTACGCGTTTATAAAATGACGCTATCGCAGTACCCTCCGAGAAAAGGTGTTGGGGCTTCCGAATTATTTATGGCCACAGACGAGATGCGAAATAAGCAAAGTATAGACTGCATTCTGTAAGGGCCTCTGCGGTTTTTTTTTCGACGACTGCGATCTTTTTTTTTACCTAAAGAATTCGTGCTGCCGCTCTACACAGCGGTTGTGTTGCGCCGCACATGCGTTTCGTTCGAAAAATATTACAGCTCTGCTGAGTCACAAAGATCTGTATTTTCTCAGCCGCTGCGCTAATGTGGATTTACGCATATTAGTCACTTGTAGAAAACTCATGCCGTGCGTTTTCAGCACTCAAAGTGTACAAACAGTTGGTTTAGATTTCAGGGTACATTTTTAGGATAATAATTATGACAATCTTCCCGTGACTATGACAGTGTGTATTATTATTATTAGTACTAATTTTACTAATAATACACACTATATTTAACTATTTTTCTTTTTTATATTTTTAAATAATCGCGATAAATACTCATTAAATAGTACTTATACCAATCATTTATTTCAAGTTTTAATCTTTTCTTTCTTTCTGATTTCAGAATGGAGACGATGCTCTGATTATTATGTCATTTCACTAATTTAAAATAATTTACGTTCATTGTATCAGCGTATAGCGAAACAATCATAATTAAAGTTTCCAAGGAACACTAGATTTGGATATATGCAAATATCAAATTAAGAGGAAACTTAATTAATATTGTTATTGTGATTACCTTCATTTATTATTCTTTGGATTAGGCAAACGAATTATATTCTTTGATTTTATTTATGTCATCATATTAATAATCAAAGTTCATGCTCAAACTTTCATTTCTCAAGAATCAACCCTTATTTGCCAACGGGGTCTTTGTGACACAGCAAAAATATTCCGCTAACAGGGGTTTCCTAGGTTGAGGGGTCGTCGCGTCGAGCTTATTTAATTTCGTAATAAATTGCAATAATTGCATTACAGCGGGAGATATAAATCAAGTGATATAGCTTGGCGAGACAAACTTTAAGTCAAGAGGTAAAAAACTATGTATTTGTATTTTAAAAAATAACGTTTATATTTACTTAAAAAAATACTAGCCATTTTATACCGCATCAAAATATAGTGGCTACACTTTGACAGCGGTTTTTTTTCGACGACTGCGATCTTTTTTTTTAACTAAAAAATTCGTGCTGCCGCTCTACACAGCGGCTGTGTTGCGCCGCATATGCGTTTCGTTCGAAAAATATTACAGCTCTACTGAGTCACAAAGATCTGTATTTTCTCAGCCGCTGCGCTAGTGTGGATTTACGCATATTAGTCACTTGTAAAAAACTCATACCGTGCGTTTTCAGCAGTCGTTTTCATTCTTTCATTCAAATAAACATAAGCTCGCATTTATGTATGAATGGAGTCTCAAAGTAATTAACAAAATAGATTTATTTGCAACTTGCGGGCAATTTTCACTTTATCTACTACTTAATGCATTGTGACGACATAATAAAATTACCATAAACTCCCTCCACTATCAAAGGCCATGCATCTTGGCGACATACAACAGACATCCCTATCCCTAGACACCCCCTATTCTGTCATCTGAAACAATCCGGGCCCCTGATTCTGAGGCCAAGATTTCGGGGAACTCAGAACGAACGTTTATATGTTGTTAACTTCTCCCCACCCTTAAATATAAGTGATCCGTCTGCAGCATCATCGTAATTGATGTCCGAAGTCAGGGCCTTGCTATGTAGATTCGATTATATCAACTGCAGATTATAGACCCTGATTAGGGGCAAACATGGAAAAACAATTAAGGAAAGTACTAAAACAATGACGTAGTATAAAGTTTGTCTTTGTCGCATCTCGCGGTTTTAAGGGGTCGAAAAGACCTACGGGGTCGGCTGCGGAATAATGTGGTGCTTGAGGGTTGACGCAGAGTCGTTAGAGTGAAATTTATTGTTTTTAGATAAACTCTAATGGGGATTACTGAAGTGTAAAATGTTAGTGAAAAGGGGCGGGCGTTTTCTTTGAAAGGGTTGTATAGGATTTGCTCTTTTGTGTTCTCATGTAATTTATTAGCACGCTCCTATTTCAAAAGCAAAGATTGATCACGAATATATATATATTAGTTTTTTATAGAATTCAAGAGGCTGGGTGAAGGTGTGAAATGTCTGGGATTATGTATTTATTTTTGAAATAATCAATCAATAAATAAAGATAAATTTCTGAATTCTCACAAGTTTCTAAAAGTAGTTAAGATATTTAACTATTTCCCAGTTAAATTCGACTTTCACGGGACTTGAATCCGCAACCCAATCCAGTACTTACGGGATGCACCACAAGGTCGAGTGAGTCGAAAAACTCAGGGACTTCCTTCGGACTCAAGCGCCGATTAGCTCACCAATTATTGTATAGGTACCCAACTCGATTTTTGCCTTTGATATTCATCGAATTATTATATTCTTGAATAAGAAAACACTCGCAATCGAAAATAACTTTAACGATGAAACATATCAGAACTAATACTCATGTTAAAGATGAAACTTACATACAAACCATTATGTTTATTTTGCTGGGAGATACAAACACTGGACGTCACACCGTCATGTAGGTATCGACGGAGTCCGTGCATCAACCAATATCTGCTCCGCATACTAATGCAGATCACGGAGCTAGTCACTACTGGAAGAGAGTATTATCAGGCTTTTGATAAAATACAATAATAGTAAACCACAAGAATAAGTAGGGAACTTGTTCATGGCATTATATTAATTAATTTAATGGATTATATAATTAATTATATTTATATATATTGGATTATATAATAAATATATAATTAATTAAATTAATAATAAGTTAATGGATAAATAACAATATAATATTTAAAAAAATATGGATAGATAAGTATAATTTCACCTGAAATAAATAATAATATAGGTAGTGTTAGTATTTTAAACGTAAAAAAATACCAGTCAGCAATTTTTTTAGCAATTTGCTTAGCAATTTTCGATGTTAGATAGAACTTTAAACTTTGCTACGAAAAATTATTAATAATAGTTCGATTGAGTTTCTTAAAATACTTTTTTCTCCTAAAAAATCTGCAACACCAATAAAAATCTTAAGTTTTCGAAAGGGCGTCACTTCCAGAATATGTTCATACTATTTCGATCGATACCGGACGATCTTCCTCGGAAAGAAATCCCAATCTCTCCGATCGTATGACCGCCATTGTTCTTGTAACTCGATAATCGATTTATCGAAACGCATCTTAGTGGGTGTTCATACTTAACCGTGGTTTCTATATCTGTCTGTTTGTATACAATAAAGTTGTAAAATCGATATTACTGTTGAACTGGCTTTTGTTCAATTTTATTTGAGAGGTGATTTTGAATACAAATTGTACTTATTTGTCTTATATTGTCTATTATTTTACCTTGTAGGTAGTATTGTAAGTGTATGAGTTTGAACAAACACACTAATATTATAAATGTGAACGTATGGAACTTAGTTATGTACCTCTTCACTTAAAACCTACATACTATACGGATCAGGCTGAAATTTTGCATACAGGTAGTTCTAGGCCTGGAATAAAACATGGGATACTAACGGAATTTTATTAAAATGACCAATGAGAGGGATAGTACGGCGGGGTAGGGTAAAGTCTTTTTAATCCAAGAAAAACGCGTACTATCGCTACTAATATTATCTATACTTTGCCCATCTTTGCCCATATATAATGACTTTGACGACCGATGAGGCGCGGTGGGCGAAGGTGGTTGCGGGATCGATTCCCGACTCGGTACAATTGTGTGTAGGATCTGCAGATATTTGTTCCGGGTGATCTGGTCGTTTTCTATGTATAATAAAAAATAGATATCTATGTAATGTATTGTAGTATGTATATCAGTTATCTAGTACCCATAGGTAACAACAACTCTGCTTAGTAGATAATGCTGTGTGAATTGTCAAGCATTATTATTTATAATGTTTTAAATTATAATCACAGATCGTTTCGTTATATAGAACAGTGAAGCGGACAAAGATAAGGCCCTAACATTAGCGTCAATAACTCCATAACCCAATTTATGTGTCGAGCAAGAAACTGCGCGAAGTTATCCATAGTTTTAAACTGAGTTTGAAATTAATTGAGGCGGTCATTCGAGCGGAAAGTTATGGAGCTCAGCGATGTACGACGTACTTAGTTGAGACTAGTTGTGTCCCTTGGATTCGGTCACATCGTCGTTGTCATGGCACGTGTTTTTGGGCGCATTCAGGCGGCGCAATGAATAGAATATGAAACCAAGCAAATTCTGCCTTGCAGAGTCAGTTAGAATGCATACACAAAAGGCGACTAACGACTAAAAGCGCTCCTGCATTCTTTGCTTCGCTGTGTTTGAGGAATCGCCTGTATTTTGGCGCGTTTGGCTCTCAATATGTCCGTAGCTTTAAGCATGATGTGGGGAATTGGTAGTGAGTATAAAAGCAAGTCCTTTTATTAGTATACATAGGTATATGCTCCTATATTTCGACGACCGATGTGGCGCGGTGGGCGAAGGTCCGCCTGCGACGCAGGAGGTTGCGGGTTCGATTCCCGCCTCGGAACAATTGTGTGTACGATCTGCAGATATTTGTTCCGGGTGTTCTGGTCGTTTTCTATGTATAATAAAAAATATCTATCTATGTAATATATAGTATTATGTATATCAGTTATCTAGTACCCATAACACAAGCTCTGCTTACCATGGGGCTAGATAATGCTGTGTGAATTGTCCACCATTATTTATATTTATTTATTTATTTATATTTAACTCTCAAAGGAGACTAAACACTTATGCCAAAAATAAATATGGGTTCTATACTTGTCTAGTAAAAATAAAATTACTTAACAACTCAAACTTAATCTATACCGAAAAAATTAAAACAACAAACGTCTTTTAACAAAGTGCTATTATCCAGTTATCCAATAAACAATAAAATGATCAATGCATTTTATTTCCTCAGAATAACATAAAACGTATTGATATTCCAGAATGTGTATTGTATTTCTCGAATTCTCCGTGCACTCAAAATATATTTATACCAGTCATTCCGCACAATGCATTCGCGACGAAATTGAGATTGTGTCCATTCAATGCAAATGGGTGACACAGGTCTGATGTCTCACTTGGACTCCGTTATTTATAAACGAAGGAAAACTTACTGATAATTATTACCTCATATTTTAGATAGATAGATAGATAGAAGATAGAAAATTATTTTATTGCACACTTAAAAATAAAACAAACAAGACAGAATAAAATACAAAATATGTGACAATTTGGCGGTCTTATCGCTCAATAGCGATCTCTACCAGACAACCATGGATGGATAGGATTTGTGCTGTAACTGAGCATGATCAATAAATGCTTCTCCATCCCTATCTACATATTTCTATCTCTGTCATCGTGCAACGTCTTTGGGACGCTTCAAACTGGTATTGAAATGGACCAGTTGAGCTACCAGTAGTTTATTTGCAACAGTCTGCAGTTAGATAAAAAACACATTAATTTGTTCATTGAATCTTAGAACTGGACTAAATCAGTTAATAGATTGTTTTATTATTATGTGTAAATTAATTATCGTTTAATTGAAATAAATTGGTATCCCTATAAAGTTCAAGTGGAGATCCTGGTCCCGTCCTGGTTACTGTCAAACGAATATTTAGAAAGCTAAGCGTTTATCAATACTGGATAAATTTTATGTACGAGTGAACTTTTACGGCAGTTTTCGGGAATCATTTTATTGTACCTTGAATACTGGAAGTGTGCGTGCGGTCGTGTCCAATATATTATAATATGTATTTCTTATTTGTTTCACCGACGAAATTCATTCTACGCTGTATTCTATTAACACTTTGACTGCGATTTTTTTTCGACGACTGCGATCTTTTTTTTAACCTAAGAAATTCGTGCTGCCGCTCTACACAGCGGTTGTGTTGCGCCGCACGCACATGCGTTTCGTTCGAAAAATATTACGGCTGTGCTGAGTCACACAGATCTGTATTTTCTCAGCCGCTGCGCTAGTGTGGATTTACGCATATTAGTCACTTGTAGAAAACACATACTGTGTGATTTCAGCAATCAAAGTGTTAAACGTTTTTCGCTATGCCTATCGTTTATGCTATTAATTATATTTTCGAGATATGCCTATTCCATCCTCTGGGAAACAAACTAATAGTTATTCGAAAGTTATACCGTCGACTTAACTGACCGTTAAAGAGATAACAAACTTCATATACCTACACATAATTATATGCGTAAGAGGGGTAGGTATATGTAATACTTCAAGTTTGTGTTACTTAACAAATTACTCCCCATATAAAACAGACAACTTTGAACCACTTACAAAGCTGATAAATCTAAAAAGTCTCAAAGGTAGAACCATTAACAATGGAGTATCCTATAAATAGTTTGAACGAACAAAAATACTAGTTAACATGCGATCGCATTATCCATTACAAACTGTCACGCATGACGAATGATCATATTAACAACGGACAATACCAGACATTACACACAAACATAACTGAAAACAACCCAAAACGCTTTCTCCCAATTCACGAGAGCATACGGCTCAAACTTCTGGGGAAGTTTGTATCGAGTGGCAATGAGAAACTTGTTGTCGATAACAGAAATGAACTATGAAGATGTACAAAAATGGAGTCCGGCTGAGATCTGTAACAGAATGTATTGAGATAACGCATAACACGCATTTACGTGGGCAACAGACGATCGGATAATAGTATTTTGTTATGTCGCGGTGGAAGTAGGATTTTGATTAACTTGGCACGTGGTTGGTCCTGGTAAATTGGAGCTTGCCAAATTCCATAACCGTATAATAGAAATAAAACAAATTTGCTACGAAATATTTGATTTCGTCCGTAATTTTTCTGATTGGATCTTGTTGTTATGCTGTTTTTGTCGAGATCTCTGTTAAAATATCTATTACTGTGTAATTTTGACCGACAATAATAATCTTTAACATTAAAATGGTCATGTTAATCCTTTGTAATACAAACCGTAATAAAAATTATCGTTAGTGACTAACACGAATCCTTTATCGGAAGTCAATAAAATTTTAACGGGATTTCGATAATAATCCCGTAAAAATTTGGGGATTTAACGATTTGAGTGTTTACTGTTTAGCTTATATTAAACTGTTCTAGTAGGTAAGGACCTCCAAATAATAATCCTTCAATACAGTATAATTATTCTTTATTGCACACCAATTAAAACAGATACACTAGACAGGAAAAAGACAAATACAGAATGTGTTGTACAATGGGCGGCCTTATCGCTTAGAGTGATCTCTGCCAGGCAACCTTTGGATGGACATGAAGTGTTAGAAAAAGTAATAGTCAATAATATTACACAATTATTTTGCTATTTGATAATTTGTAAGCAACAATAAATTATCATTTTTCCTGTGTGCCAAATGTGCCATTGTTTGCCAATAAAGAAGTGACAGCTGTCAATAAGGAAAAAACCTATCAACAGAACATTGACCGCAGCATGGTTATCGGGTGCGTGGGGCATTAAGTGTCTGACGGAGGCATTCCTTTTGTCTGTCCGTTTGTCTGGTACGTAGGTTGCATCTTTAACTGTGGTCCATATGCACTTGAAGATATTTACATATAATTTGTATTACAATCTTTACGAAAAAAAGCCTTTTATTTTAAAACATCACACAAATATTATAAATGCAAAAGTTTACATGAATAGATTAGATTGATACTAAGTACTTCACGCCAAAACTACTGAACGGATCGAGCTGAAATTTTGCATAGATGTAGTTATAAACCTAGAATTAAATACAGGGCTACTTTTTATCCCATAAAACAATTTTCATGAGGTATGGATACTAACTACTACTAGAGGATACTACTAGAGGATACTTTCGATAAGTTGTAGGTATTTTGTACCTTTGCTACCAATTTTTGCTACCAAGGTTATCGACATAGCTCAAAGAATTAGCAAGCTGAAGTGGCAGTGGGCCGGCCATATCTCGCGAAGAACCGACGGCCGATGGGGCAAACGTGTTCTTGAGTGGAGACCACGACTCGGTAAACGTAGTGTAGGACGCCCTCCGACCAGGTGGGATGACGACCTGCGAAAGACTGCAGGTAGATGCTGGATGCGGCAAGCTGAAGACAGGGCGCTATGGCGCTCATTGGGGGAGGCCTATGTCCAGCAGTGGACTGCTATAGGCTGATGATGATGATGATGCTACCAATTTAATTTAAGAAGTACCTTTATTATTAGAACATTTTCAATTTTATTATAACTAGACTTGATTCGTCGTTGGAACTTTTAGCTTTATTTTTATGCCTTTATTTTAATTTAATTAAATACCTGTGTAGTTGCATTCAACGTTACAACATTAACTTGAACAACACATAAGCTATACAAGTCGAAGAGATCGGTGTTCATCTCGGGCCCGTCAGTCTACAATAGGTTACCAGATACTAAAGTCATTTAAAACGGGATATTTACCATGTGTGTGTGTACGATCTGCAGATATTTGTTCTGGTCGTTTTCTATGTATACTAAAAAATTAATATCTATGAATGTATTGTATTTTGTACATCAGTTATCTAGAACCCATAACACAAGCTCTGCTTCCCATGGGGCTAGATACTGCTGTGTGAATTATCCAGCATTATTTATTTATTTATGATTGTTTCAAAAGTTTTATTAGGTTACAAGATAGTATCCGAAATGCAGCCTCCACCGCAGCTTTTAAGAGTCGGTTGTAAGCATGGTTGTTGGAGGGGGTTTTCTACAGCATGGGCGAATTCCTCGCATTACCCGAACTGTAGAAGACCGCCCCACCAATTAACAACCACTATTTGATAAAATAGTTTATAGTTAATATTTCAATATGATAATGAAATATTATTATTTCATTAAGTAGAATATAGTAAAATCACAATGGACGTTTAAAATGTTATTTTTATAAATAAATTCTTGTATTCTGGCACAAAAGTCAGATGAGAAAATGAGTCGCTATAAGCTCTCAACTTAAGGTTCCAACCAATAGCACATCGATTGTGAATTGATCACCAAATTAAGTATTTTAATGGCACGAGATGCGCCCTTAAGCGCGGGGGCGAACTTTAAATTTATAAGAAAGGTCTGGCTATAAACCCTTTGGGTATTGTTTAGAGCTAAGTTTATCAGTCAATTTTAATTTATCGCTGTCATATGTCTCTTAGGTAGACTAAGAACTTAAATACATTTAGACTTACAATGTTGCATGCTAATACAGTAAGAAGGTCAAAGTAGGTTACGAAAAATAACCAAAAACAATTAAAAATATATTAGCTAAAGCTTTCATGGCTCACAGCTCACATGGTCCAATAGCGAGGCATGGGCATTCAACGCGTTGAACAAGTTCAATTTTTCTAAGCAATTTTTTAGGTAGGTCCTTTTTATACCGTTTAAGTACTGCAAAGAGCTGAATAAAGTGATTTCTTTGTTTGCCAGCGGAACTCGATTTTTATCTTTTGATAAATTTTCCGCGTGGATATTACATCAATATTATATAAATCTGACGATCCTTTTTACGAATTCTATAACTCAGCGAGTTTTCTAGATTCGTAGTTCTGAGGATTTGGATTTGACAAAATGTCCTAACCTATCTCAAATTGCTAATTCACCTTCGCTGTCAATAATGCTAAATACCTAATCGCTACCGAGAACTAACAAACAGAAACTTCGTATTTACAAAGGATGAAGACAGTTAGACCTTATTCAGACGCCGAATACGGGTAGGTTTGAATAAGTGTCTATGTTATAATGTATTTCATTCAATGCAGGTGAGATAAATCCATACTAAAATAAAATAAATGCGAATTTCTGCGAAAATGTTTTTTGGTTTTGTTTAGTTTTTTGCTATAGAATAAGGTCTATTAGGATTCAACTTTTCTTTAATCGAAGCCATTCGTGCTGCCTCTCTACACAGCAGTTGTGTTGCGTCGCACAGGCGTTTTGTTAGAAAAATATGTTATGGCTGTGCTGATTCACACAGATATGTGTTTTCTCAGCCACTGCGCAAGTGCGGATATGTGTTTAATTCTTCTAAATTGCTTCCGAACTCTAAAAAGATAGGGGAGTTTCTGAAAATTTCGTAGTCTGTATATAACGCATTTTAACTAATAATCGAGGGATTTCTTTATCGACTTGTAGACAGCTATTTGCTATCTGTGTGAATCGGCCAAATGGGTGAAGGTATATTTGAGCTCAACTCCTGAGACCTTGGTATAATATTAAATTATCTTATTGACTCATAACATTTTCTAGCAGCAATATTTTCTTTGTGATGTTTTAGTTTCAAAGATTAATTGATGACTTTAAAGGATTATAAGGGCAAACTAAAACTTAGCGTTACTTATGTTAGGATTTAGATTTTTTTCTTTTTTACGTTACCGTTACGTTGGCTGACTAAAGTTTAGAAAAGAATATATTAATATTGAAAGAGATATTAAGAACAAGCCTTTTATTTTCGTTAATTTTATCTCATCTTCTTTATTATATATACCGTTAATTTTTGATAGAAACTATATTTTTAGAAAAGTGTGAATAATATTGAATATAATTTTTTCAATGATTTTTATTTCTGTTTTAGTTATTGTAGATCAAAGGTTAAGTTTAAGTGACACAGGGTCAAATGGCAACCCAAACCCAGCTTCTCTTAGGTTCAGGCTTAATGATTCTGTTCCAAATTGTTATATATAACCTTTAGCGGTAAAATAGGAAGCTTAATTTAATAAATATTTATAAAATTCTTCTAAATTCTCTTCTTATTTTCCCACTTTATAAAATCTAACAGTCGAAAAAAACTTTTGAAACTATCATGTTTTTTAACGTTAACACTTTGACTGCTGAAATCACACGGTATGTGTTTTCTACAAGTGACTAGTATTCGTAAATCCACACTAGCGCAGGGGCTGAGAAAATACGGATCTGTGTGACTCAGCACAGCCGTAATATTTTTCGAACGAAACGCATGTGCGGCGCAACACAACCGCTGTGTAGAGCGGCAGCACGAATTTTTTAGGTTAAAAAAAAGATCGCAGTCGTCGAAAAAAAATCGCAGTCAAAGTGTTAAGGTTATTTATAACGGAATATTTACCATGGTTTGATTTTTTCTTATCTAGAAATTATTCTGTCAGTTTGTTTATGTCAGGTTTACGTTTCAAAATATGTATATTACACTGAAGGGGAAAGTGGAACTTATATGTATTTAAAATGTTCAAACTAATAAATTATCCCACCTGATAACACATCAATTGCATCACTATTCAATTTGAGCTAATTAGGCCTCAACATGCAATTACTCTACTCATATAACCAAAGGGTATTATTAACCACCAGGCCCATCTAATTGTACAATTCCTTCCTATCTATAATAGGTAGGTATAATATTAGTTACCTGACTGAGTGAGAACGCAGTACCTACCAGTTTCGTCCGTCATCTTTACATAATATAATAAATATATAAATAAATAATATTTAAAAAAGTCGATTACGCTGTCTGTTCTCTTAGATCTTTTAAACTACCTACTCAACGGATTTTAATGCAGTTTTCAGCAATAGATAGAGTTGTGATTTAAGAGGAAGGTTGATAAACTACTAGCTGCGCCGCGCGGCTTCGCCCTCGTGGAAATGTTTTAAATAGTTTATAAACCTTCCTCTTGAATTTCACTTTATCTATTAAAAAAACACAATGTCCGTTGAAGATATAAGCATACATAGGGACAGACAGACAGCGGGAAGCGATTTTGTTTTATACGATGTAGTGACTTGACAGATATTTTTCCAGGCGGGCGATGCTGCGGGACGCAGCTAGTACACGTATTCAAGCAATAAACAAATATTCAAGCTTTTAAAAGCCGTATAGGTACTCTTAAAATCAGGTCAAGCGAAAACCGTTCAGGGGTAACAAGTTGGGCTCCACAAGTTGCCCGAGCGCGGCTAAGTCTCTATTGACCTGGCAACTTCTAACACTTAACTCTTGTTCATGTGGGGATACATTCTCTTTGGAGGCCCCAACAATGTAAGCGAGGCAATTCGGGAACAATCGAGGTGGAACGACAGGTGGGACGCTTATCAACTTTTTGTAATTTATTGGATTTAGCCTTGCAGCTTCACTCACGGGCTAAGCATGGTCACACCAGACCGCGATTTATCAAAGGTATTTTATTATTAATATCCAATTAGATCCATTTATATCTTATCTTAATATCTTTGATTAGTTTTGTAAGTTTAACGGATTTTTTATAGGTTTTTTTAATGAAGTTGTTAATTACATATAACCACAAACCTAGTTTTCAGCATTCATGCATTAACAGAGCGATATACTAGTAGGTGAGAGGTAGATAGAGAATGACAAGATCATTGAATTTCAAGGTTATGGTCAATATATTATGGTATTACCGACACTCATCCTCCTCGTCATACATAGTATATACATGGCCTGGGTTCTATTCTCACCGCGTTGAATAACATATTATATAAAACTTCAAATATTATATTACAATATATACACTGTTCTACGGCAAGAATCGTGCTCGTTAACTCTTGCGTCGCAGGGGTAGACCTAGTAAAATAAATGTAGATGTTCTGTTCATACAAATATTTGTACCTTGGATTGGAATTTGGAACCTGCAACCTTCTACATTTCAGACAAACTTTACACCACTGTTCTAAAGAGTTGATGGATCGGCAGAAATTCTTGGAACTACATATATATCTCGATCCCTTTACGCTATCTGTCTGTATCGAGTTCAAATGTTATCGAGGCCTGTCCATTATACGCCATTGTAAGTCGTGTTATGACTAAGTGGAACAACAGTAGTGTTGTGGCGGTCTACTACTTGAATAAGGTCGATTTATATTTGAATTAGACGAACGACAACAAAGGCATGATATGGTACCTACTTACTGCCTACTGCTTGGCGTTAATTTCTGTAAATACGACCGACGGCCTACCAGCTAGGCTAGCTAGGATTTTAGAAAGAATAGGAATATAAACGCAAGCTTTCTACTTCTCTAAGCTGTGTCACTAACCAATACAATTAATTTTAACGGGTATTTAGACGCGATAAATACCCGTTATATTAGTGCTTATAATTACATATCTGTTCAGATCGCGTAAGTTTAAAAACATTCAATAAATTAAGCTTTTACTATTCCAAATTCAATGGATCAGAACAAAACCAAAAACCTATTAATTCATGGTAAATGCGTTAGCACGCGGAATCACTCAAGAGAGGCTCATGTTCACCGCAGATGCTGTATCTTTACAGGCAATCTACGACCAGCTGTCATCGAAATTGACAGTTTTCATTTGTCCTCTCCCTCCCTAAGCACAGTTATTTCTAGCGCTGATTCACGATACACGAACAATAAACTATTCCCCACACGCCGGTCTATTGTCTCTGCCTCAAAAACATGAGTTACTTAGATATAATAAATAATGTTTGGCTTCGGGTCTAGATCACAGAGGGGCTGTCTTGTACTTGTATGGTACAAGTACACTCCGGTGATTATTCAAGAGAGAAAAAAGTTTTAATACACAAAAAAAATGTAGATTTTTTTTTAAATCTCCAGCCACAAGTTCCAAGCTTGTAGTTTCACTCATGATAACGTAATCCATGCGACCATGCAACTGAAAAATTATAATACAAAAACATAAAGGTCAATTTATACTAAACAACTCTTTCACGATGTCAACTGAGAATGACCGACTGAGTTGGTCATGCTGGTACTTACGTTTTAGCAGTCAACACCACAAGCTAACCAACAGGAATCGGTGGCAGGACGCAATGTACAAGCAGTTCATCAGGACTGCATCATAAACCCTGGACCACTCTGCCAAGTGTGAACTACTCAGGAAAATAATCCTATTGTCGCAGAACCAAGAACACGCTTTATAATCATTTCCTTAACACGAGAGACAAGTATTTGCCGATGCCCAAACATCAGATACTTTTGCATATTCAAAGATAAACCACCCAAGCTATGATTATCAGAAAACAGTGTCAAAAGCTACAGCATCTAAAGATAAAACCTACTTCGTCATCATAATGACAATAGGGTTGCAAGTAGTAATGGAGGATGACTTTCAAATAGATACATTCATTAAGCAAGGGTAGCACTATCATTTTAAATTCAATCAGCGATGCATTAGCGACCCATTATTTGAATGAGAGGGTCACACATTTGCTAATGTAGCGCTGTTGTGATCGATGTGTTTGGACTCGTGAAACTTATAATTCAGAACCAAACTTTGATTTCTGTGGTATATGAGATGGCCATTCTCACATTGTTCCGAAATTGAACAAACTATTTAAACTAAGATAATACTCTATTTCTTATTTTAATATAGTTAAAGATTTGACTTGGCTATGTGCTTTTCGGAAGGCCTCAAAAAATCGTTTTTAGGAAAAAGTTTTCCAAAATCTTATTTAATTACCTATAAATACCATATTTCTATGCAATTATAAATAAATAAATAAATAATGCTGGACAATTCACACAGCATTATCTAGCCCCATGGTAAGCAGAGCTTGTGTTATGGGTACTAGATAACTGATATACATAATACAATACATTACATAGATGGATATTTTTTATTATTAAAACGACCAGAACACCCGGAACAATTATCTGCAGATCGTACACACAATTGTTCCGAGGCGGGAATCGTCAAACTATATGATCAATTATATGAGTACACTCAATAAATTACTGAGGTGTTATGTTTCCATATGTTTAAATGGCTAATATAATAAAAAGCTTGTAATGTGTATCTTCTTTCTGAAAGTTTATTAAACTAAATTATCGACCTACATTTCAGAATGTCAATGTAGTAGATCTGTGCTAAAATCCCCTTCTTGGTCATACAACGTTTCTCTATCGATTATTCATTACGTTGGCTCAACTTAGTTTGTTGGCTTTGCTTTGTTCTCAGACGTATTACTCGATGTGTTATACGTATAACTTGTGTTGATGTTTTATTTAAATAACCGCTTCGGGGCTTGCCCTTTTGAGGGTCGCATTCAAGGGTACAGACTTCCAGTTAATTTCTATTTTGAGGCGTAGTTAATGTTCTTTATTTCTCACTTCTTTATGAAGGTTCAAAGCCTAGTTTGCTTTAGAGAATAAAACTATATTTTTGACTAAGCAATGGACTTTCTTGAGTGGTTACCGTGACTCAGCAAACGAACTGTAGGATGCCCTCCGGCCAGAGGTAGTGACGACTTGTGAAAGACTGTAGGCAAATGCTGGTTGCGGCAAGCTGAAGACAGGGAGCTATGGCGCTTATTAGGGGAGGCCTATGTCTAACAGTGGACTATTATAGGTTGTTGACGATGATGAATGGACTTTTGAATTGAATGAAGTTTTTGACAACGTTTTTTGTTAGTCTACGATTGCCTGATTTTACTTCCTTTGGCACAGCGTTGTCAATTTTATCACATGAAAATAAAGTTTAAATTCCCTTGCGCGAGAGTCAAGGTCAGCGTTCAATATCAACGCCGACAACTATAATCACGAGTAAACAAAACAGGCACGTGACTTTTTGAATCCCTATTTTTAGGGTCCATAGTATTGTTCTCCCTTATTGTCCTCAAACAATATTGAAACTTGTGATTGCAATCAAGAACTTCGTCTGGGGGGTTATTGTGACTGTTTTTAATTCGCCCTTATTAAATTTAAGAGAGTTGCAACAGCCCTTGAGATTGGAGGGGAGGTTTTATTAGGGGTGGCTAACGAGTGTCGATAAGGATGTATAATGCCCCTCGACGGAGAAGATGGTTTAACGGTAAAGGCTGTAGCGGATTTCAATAGAGTGGTCAAGAAATGGATATGAAATAGCACATCCTCCAAAGCATCACCAAACATTCTCTTGGGTGCTAGTAGTTACTCTATCTAGGAAACTGTTAGCCAAAGAAAGCCATTCCAAGATGCCCTGGATCCGATGTCCTGGAGAAAATTCAATAGCTGTTTGAATCGGTACAAGGACATTGTGGAAACCCTGTGAAGGCTACTAGCAGAGAACTGGCGGAAAACTGCGCAAGAAAGAGTAAATGGCGACTACTCTTTCGTTGGCTAAGATACACAAGTTACTGAGCCATTCGATAAGAGGAAGTGTGTATATAAATAAGTCCTGTGGATGTCGTAAGAGGCAACTAAAGGGCGGACAGCAGCATTTAAGCTAATAATATAGCAAGCGAGCACCCTCCCGCTTGGTAAGCGTGGTGATCATGGGAATTGCCCCCACTGCACTCTTTGCTCTAAGAGGTACGTCTCGACTGTCCTCTTTTAACTTGACCCACACCCTGTTGGGGGCAAAACCATCTACTATTTAATCTCCAGTTCAATCTTGACTTAAATGAACACCAAGCTAGACGATCCCAGATAGTGCTAAGCTTCGACTTTGTTAATGAATTGATTCCACGCTTTCGTCAATTAATAATTAGTTTGGATCCCTTTACTCTGTTAGCACCTTAATGCTGGTTAATCTATTTAGTGGAGATTATAGATTTTGTTGCTTAGATGTCTGATAGGTTTTGGATAATTTAATGATAAAGGGTCTTAATCGAGTTTACGTCTTGCTTTAATCTCTTCTTTATATTATATGTATTTTCGTTGTACGTTGTATTTTCTGTAAGTAGTGATCCATTTTTTCTGTTTATATATTTATGTTTAACTACAAATAAACGCTTTAATTTAATTTTATTTGATTTCTTAGGATTGTTTATCGCTTATATTATTATTTATTAAATTATATGAGTTCATGCAGTTCATGGCAATAAAATAAAACCTCAGAGACTACTTCTAGGATATACATATCTATATTTTTTTTGGTTCACATTTAAAAGCTATTAAGGGCCGCACATTATATCAAAGTTAATGGATCGATATTATTCTTCAATCTGTGGTGATTCTATTCGCGCTACGGTGGAAAATCTAACTTAAATAAACTGTGAAAAACAAACATTTTAGCAACCCGTAGTCAAGTAAAAATCTAGCATAGTTTCACATAGACCGTACTGACTGTAACTCACATCAACTATCAACTCGCGTGAATTATAAAACAATAGAAATCGTGTACAGCGCCGATTTATGCGCCCAATCTGGACAATAAACAAAAGTAAGGTGACAGCTACACTGCGCTCAAACCTTCGTCTACAAATAGGGCAGAAACATCGTTATAACTCAGCCTTATCAGCATAATGATAGGGCTTGGACAATTTATTTTTAGCAAAGGGAACGATACATGACACAGTCTGTTGGAAACAGCTGAGGAACGAGGTGGTATTTGCTGTCATATTTATAGACATAATTATGACAGCATATACCACCTCGTTCCTAACGGTAATAATATGTTCTAAAGATACTTGCAATTATAGAATTGCAAGTATCTTTAGAACATAATTATTACCGCATAATGATAGGGCTTGGACAATTTATTTTTAGCAAAGGGAACGATACATGACACAGTCTGTTGGAAACAGCTGAGGAACGAGGTGGTATATGCTGTCATATTTATAGACATAATTATGACAGCATATACCACCTCGTTCCTAACGGTAATAATAAGTACTAAAGATACTTGCAATTATAGAATTGCAAGTATAACAAACCGACAATTGATACAACGTATGTACCTACCTATTTCGAATTTCTATACGCAGTTGTATTATATTGTTGCCGACATAACTCGTTGCAATTCTATAATAGTGCAATTCTATAATTGCAAGTATCTTTAGAACATATTATAATAGTTAGAAACATAGTTAGAACATATTATAATAGTTAGAAACGAGTTATGTCGGCAACAATGTAATTACAACTGCGTATAGAAATTCGAAATAGGTAGGTACATACGTTGTATCAATTGTCCACGCCTTGATGTGTAGAGCTAAATCAAAGCATTTCGAGTAAGTTTAAGCCTGTAATGCACCAAGGGAAACTTATGATAGAAATTGTCCAATCCGAGTTAAAAATAAAGTCAGTATTTTGGGTTGATTCGATTCAATTACTTCAGATTTCTGAGCGTATCAAAGAGATTTTGGATATAAAATGCAAATAAGGACATTCATTTTACTAAGAAAAGAATTACCTTTTCGAACGGATGCTGTGTAAATTCAGCTTAAAAAGCTGTGAAGATTTTACCATACCATTCTTATTTTTGTAGAAGTGGACCAGCTTTTCCATTGACAACTGAACAGAACAATATCCTTAAAACACAGGGTTGAGAAATAAAAATGATAAGACTGTAAAAAGATACCGTGGGGGGGAGTGGGGGTATAGAGGGGTATAGGAGGAGTTCTTTTAAAGCTTTGCACATGGTCGAGGCCGTGGTTCATTACTTCTGTCTGCATTGTCTAAATTTGTATCTAGCTAAGAGACCCAGACAATATAATTAGGTCAATTTTTTGTTAGTGATTTGTCTTAGCATCACCAGAAACTGAAAAACAAAAATTTTGGAGCCAGTTGTCCGTCGAGCAAAGCGGGACTCGTGCATAGCGGAACTAGCCCGTATTATTATACAACTTAACAAGAAATACTTATCAAAACAACACTGAATTGAGTTGGCCAAAGACACGTAAGTCTTCTCATGGCACCTGACATCGGTGTGGTTTCTTGTCACTCTCACCAGTGATATTGGTCGAAGCTATGTCGTCACTTCGCCGACATAGCTTCCTATTCTCTTTATTTTCTCTGCGTTAAGAAGTAAGTGCTAAGAAGTATCGGACCATGGTAGGTACCATCCACCGCCAATCTCAATCCAGTATCCATTGGATTTTAGTGTTATTTGACAGAAGTGGCAAGGGATGCGGAATGCGGTAAACGCACGATATCCCTCTGATAATGTAGGTACCTCATCAATTGATAATGAACCCCGTCGGTTGATAATGCTATCGATATGTTAAGTAATTGAAGCATTCTGCTTTGATTAAAGGGGTCTTCCTATGAGGAGTGACGGGTTGTCATGCGATTGGAGTGGAGGTTTAGTGGGTGTATTTATGAGAGTGGGGAATAAAGAGTGCACATGTGTTTGCGCACACTTGTGCACTATAATACGACCAGCGCACATGGCTAAGTGTCCGTTGAGACTGGCCGCTCTAGCCGAAAAGTTGAGTTTCTAAAAAATGGCTCTGTACTCAATATTTTTCATTTAAAACGAACTAGCCGCGCCTAGCGGATTCGCCCGCGTGAAAGTCTATATGTCAGATAGTTTATTAAGAGTTGATACTATCTGAAATCGGTTATTTTCAACGATCATATCTTCCACAATTCTGAAGCATTTACTTTGAGATTTTAATATGTTATAGTTCAGGATTGATGCTAGACCACTAGTGTTTCGAAAACACGATTACATGAAATTTTCTCGATAGAAAAAAAATCCAAAGTTCACTCTAAACTGTACTTTAAACCGTCGCTATTCAATAGATACGTTAAAATAAGCCTTGATACTTTATACAGTAAACAATCAGAGTATAAAGCAGACGATGTGTGTTTTAGATTTTCAAAATTACTATTATTTTTACCGTAAAAAAATAATACCTAAACATTCACGCGCTATCTTCCGTCCGGGCCATAATTCAGTCTAGCTTCGGCCTTCGGACGGGGAGCCTGTGTCGCTGCTCCGCGCTTCGTGTCATCGGACTTTGTATATTTGTAAATATGGGAAATCTTTATAATAAGTGTAGAAAGCGACGACGGAATCATAAAAAAGATGGAAAACACATGAACGACGTTATAAAGTAAGTACCTACCTACCCTACACGTTGAGGTGAGGTGAGGTGAGGATGTGGATTGTGATTTGTGAGTAAGTAAATGTCGCAGCCAAACTAATTATTTTTTATTTTATTTTAGAAAACGTCGATTAGAAAGTACAGCTTCTATTGTAAGCGATGATGGCGACAATGATAAAGAAAATAATGTCCCGGTAAATCCGTGTGTACCAAACACCTACCTACCTACCAATAAGGTAGTAGACCTTACTTGTTTATGGGACTGGATGGCGCTAAGTATGTGAAAATCGTATTTTTTATACTTATAGGTAAATACCTATACCTAGGTCCTACCTAGGTGTAAATACCAGGTATACCCACCTCAATTTGTATCTCCATGTGATAGATGTAGTATTTTCACAACACATCATTATCTAGGTAGAAATATATATTAGGGTTCCGTTTGACTATCAATACTATAAAATATTTACACCTAGGTATACCCACCTAATTTGTATCTCCATAATATATGAATCGTTACTGATACATGATGGAAGTAACATCGAATGATCTGGACATTTTGGATATCAGAAAAGATCCGTACGAGATTTTTTTTTACCAATTACAAAACATTGAATTGTAAGTAGTAGGTTAGGTACCTACTATAGTTACTAACTATAGTACCTACTGTCTACACCTATAATGTATTATAACTTTCCTAACATTTTTACGAGTTTGTAAATTTTAGGGTTCTGCAATAATTAATTTAGTCATGGTTCCAACCTTACGAACACAAGCTTTTCTACTTTTAGTTCATGAAAGTGAAGATATATCACATGGCTCAAAATATAAATGGGTAATAATGGACTTATACGGTTTATACCTTGAACGAGAGTCCTTATTAATTATTCATCATAATTCATTCATATTACTAGAGTGGGCATATTATATTTACATGTTAGGTACCTATTTTCTTGACATATATGACTGTTACAGGATGGAAGTAACGTCGTATGATTCGACAAATGGCATAAATCCGGACAAGACAAATCTTTATCAATTACAGAACATAGAATTGTAAGTAAATACTTACATATCTACTGAAATATAAATATACCTAGTGTGTATTCTTTCCTAACGTTTTCACGAGTTTGTAAATTTTAGGGTTCTGCAATAATTTAACCTAGAACTATTCGTACCTAACGAACACAAGCTTTTCTACTTTTAGTTCATGAAAGTGAAGATATATCACATGGTTCAAAATATAAATGGGTAATAATGGACTTATACGGTTTATACCTTGAACGAGAGTCCTTATTAATTATTCATTATAATTCATTCATATTACTAGAGTGGGCATATTATATTTACATGTTAGGTACCTATTTTCTTGACATGTATGACTGTTACAGGATGGAAGTAACGTCGTATGATTCGACAAATGGCATAAATCCGGACAAGACAAATCTTTATCAATTACAGAACATAGAATTGTAAGTAAATACTTACATATCTACTGAAATATAAATATACCTAGTGTATATTCTTTCCTAACGTTTTCACGAGTTTGTAAATTTTAGGGTTCTGCAATAATTTAACCTAGAACTATTCGTACCTAACGAACACAAGCTTTTCTACTTTTAGTTCATGAAAGTGAAAATATATCACATGGTTCAAATTTATAAATTGGGTAATAATGGACTTTTTACGGTTGATAGCTTGAACGAGAGTCCTTATTAATTCTTCATTACGATTCATTCATATTACTAGAGTGGGCACATATATTTACATGTTAGGTACCTTACCTACCTACTTTCTTGGCATGTGTAACTGTTACAGGATGGAAGAAACGTCGAATGATTTGACAAATGGCATAAATTCGGATAAGACAAATCTTTATCAATTACAGAACGTAGAATTGTAAGTAAATACTTACATATCTACTGAAATATGATTTGGTATCTAGATTATAATAAGATTGTGTTTTATTTTTCCTTTTTCAGACAAACACACACCTCTCCAGAGTCAAAGTCACTACCCCACCCTACCCAAACCTACCCTACCCTACGCTAACCTACCCTGCGGGATAAAAAGTATCCTATATCCTTCTGCTGGTTCTAAGCTACCTCTCCACCAATTTTCAGCCAAATCGGTTCAGCCGTTCTTGAGTTATAAATAGTGTAACTAACACGACTTTCTTTTATATATATAATATACACAATAGATATAGATTAGTGTGATAAAATATCATTTCATTTCAGATGAAAGTTGAGATCATCGAAAGGGATGACGAATTTTGGGAACAACTAATGGAACCAACATTTTTTATTTTTTATTTAACATATATTTTGTCCGAGTTATGCGATCCCTGGCATGTTCGCAATATGAAAATACGAGATATAAGTGAATTGAAATAAATTTAATATAAAGTAATATATATTGTTAATAAAGTTATACATATTATGTATGTGCAAATATAATCTAGACTATATTTTAATTTATTACAATATTTACCTGCACACTACTTGTCATACACATCCTATTTCCACACAATGTTTTTTTGGCAAAATTCAATTTTACTTAAAAAACTAATATGCGGAACCCTCGCTCAATATACTTAGACATAAACTTGTATTCTATTTCATTGCTTATATAGGTTTTGTTGTGTTAGTTTTACCCTATATAGGTAGTAGTACCAATCTTCGTTTATATTAAATCTGTAAACAAGGTGTTATAATAAAAAATCCTATTTACTAGTACCAAAGAATAAATAATAGTACTACGTACCTATTTTTAGGTTGGTAGTAGGCATAAGTATAATTTACATTTCGCAGAACACTATCTTACTACAGAAAAGAATGTTCGGAACCCTTCAGCGCTATAGCGACTCGCACCTGTCTGGTGTTTGGGTAGAAAATAACGTCTCGGGCGCGGTGGTCTAGTAGCAGTAGTAGGTATGTTGGCAACTACATTGAAAAACAATAAAATAAAATAATGTTTTGTTATTGTAAGTAGGTAGGTAGGTACCTACCAATATCCAACTATCATAATATTAGGTAGGTATAGGTACATACTAAGGTATAAAGTTACTAAAAAGCATTACCTACGTATTTGATAATTTCATTTAGAATAAGAATAAGAATAAGAAAATTTTTATTTCTTAGTAGGTACCGTATATATAATTAATTACCTACCTTTTAGACAATAATATTGCACCTACCTAACTTCAATAAGATTGTTTTGAACTAGCGTGAACCTAACCCAATATAATTTTGCGCGCGAAGTAATAGCGCGGCGAGTAGGTACGTTGCCACCGGCCGTCCGCCCCGTGGCGCCGCCCGTGCGCCGCGGCGCGCCGGCGTAACAAGCTGAGGCGAAATTTGATTTTCTGCTGAGGTAATGTAGGCCCTTAACGTACCTCATGAATCACTCTATATATTGAAAATACTGCATCAAAACCCGTTGCGTAGTTTAAAGATCTAAGCAAACACAGGGATAGACAGACAACGGGAAGTGACTTTGTTTTATATTATGTAGTGATATTTATGACTGTGATGAGTCATCGTTTTTTCAACAACGACGTTGAAACTATTTTTCGGAATAGCACTAGATGACATTGAAAAGATACAATCCTTTATCTAGGACGTAGCTTACTTCGAATGACCAAAACAGATCCCCTAGCAAACTCCTCTAGGTAGAATCGGACTCGTAAAATGTGGCCGTAAAATAAAAACAGTTTACTCGCCCCCCAAGATAGCCGGAGCAAAGTTCGCTGATAAGTTTTTATTTCCTTCGGGTACCCAGGTAACGAGCCCGTTTTGATGGAATAAGAATCATGTCTATAGAACTGAAACAGATTGATATGTAGGTGAATGTAATGTAGCCGATACTAACATTTCATTAAATGTGCATTGTATGTGCTGATTTTTTTTATATTATCATCATAGGTAATTCTATGTCGCACAGAAGTCATGAAAATTTGTTCAACTTTGCTTTGTTATACCAAAAACGTTAGGAAAAGAATAAAAACTTTAATTAATAAATAATTTGAATTACTCTTTTGATGTAAAATTTGATATATTATTGTTTATGGATATTATTGTTTATAGAATTGTAAAATTTTCTTGTAAAAGTATCGGCTTGTTGGTTTTAACGAAGTGTTAAATTGGTTAAATATTAAAACTAAGATAAATAAATGTCAAAATTAATATTATTTAAGTTTTAAGATGTGATTTTAATGAAACGTTTGAAATTATCATGGTTATTAACACTTAAGGACACGGTTTCAGTGCGTGAATACCGTTAAGCTGAACAAGATAATAATTTAGGAAATCTATCATTCTTTAAATATTTTTTTCTTTTAAATATTCATGATATGTTCATATTTATTCCAGCTTAACCTTGGTACACCCCCTTTCTTAAATTCACATAATTCTTTCCATCCAAAGGTTGCCTGGAAGAGATCGCTTCTAAGCGATAAGACCGCCCATTGTACTTGTATCATGTGATGTCTTGTTTTGTAACTGATGTACAATGAATTATTTTTGTATTGTATTGTATCTTTCTGAGTTTCACATCTATCAACTGATCTAAAAGCACTAACTATTATTTATTCCACGAATCATAATACGTTTTAGTTTCGGAGCTGCTTGCAATGGACTATGCATTTTAAATTGGAGTGCTAAAGTTTAGTTCTGATTGAAAATCTTTACGACATTGAGTTCCTGAAGCTTGCAAATATTTATAGGGACTTCTTTCTTTGAATTTCAGTATGCATCATACACCTTAGGCCCTAAGGCTTAATGTTCAGTTTCATGTTGGCTGAAGTTACTGAGTCGAGGAAGACCTTAACTCGCCAAAACTTTCTATGTGATCTAAGCTTAAGCTGGTTATACTATAAAATCGTCATCTCGATGACTCTAATATGTAATTGCACCTTTAATTAGATGCTATTAGTAAATGTTAAAAAGCTGGCGCGATTGTCTTCTATTTTATCATAGAATTAGCCACATTAACGTCACAAACCTGTCGTATATGCAGTTATTGTTTTCATATAAATCGAGGGCATGACTCCTTTCACGACTTTTGTTTAACTCTCGTAGTTTTGGACTTGGCGATTACCGCCCTTCTCAAAAAACCATCCTGTAAACCTATACAGGTGGTTTTTTAAGAAGGGCGAGGATCCATAGCTTTTAATGTTGATACAGCTGATTTTGTCAGCTCGCTCGAACACTGAATATAAGTTACAACGTAGGTCGCAAGCCGCGCCATAGACACAGTGTATGTCACAATTCTTACCCGATCCTAAAACAACCCGGAGTGGCTGGCAAACAACTGGACCGAAATTGCAAACTCTGCAAAATAAACAATGGTTTTTGAACTAGCGACCAGCTTTACTAAAATGATTCACTGTGGCCGAGAGCACGGCTATAGTGAACCAATATAGGCGCAAACAATATTCAAGGATATATGTAGATGTTTAGTAACTAATCATTCACCACTGTAGCAAGTTTTTTTGTAGATTTTCATATATCCTATAATATATGTAGTAGAATTTTTTTTGGTTCTGTCATCAATAGTTTGCGCCAATTTTATTTATTCGTTATCATAAATTTTTTGTACATCTTATTAATTAAGTACAAATAAAAAAGAAATAATGAACAATTTAAGGAACATCAATTTACTGTTCAATATTCCACGAGATTTATCTAGCAAAAACCGCGTCAATTTGCTTCTTAATAAATACAAATCATCTGCCTCCCCATTTCTTTCTAAAGCCTAGTCTGGTCCAACCTAGTAATGTAGACAAAAATATGTAGATAAGACACCACTACAAAGGTGCGTCGCCACACTTTTTTAATGGACGTTATAAACTCTCAGAATGCATTGTTAAAGTATTCGCGATAAAATCATCAATAAGCGAGCCGAAAGCATTCCTTTCGCTCATTAAGCCGAAAGTACCAGAACAGTCGATAATTCGTACTCGTACCTGCCGATGAATCACCTTGAGTGTCCCATACAACCCGAGACTTCCTACAATGGCCAATAAACACGCCGTAAAAATATGACGAACGGCACTTAAACTGACCGTAAAGGGATCTGTCCAAAGAAGCAACTATTTTTGATAAAAAAAGAAATTTAGTGATAAAAAAAGAAAAAAATGCGCGAGAGAGGATGACGTTATACTACAAAAAGTTATTTATAATGTTAGTGTTCTAAATTGTAACGAGTTATTTATAATTTTACTTTATCTTTGATTATTCTGTATAATTTACTTATTTACATCTGAATAAATATATTGTTTATTTTTTATTTATATTACTAATCAATATAGTTTCAAAATTGGTATCGATGATAATTATTATGTTTTTTGTCATTTAACCTTAATTTGTCCACAACCTCACCTGATCGATGCAAATAATTTAAGCTATAACAACTGTCTGACAAAGGTTTTTTTTCGGAGCTCTATATGATACTCAATAGGAACTCAATAATTTGTGTTGTAACATTAAAGTTATTCATAGCCCTTTATTCATTCGACCGAAACAAATGATAGGAACTAAAGCTCAACTAGTCATATTTTTTCTTTTTTGTGATAGAAATTGCAAGATTATTCATTTAATGTTGTGGTGGACAGTGGTCTTTGAAAGTTGAAATGAAGCTGTCAAATATTTTCATCATGTCAGAGGTTAAATTTAATAGCTTTGTCACTTCAATGAGTTGGTAATAATTCTTTATGAGGCTGTTTATCGCATCGGCACACTTTTATTGTAAAATGAATATAATGTCATCGCGATTCGAGGAAATAACAGACAATTTATAGTATTCTAATGATAATTTCTTTTGCAAGTTATTGCTGTTTATTTTCTTTGCCCCCGAGCGAATGTACTTTTGTTCTGTTCCGCAATGTGGAATTTCTCAGAAGTTTCCTTCCCTTGGGTAGCAAAGACATTACACGACAGAAAAACTCTCTTATAAGTAACGACAGAAACTGTACATTCATTTTTTGCAAGCACAGCTACCCTGATTTCTCTCTGAGCCACAAAAGTTTCTGCGTATAATTTATTCTTGACGAGGCGCTCGAATTAATCGCAATATCGAACCTGGCCAACCGTTATTAGTACATAGTTGCCAAGGTGTTTCACCCCTCGATAAATCTTGTCTAATTTGTGTGTAATTACAGGACCGTGGAGCTAGTAACAAGGAGTGCGTACCAGCGGGGAGTAAACGGCACGCGTAAGCACGTGCTACAACTCAGACCGACGACAAAAGACCTAACAACCACGAAACGATAACAGAAAACCAAGCTCTATAAGCCACAGACGAAGATGTTAAATCGAATGATGACGTTAATGAGAAACAAATTGAAGAAGACGAAAAAACACCTCAAGTTTCGATGCTAAGGCAAACTCACAAGGTACAAATTGCAAAAGCATAAATAACAATCTTTTAAATTTTGATCAATATTATGCAACGTCGCAAAGTAACGTGCCGAAAGGTTTAAGTTTTATAGTAATGTGTTCTTTGACCCCTCACGGAGATCATAATTTTAGTTGAAACTAAGGGTTGCACTATTTGGAGTCAAATTAAAGTTGCGTTATTATTTTGAGCCCTCGTATTCGCAGCGGGAGAATAGACGTTACATTTTTAGAGGGTCTTATTGAAATTGTTTCTACATCGTACCCTGGCTTAGTTTGATTATTATCTCTATTACAATTTTGGTTGCTGCTGTAATTGCTTGCTAAAAATAGCAAATGTTCGTATTCAAATTCAGTTGAATTTGAATACGAACATTTCAGTTGAAAAGGTCCAACGATAATAGTTTTATTTTATGTTATTTTATCTATACTTAGCCGTGTTTTACTAGGTTTTTACTCATGAAACATTCTCTCAATCGTTCCAAATTAAGTTTTTAGTATCTGCTTTACCAAGTTCTACGTCATAATTCGATGCAAGTTCATTCACTCCAAACATCGCTCCCATAAAGCTCAAATACCAATGACTCACTCAGCATTCCGGCAGATGGTTCGCTCTTCCCGATCTAATCCCTTACAGCCCTACATAATTAGTCCGAAGTCTATGCTAATAAATTCGAACTACAATTGCCATCTGAATCGCACAAATAAATCTGTGTCATCCACTATGCACTCGCCGCCCGAAATGTATGTGCAGCGTCCGATGCATCACTGCACATGAATATATCCCTAAATCGGAAGGAAATAGTGTCGTATTTCGGGTGTGACACACATTTGAATCCAACCCCAAAAATCGTTTCGAGTGTCGATCCGAAACTGTATACCATTTACGAGGTTGATTGAAATTTTGCAATGAACAAGGGGAGTGAGATGATGGAATTATTCGTGTATATTTTTTGCTGAGGATTCGTTATTTTATTATGGATATGTAACAAGACGAAAACTGAGCAAATTAAAACTTTGCACAATATTTTTTCATTACTTGTCTCTAAATAATAATTATTGTGTCTAAGTAATTCATTAGTCTACAATCGGTTTATACAATATATTTATATATATTTATAAACTTTAGGTTTATATAATGGTAAGTAAATTTTTGTTTCTGTATAATAGATACAGGCGTTATTTTTGCGGAAATCCATAGCAAAATATAAGTATTAAAATATTTAGACTTGTAACTAAATATTTTCATTTTTATTATATATTTTGCAATGCGCAAAACGCGAAAACCTTCTCCGATAAAATCTAACAAAATGGAGTCCGCGTTTACCGTCCCTCCTTCCAGAAATTTACGCAAACATACAGCCTATTTGAAAAATAGGCTGTACCTATGTTTTTCAAAACAAGTCGTTAAATATTTCATAATCACAAATGTGTGTCATCGACACAATCAACCATGATATTTTACAATCCGCCATTCACAATGTCCATCGACGGAATTTAACACCATCACGCCAAAAGCTTCTCAGCACATTCAACATCAATAATGACATGCAAACTGCACTCTGGTACGCAAGTAATGCAAGTTACTCGCGCACATGGTAACTCTATGGGTAGGAATAGAAAATTTACGGGGGATTTAAGATTGTAATCGGGCTCGGTTGTTCAAAGTGATTATTGTCGAGATATCGCCCAGGGCTGTTCGCTTGTACGGCCTACGCACGGTACGGTTGGTGTTTGTTACACGACGTTTCGGGCGATGCGGCTTGCTGTAGGGGGCTATGGACCAAATTATTACTGTTTTTAACAAGAGAGAGAACTACACTCAACAGTGGACTCGATCGAGTAATCGATGAGGAGGCCTATATTTTAGTTGCGTTGGTAAAACTCTATACACCTGTCTAGTTTGAAAATACAAAAAGGTTGGTTTTGTCACGAGCACCTATCGATTCGTATAAATATTTTTTTTGTTGACCTGGCCCAGTAACGCTCTATACTTTTTTAACGTATAACCTTATTTTGAAAACGGTCTATATTCAAAACGATAAAGTAAGCAGTGTATCAATAGCGCAGCATATTAATTACTCCTTAAAACAGTTTATTTTATGGAATACAAATAATCTTCCACCACAAAATAATAGTTTTGTTAGAGGTGGGTATATAGTCAACATTAATGGTATAGCTAACCATTGACGTCGACTGTATACCCGCCTCAAAATTTCCGGCTTGTACCAAACTTCGTGTGCAAGATACCTATATAAAATCTTTGTTCCTTGGGATCGCCATTAGCGAATTCTTCTCAATGGATAATAACGACGTCTATTACTGAGCACTCGACATAAAAGTTGATTCGAGAACTTTCGAGGGCTTTCGGTTCTTTACATTTTTGTTCTACTTAATGAATTGATGGGGTGATTGGTAGCTATTTATTTTTGGCTTGAGTGTTTTGTTCCTTGTTTTACAGAATTCAAAAGGTTTTTGAAGAAATTCATCCGATTAGTGACAATTCAATCAAAACTCATAATCAGCGGCAAAGATAGGCCTCCCCCATACGACGCCAAACATATTAAATGTTTTTCTGAGCGCTTTTTGGGAGATACAAATACACCACAAAATATCTAATTCATTGCAAAAGAAGGTACCTACCAATTCTGCTGTCACATTATCCATAAACTATTGAAATAATAAAACGCCAGTTTTTTTATGGTTGCAACTAAAACGATGGCGACAATTTTGAAGTTGTTACATTTAGATAACTCTGGTAACACTGGTTTCAATTGTAAATACTTGTTCTGCTTTATTTCTATTCTTTGATTGTTATTTTCGTTGTTAGAAAAGATAGCTTTTTTCACTGGAAAAGATATTCCAGTGAAAAAAGTTATCTTTTCTACAACAAAATCAACCTCCAAACAGAAAACAATTCATCGCAACCGCAGGTCATGTAAAGTTATTTGTTTCAATGTCATATACCTAATATATTTAAAAAAATAAACGTTATCACAAAACGAGTCTTGTCCAAAACAAGCTATGAACTTGTGTTTTTAATATATAATCAGCTGACGTTTTATCCCCAACTTAAACTTGCAACTCCTAACTTCCGCATGCAAACTAAATCCAACTCCCATGAAAATAACCACTATTTTACAATGACAGACCCGTAATTTGTTTGTTCGCCGCGAGATTCCTTTCATTATGCGTTCGTGCCCCATAAAATATGCAACTGAAATGAGAAAAATGTGTCGCAGTGTAGCAGCCCTAGTCCAGAGCAACCGCCCAAACACCTAGGCCATTGCAAAAGAAACTGAACTTTATATCCCTTGGTTTAGATCTCTGTTTTGCTTGATGAGTTAAGGTTCTTACAGGGTTGTCACACGCGGTGAGTTAAGAATCATAATCTCGGATGGTAGTATGAGTAACATACACGTCGTCTGTTCGCATTAGCTATGAAAATAACGGTAAATGTTACCTTTCTGAAGAAGCTGTAGGTTTTCTTTATGGTAAAAGTTGGGTTGTTCGTGCGTTATGGTTTGTGTATTTCGTGAGCCGAGTTGGCTTGGCAGGGTCTAACCTGACTGGTAATCTCTAAAATCTGGCCGTGCACCGACGTCGGCTGACACCGATTACGACATCTACTTGTACACGCTGTCGCCTTAAACAAAAAAGCGTGTTATTAATTAAGTCGTTTTTATATTTGATATATGCTAGTTTTAAGTTATATAATATATTACTATGGACCGTAGAAAAAGCTAAATAAGATCTGTTACTTTTCTATTTTCTGAAATAAATGATACAATACAATACAATAACTCTTTATTGCACACCAAATACATAAAAGATACACAAGACAGGAAAAGAAAAACAAATACAAAATATGCTGTACAATGGGCGGCCTTATCGCTAAGAGCGATCTCTGCCAGGCAACCTTTGGATGGATGATGTATTATTATTAATCTACGTACCTTCGAATCCAGGATATATACCGATGATTATTTTTTTCAAAATGTATCTTACCTGTAACAAAAAAAGAACAAATAAGAATTAATTTGGAAGGCCATTTTTTTTAAATATATTTCGATTTTATTATTTAACATCTCGTTCTTTATGAGACTTATGTCGAGTCCAGCGTTATGACGCTCATTAGGGAAGGCATAAGCTATGCCGTTAGCTCATTTGGGACACGTCCCACTGTTGGACAAAGCTATATAGATAATTCTTTTATTGCACACTTAAAAATAAAACAAACAAGAAATAATAAAATACAAAATAAGTAACAATTTGGCGGTCTTATCGCCCAAAAGCGATCTCTACCTAACAATCGTGGATGGATAGGATCGTTGTTAACAAAGTTCTAACCTTGATCCTTGAAAACGACCCGAACATCCGGAAAAAATATCTGCACATTGTACAAACATTTATCCCGAAGCGGGAATCGAACCCGCGACCTCCAGCGTCGCAGGCGGAATTTCGTCCACCGCGCCTCAGAGGTATTCGTCGTCGTTTATTTCATATAAATACATAAAATTCAAATATATCACAAGATAAGACGAGTGGTATTTTTAATGGGCTATAAAGGTTTCAGCTGACTTCGGCCGTCGATAAATAATAAGTTTATCCTAGGCTCAGCTTCCATCTGTCCGCAACAGTGGGGTGGTAGCTTTACGGGTGATTTAGGATGCGTTTGACCTCAAAGCTAAGTAGGCCTGCTAGTGTAGGCCTTGGGTTAATCAGTGGATGTAAATCTGAGAGTAAGTGTAGTGTAGGTAACCTAGATGTTAGCTTATTCCTAGAATGCTAAGGTAAACTAGGTCATATGAGAAGAGATGTGTAGGTACCTTTGTGAGTGATATATCAAGTAACTATGTCGACCTGATTATTATAAATAAATAAATAATGCTGGACAATCCACACATCATCGTCTAGCCCCAAGGTAAGCAGAGCTTGTGTTATGGGTACTCGATGACTGATATACTTAATACAATAGTTATGTAGTTTTTTATTGTACATTGATAACGACCAGAACACCCAGAACAAATATCTGCAGATCGTACACACAATTGTCCCGAGGCGGGAATCGAACCCGCAACCTCCAGCGGACCTTCGTCGACCACGCCACAGAGGTCGTCATTATATTACTAGTTTCTGCGCGGCTTCGCAGTTTTATGGTTATTTCTATCCCATGGGAACTGATTTATGGGATAGAAAGTAGCCATGTTTTACTCTAGGCCTGGAACTACCTCTATGCAAATTAAAAACAGATGCGTTCAGTAATTTTTGCGTGGAAAAATAACAAATATCCATATATACAAACCTTCGCGTTTATAATATTAGTTCATATTATACAGAAAATCAAAAAAATCATCAGACTGATTTAACCATAGGTCCATGATGGAACCTAATACCCCTATTAGGTCCTTTACAACGTGGTACCGCTAGTGCTCCCACTATGCACCGAAATTGCTGCCTAAGGACACGGTCACACTGCGAGCTGACAAGTATCAACCTACGTCTGAAATTTCTAAAATATTGTGTTAAATTCTAACTCTACGGTTAAATCTTTACAAAATTACGTGCTTTGCTATCTAGCAAAGCACGTAATTATATGAAATAGAAAATAATTAATAATGTTGGACTACACAGTATCATCTAGCCCCAAGCTAAGCAGAGCTTGTGTTATGGGTACTAGATGACTGATATACATAATACAATACATTGCATAGGTTTTTTAGTATACATAGAAAACTACCAGATTACCCGGATCTTCAGACCGTACAAGCGTTTGTCTCGAGGCGGGAATTAAATCCGCACCTCCGGACCTTCGTCGACTGCGTCACAGCTAATCATCACCTGGATGTAGGGAGGAAATGACTTCGAGGAAATGATTCCGATTTCAATATTTCATTCGTCTCTCATCCGTTTTCACACTTTTATTAATTTGGAGATGCAATTGTATTTATTAAAAGTTTTAAGTAGTTGTTACCTTTATGTTTTCTCTTATTAATAATATATAATTATTAGTTTTTGTTAAGTTTAACGTTTGAAACTATCATGGTTATTAACGCTAAAGTCATTTAAAACGGGATATTTACCATGATTTGATTTTGGAACTGTGCCGATATATTGGAAAACTCAAAAATCAAAATCATGGTAAATATCCCGTATTCAATGACTTTCAGTTTTCTTTGTATTAATTCTGTTTAATTTTAATATTTTAACTATTTTCTTTGTCTGTCTTTGTGTTTTTTTTCTACGACTTAGTTTGAAATTGCTGTAATGTTACATGTATGATTATTTACAATAAACAATAACAGGTTTAACTTGTTTGCCATCGAAGCACCCTGCCCGCCTATCCGCTCGCAGTGCGGACACGCCCTAAGAAGACAACCTTTACAGCGTATTCCGCATATTCACTGGCAGCATAAAGGTTTCATCTGGCTTTAGGCGTCGATAAATAATAAGTTGATCCTTAGAAAGCGGCGGGTAATGAGATACGAGGTATTACTGTAATAGGCGCGTTGATTTGTAAGTGCGGGGACTGCTTTACGTGGCTGAGCCCGGGAGCGTGGCGTTCTGGTGAGACACACGGGCGAGACGTTTGGACAACATTCGCGGCTAAAGGAACTAGAGTAGATCGGTATAAACTAGGTGTTTTTGCAGAGGACGTTATATTCCATTCTAGAAATATAAAATATTTTTTTATTTTTAAATGTTGTCTATGTATGTAATTTATTGTGTTATGCATATTTGTTATCTAGTACTCATAACACAAGATCTGCTTAGCTTGGGGCTAGATAATGCTGTGTGAATTGTCTGACATTATTTATTTCTATTTATTATATAGTAGGACTTTAAACGTTCGCACTGTAGGGCAAATGCCTCAATTCTATTTCTATTTATTCTTGGTGAAATAAAGTAAAGCTTTTTCATTTTCTAGCTACGATCAGTAAGGTTGTGCACTGTAGTCCGTATATAAGAAAATTCTTATCAACAAACAACTGAACTAAACTGTGACTTTCTTTCAACTTAGTCTAAGCTTTATTTCTCGATCTAGAGTCAGCCTTCTCTTCTATGATTAATTATTACCAAAATTCTATGCTAAGGATTAAATTTTATGTAACTTGAGCAAGACTTGGCCTATTGCGCAAGGACCATTTAATTCAAAGTATTTAATGTAATAAAAAGCAAGAAAATAATATTTCTTCCCTAATCAATCTGTTCCCCAACCATGCTCACCGACCTACCAGCCCGTGTGTCAGCGTATGCTTTAGGCCGCCATCCTCAGCCTTACTTCGATTATAGCCACAATAATTGAGGCTGAACGGGTAAGTTAATCCAGTAGTTGGTTACTGCATAATGCATGCTGGACCGCGGCTGTCCTGACGGGATAATGCAAGATAATGCCGACGTTTGCTGTAACTGTACCTACATGCTTAGTGGATGTGGTGCCACGGCCTTTCGTCGACGCGACGAACAGCCTTGCCAGCCAGCGAGTCTGCATTAAGCGTTATTTATTTATTTAATTTACCTTTGTGGTTTCCTTCGTGTTATTTTTAAGCTTTTTTATGTAACAATATCTTTAAGTTGGTAAATAAATAAATAATAATAATAAGGAAGGCCTACAACTTAAATATTATACAAAATGAGGTACATGAACCTAGCAACAGAAAATTTAATAAAAACCTTCACGGCTAAATGACAGAGTATAAATACGCCATGCAATCAGATGACAAGTATATATATGTGTTTTTATATATGTATTATTATTTTATATATTATATAATTATCCTAAATAATTACGCCACCACCGTCAGCTTTAATACGTACCGATCCTATCCATCCAAAGGTTGCCTGGAAGAGATCGCTTTCAGCGATAAGGCCGCCGATTGTGCCACTAGATTTAGTTAGTATTAAGATCCTTTATTTTTATTATTTTCTTTGTGTTTGATGGTGAAATAAAGCTATATTGTATTGTAAGTATACAGATTTTTTAGATTTTTAATAGTTCTGGGTCCCGGAAGGAAGCCGCGGGCGAGGTCGGCCAAGAAAGCGCTGGCGAGACGACCTTAACGCCTTCCTCGGAGATTGGTGGGAGATCGCACGTGACCGCACTGAGTGGAAAGATTTGGGGGAGCCTTTGCCCAGCAGTGGGACGAAACAGTCTAAATAAAAAAAAAAAAAAAATAGTTCGAAAATGCAAATGGTCACCACAGAAAAGATGACTAAAAATCATTAAAGACAACTTTCTTTACAGTTAGGTTACGTTAGGTTCGTTTGACGATTTTTCATAAATTTACACACAACGTTTGATTGGTACGAGTAGGTATCTAAGTATTGGTTTATTGGTATACTATTAACACTTTGACTGCGGTTTTTTTTCGACGACTGCGATCTTTTTTTTTACCTAAAAAATTCGTGCTGCCGCTCTACACAGCGGATGTGTTGCGCCGCACATGCGTTTCGTTCGAAAAATATTACAGCTCTGCTGTGTCACAAATATCTGTATTTTCTCAGCCGCTGCGCTAGTGTGGATTTACGCATATTAGTCACTTGTAGAAAACTCATACCGTGCGTTTTCAGCACTCAAAGTGTTAAATGCTAATATAGACGACCGATGTGGCGCGATGGGCGAAGGTCCGCCTGCGACGCAGGAGGTTGCTGGGTTCGATTCCCGCCTCGGAACAATTGTGTGTACGATCTGCAGATATTTGTTCCGGGTGTTCTGGTCGTTTTCTATATATAATAAAAAATATCTATCTAAGTAATGTATTGTATTATGTGTATCAGTTATCTAGTACCCATAACACAAGCTCTGCTTACCATGGGGCTAGATAATGCTGTGTGAATTGTCCAGCATTATTTATTTATTTCTTTTAATACCCCATTCTCGACTCTAACTAGCTTTCAAATAGTATCGTAAGTGGTCTATAATTACCGGTAAAGTTGTAAAACTCAAATTATTTCCTCGGAAAGTGACAAATAATTGCTTGCAGTTGGAAACTCTAACGATGGCAAACCAGACTTCAGGAACCCTTTTCCCTTAGCTAGGGAGCTAAAAATATCCTACTATTTGCCTACTATTTTAACTTGTCGTAATACAGTTGTATATCTAGCACGGAAGGAACGAGACATGCTACACACAGAAGCCTTAAAGCGGGTACTAAGTATTACACCCCATGTTTGTATGCCTATATAAAAAAGAAAATAAGATATCAGTGCTATCTATTAAATAAAAAGCCCATAGAGTTATTTTTGTACATCCAGTTAACAATAGTAAGTAATCATTAATAGTAATTATCAATTTAATTAACTTTTTATTTGTATTTAAAAATTATTTTAAATTTAGTTTATTTGTAAAATCTATGTATTTGTAAGGAAGAGCAGGACATCCTGGCACAAGTATACTTACATACTTAAAAGGATGTCCTGACAACTGTCTAGCATGTAAAGATACTTTTGATACAAATAAACAATTTAAATTTTCAATAAAGTTGCTGTACTAAGTAACTCAAAATTAAATGTATTTAGTGGTATAAATAGCTATAATTAACTTTAAGGCTACCCTGAAAATCCTACTAATATTATAAACGTCGGATGGATGGATGTTTGTTACTCTTTCACGTAAAAACTACTGAATGGATTTGAATGAAACTTCACAATAACATAGCTTACATATCAGAATAACACATAGGCCACAATTCATGAAGATATATAGTATATTATCCAAAATATCTATCAGCGCTGCATTCTTATTCTTATTTACCTAATTCACCTAGGTATGTCTGGGCTGTTTGCAATTTGTTAGTGCACTACCTTTTTCCAACAATCATGGCAAACAGACTATGTGTTCGATACCCCGCGTAATAGGCATAGCCTAGTACCATTGTAAATTCTTTATCGACCTTAACTAGAAACCACTCAAATCAAAGACTATGTAGATATAGGTGTTTTTTGTAAGCTTTGTTGTAAATAAACTTTTTGTCGCCTGTATTTTGTTCTGAGTTAACACTTTGACTGCTGAAATCACACGGTATGTGTTTTCTACAAGTGACTAGTATTCGTAAATCCACACTAGCGCAGCGGCTGAGAAAATACAGATCTGTGTGACTCAGCACAGCCGTAATATTTTTCGAACGAAACGCATGTGCGGCGCAACACAACCGTTTGTGTAGAGCGGCAGCACGAATTTTTCAGGATAAAAAAAAGATCGCAGTCGTCGAAAAAAAACCGCAGTCAAAGTGTTAAGGAATGTATAATTTCAATTTATTACAATACATTACGTATTCTATAGAATACGAGAGCGATGCTGATTGGCGACAGAAAAGATGGTATGTAGATAGTTAACTAAACAATACCAAGACCATGTAGGGAACATCTATAAATAACGTCTCACGAATTTCATGAGTTTTGTACCCCCTCCCACATTCAACGTGTTTTCGGCTGCTACAGTGAGTTAAAAAATCCCAATAGCAGGACTTTTTTGGCCCAACTTTTGAATCCTGGACCGCATTATTTGTCATCAGCCGCAAATTACAAGACTAATGTGCTACTTTCATAGATAGAATAGCTAGCATAATTATTCAAACTGTTGATTGAGATTAAAGTACCTACCTATGGATACCTACGCATTTTCAGTAGCTGAGTAAATGACCGGCTCCATCGCTGACAAAATCGCATAAATATTATAGCAGACAACTCATTGCACTGTTTGTTTTTAATCAGCCAGTGCACAGCACGCTACATTCTACCAGACCAGCCATTGGCGGAATGCGGCTTAGCCGCATCACCAAAATGTTAATTAAAAAGTTTCAATGGCGTTTTGGGAGCTGTTTGAATAAAGAATGTTTTCACTTTTCTATCCGTCCCGTGCTTTTCCTGAGCCGATGACGTCAGCCCATTTTTATTTATTTAAAAAAGGAACGACACAGTGACTGATGGGTTTTTGTAACTCGCGGGCCACTCAGATAATTCCAAATTTAAAATGAAATCACGGTAACTTTCGTGAAATAAACCCAAATTCAGTTTCATAATAATTCTAAATTCGTAATTTGAAATTCAAGAGGATTATTATGGCCGTGTAGTGGAACAGGTTTATAGCTATAAAGTAACTCAGCTCAGCTATAAATAGCAGAAACTGGATCTAGATCCGCAATTAGGTATTGCGCGTTGTACGAAAATCACGGAGGACTATTACCTCGTGGATTTCTCACGGGGCCATCAGCGGAGGTACGAATATGAGGAGGAGACAAATTTAAAATTGAAAGAGGTTTTATTAAGTTTGTTTTGAAGGCCATCTTACCTGTATAAGAAAAAAACAATCTTCTTTTTTTTTAATTGTTTAAAAGCTAGTCCTAAGCCCATAGTTCATTTGACGAGTATCGACTCGGGGCTCGATCGAAAAGGTCACATCAGCAAGAATGCGAAGTTCTACCAAACCAAGTATCTACCATATTGAAACAGGGAGAGACTGTGGAGATACTGTTTGCAAGAGTACCTAAGCATTCAAACTAATATTAAAAATGCTAAAGTTTGGCTGGATGGACGTTTGTTATTTCTTTACGCCAAAACATGTTTTTTGCACAGATGAAGCTTAGCCTATTCCTAAGCATAAACATGGGCTACGCATTCACACTCGTAGGTAAGGAAGTTTTAGTAGGAACTATGTACTCGGTCGAAACGGATAAATTAAATTGTGTGTAATTAAAATGAAAAGTTTTTATTTCTTTAAGCTTACAAATAAACACTTAGACAGGTCATATTTTATAGTTCACTTAAATTTTTTGTCCACCAGTGGAAGAAGTTAGAAGAAACCACTAGTATGTTCGTAACTTATGTGTCTAGTACATATGATTTGCTTATCTGTAAGTTGTTAGATTTTGAGTTGGAGCAAAACTCGTTCCAAGCTTTTTTATCTTCTAAGTAATCAGATATTTTGTAATAAGCTTTTTTACAAAGAATATGTTTCACTATTTTATTAACTTTTATTATTATTTATTTATTTTAAGCCATTACTGTCCCACTGCTGGGCAAAGGCCTCCCTTTTCTCCTTCCACTTCTCGCGATCCAACGCTGCAACAGGCCATGATGGAAGATGTGCCTCGAGCTCGTTACGCCATCTCATCCTGGGCCTTCCACGTCGCCTCTTAGCGTTCGGTGGGCTCCACTCTGTGGTGGTCTTTGCCACATACGGCAGACGTGTCCGGCCCAGTTCCACTTCAGGCTTCCGGCTGTCTGACCAACGTCAACGATGCGTGTTTTGGAGCGTAGTATGCTGTTCCGCACGCGGTTTTTTAAATTTATTTATTGATAATTTTTGCAACTCACTTGGAGTTTTGTTACCCTTTAAAAGATACATTTATCTTGTGTAGCCTAACGTAGCTGTAACGCTACAAAGTATTGTTTTCGTCACCCTATTGCCTGATCCACACATAAATGGAGTTTCTTTTATAAATAAACTAGCGGCCTGTCCTGGCTTCGGACATTTGTTTCATTAGCAATTAGCGATGAACGTACAGTACCTATTGTATCTTCTTTTTCAAAAAGTCTTCATTTTTCGGGTTAATTATGACATTGACAAATAACGCGGCTTTCTCTCGGTAAAAGAATATTTAAAATCGGTTCAGTAGATCCAGAGGTTACCCCTACAAACTCACAAACTTTACCTCTTTATAATATTATATGCCTAGTAAAGATAAATATTCGTCTCGCCTTGTAAGTAATCAAGTAGCCAGATGATAAACCTCAAACTTTCTCATCAGAATTTAATAATTAAGCGAAAATACAAGCCGCGTTCTTCAAACTAAAACTAACCAGACTGTAATAAATTGAACAGAATAATTCACACATCGCATAATGCTGGCCTCAGGGTTCAAAAAGAAGTTTGACCTGCGGAGGAGCAGGTTATTTAGGTAGAAGGAGCAATTTGCTTACGACTGTGTCGCTTTGCTTAGGATAAGCTCATTAGTTAGACATAAGCAAAATAATGTTATTGGCGTTATCATTTTTTTTATCAGATCGAGCTGAAATCTACTTTTGTTTTTTTCTGTTAAATAAAAATCCACCCGAGATCCCAAGATATTGCAACGACACTATTGACACGACCATATTGACGCAGGAGGTTGCGGGTTTGATTTCCGCTTCGGGACAATTCTGTGTACGATCTACCGATATTTGTTCAGGGTATTTTATATTTTTTTTATATTATACATACATAGATAAGTAATTCTATCTTCTGGAAGTTATCTATGTATAATAAAATATATCTATCTATGTATTGTATTTGTATTATGTATATCAGTCATCTGGTACCTATAACACAAGCTCTGCTTAACTTGGCGCTAGATAATGCTGTGTCGACTATCCAGCATTATTCATTTATTTTTTTATATAGAGGCAAGCCTTCTAAGGCCTATGTCCAGCAGTGGACTGCTATAGGCTGATGATGATGATGATGAAGCCTTCTAAAGCTTTTGTTATGATTCTCAGTATGCACATAATTTGTGAAATGATCAAGTTCTAAACCCTTTATTATTCAAATTCTGTATATTTTGTGATTATTTTATGTTTTGTGTGTTTAAATAAATAAAAAAAGCTACTTCTACAGTTTCATCTCGTGCGTGGATCGACCCGTGGGACGCAGTCTAGCCGTACACTATTTCCATGCACTTTTCTTGCACTACTCAATGTTTAAAGGCCAACTGGTTACCTAGTAAACTATCTTGTTCCTACTTCATGCACTGCTTTAGGTCTTTAGAGATTTGTAGCGTTCCTAAGTCCAGGACATATACATAGTATAAAACAAAGTCGCTTCCCGCTGTCTGTCTGTCCCTATGTATGCTGCTAAGATCTTTAAAACTACGCAACGGATTTGGATGCGGTTTTTTACAATACATAGAATGATGAGAGATAGAATGATGAAGGAGGTTGCGGGTTCGATTCCCGCCTCGGAACAATTGTGTGTACGATCGGCAGATATTTCTTACGGGAGATCGTTATCTATGTATAATAAAAAATATCTATCTAAGTAATATATTATATTAATTATATCAGTCATCCAGTATCCATAACACAAGCTCTGCTTACCGTGGGGCTAGATGATGCTGTGTGGATTGTCCAGCATTATTTATTCTTTGTTTGTATTGAATAGGCTCCGAAACTACAGGACGGATTTGAAAAAAAAAAAACACCGTTGGGAAGCTACATTATCCGCGGTGAACACAGGCTATATTAAAATTTTACAATGTGAAATTTGAATTTAGGGCGGCTGAAACCGCGGGAAACAGCTAGTGTATAATACAGTCATTTGCACCCGTACGAAGCCGGGGCAGGTCGCTATTGATAGATAATTAAAAATTGTCATTGACTCCGATTGACCCACTTACCAGTGAAATAGCGACACATGACAGTAAATCACACAACGCATGCCCCTGACTAAAATCACGTATTAGCGACCGATAATTAGTGGACCGCAAAGTGCTCTGTAATTAATTAAGGCCCAAGGAAATACCTAATGAATAGTATAAATAAATACATAGGTACATTCTATTTATAGATATATATTGTTAAGACATTAAATAACCCGAGGGCTTACGCACTATGGTACTAATATTACAAACGCGAAAGTTTGTTTGTATGGATGTTTGTTGCTCTTTTAAGATAGATAGAGATAGAGAAACTTTTATTGGACTAAGCACAGTTACAGCACAGAACGAATAAGAATAGAATTATATAAAATAAAAATATAAAAATAATTATTATAATACTTAAAATTAGGAGGTATAAACCTGACCTGCCCACCCACCACCGGTGGGTGAGTAGAAGGTGCATTTTAACTACAGGAAGGTACAGAGCTACTGGTATAACAAACAAATATATATTTGACGACCGATGTGGCGCGGTGGGCGAAGGTCCGCCTGCGACGCATGAGGTTGCGGGTTCGATTCCCGCCTCGGAACAAATGTGTGTACGATCTGCAGATATTTGTTTCGGGTGTTCTGGTCGTTTTCTATGTATAATAAAAAATATCTATCTATGTAATGTATTGTATTATGTATATCAGTTATCTAGTACCCATAACACAAGCTCTGCTTACCATGGGGCTAGATAATGCTGTTTGAATTGTCCAGCATTATTTATTTATTATTTATTTATTTAAATGATTCAGTAACTAAATATACCTAGTTCAGTAGGCTACTAGTGTGGGTAGGCTCTATGCTGCAACAGTGCAGACCAAAGGGTTCCTCCTCAGCTTAATGCTCCTCACACTAATGTAAGGCAGCGCAGTGAGTTTTCAGGAGAAACCGTTTGAGGTGACCTCACAACCGCATTCTGGTAGTTTGTTAAGCAAACAATACTGAACGGATCGGAATTAAATTTTGCATACAGGTAGTTCTAGGACCGGAATTAAACATAGGCATATTTTTATCCCACTAATGAGTTCCCATGGGTTATTTATATGTATGTTAAATTCATTTATGGGATATAAAAAATAATTAAAACGTCTCCATAGAAACAACGACGGCGAAGCAGCGGGCAGAAACTAGTAATACCATAAACCTTAAAATATTGTGGTACTGATCTATTGGGTCCCACGTTAATCTATTGGCTGTAGCGATCGTAGTGAAAGAATCGACCCTTCGAACTCAACTCATATTTGAATATCTCAGAAACCTGACGCTTTAGGACATTATGTATAATTTAAAAAAAATATCTCTACTATATTTTATTTTCATTACTTTTCTCTTCGTATAAGATTTATTGAGCGGAGAGATTTTGAAAAAATTAAAACCAAAGCGGTGGCTGATGTTAGGGCCAAACCTTCAAACCTAGTTGGTTTTTACTTTAACTGAAAACACTTTTTGTAATCAAATATTGGTGTAGACGGCCTTATTTTCTGATTATCAACACCGAAACCCGCAATAACCGACCATCTAAAAAGGCCCTACGCCCCTATTCCAGTCTTTCCCACGCCGTAAAAAGGGTCAAGATCCCATTGTCTTAGCTTTGTATTTGTCTTGCTCATTTCACGTTCATATTTGATTTCGCCCCATTTTATAAGTACTTAAGTTTGGGGTCGAAGATTTTCCTGAATTTTCTCATTGTTTGCGTCGTGCCTGTTTATGTTTTGGGTATTACGGATTGTATTTTGCGGGTATTTTGTGCCTTTTTGGGCAACAATAAAGGTTTCGCGGAATATTAGTAATTACAACAGGGAAGCTCTTGGATATAATTATTATCGGTATTGATAATTATAATGGGTCAGAATCTCCCTTTGTTTATATGCTTTTGTAATTCTTTATTGTACACACATAACTTAAAAATAACTAAATTAAAAAAGATGTGTACATAGGTGAACTTAATTCTGAGTAAGAGTTTTCTTCCAGCAAACCTTAGGTTTACAGGAGAGACGATGGAACAGATAGAGGAAGTGTACAAAGAAATAAATGCTTCATCATATCAGCCCATCATACGTCCACTGGTGGACATAGGCCTACCCAATACGACGTCACAAAGCGCGGTTCTGAGCCGCCTCCATCCATCGACTCCCTGCGACCGCTACAATGTCGTCGTTCCATCGAGTGGTTGGTCTCCCAACACTCCTTTTCGCGTTGTATCGCGGCCGCCACTCTAGAACCTTTACACCCCAGCGGCTATCAGTTCTGCGAGCTATATGACCTGCCCACTGCCACTTCAGCTTACTTATCCTGAGAGCTATGTCGTGACTTTGGTTATTCTACAGATTTCCGTTTTCCATATTCTATCACGTAGATAAACTCCAAGTATGGCCCTCTCTAAATTAATTAATTACAAAATTTCAGTTTTAGGGGAAAGGTAAAGTTTTAGATTTTAGGAGTCCTGGCTTGTTCTGGTAGATAATGATACTGGATTTCACATTTCAGAGGTCAACGCACCGGCCGCCAATTCGTAATTCCAACTCACATTAGGTTAGCACCGAAATTTCTTCGAGTATTTAGACTCTAAGCACTAACAAGAAGGCGAAACGGTACCGGGTACTTGTTACTAGAATTCCTGAGTCTACCATTATTCGTGGACCTCCGAAATCCTGGAAGAGGATGTGATTTTCGAAGCTGAAGAAAGAAGTAGGGGGTCGTGTGGAGCTGGTTAGGGGTCCTAGTTACGTTCTTTTCGATTCTTAAATAATCCTCTCACGCAATGCATACCACTATATTTTATCAAACAATATAATGTTGTTTTTTAGTTTTCCAATATTTCGGCACAGTTTAAAGCGCCATGATCACGGAATGACTCAAAAATCAAATAATGGTAAATATCCAGTTTTAAATGACTTTTGTTTTAGTAGGTATAATGTTTGATCAAGCTTATTTTTTTATCAATTTAGGATAAAAGTGATAAACCAAATAACAGACTTTTTTGCGAACCGTCTAACAAAAACAAGTATTTTAATCAAGAAAATAAATGCTGTAATTAAATAAGTGATTAAGGTACACTATACTATCATATATTAGACGGCAAGTGGCACGGGTGACGTCTAACGGTAGGGCGGGCGGGCGCCCTGCGATAGGGTTGTCTCGAAGCCGGCTTTTATCCGACCATTTGTTTTCATTATAGTTCGTACAATTAGTACCATGAAGCAAATTATTGTATTTTTTTCTTTAATTTGATTGTTTTTCTTTCATCAATATTTTTATTGTTTCTTGACAATAATGTAAATACTAGTTCTAATTTATTTCTTTTATTTGATAGTATTTTTTTTTATACATGTTTAAAAAATATACATAGATGTTAAAAACATTACGCGCGCTGTAGTTTCTCAAAATCAGTCATCATGCCTATTATTATCAAATGCTTTCTTTCAGACAGTGATTATGTAACTCGCGACCGGTTTGCGACAGGCATAAATTAAGCAATCAGTGCGGTCAAACGCCAATTTTGACCAATTTTGACGTTGTAGCTGGTGTCAAACTAATACAAAATTGACGTTTGACAGCACTGCTTGCTTAATTTACGCCTGTCGCAAACCGGTCGCGAGTTACATAATCACCCGGCCGAAGTCTATAACTTCGTTTTAATAATGATTACAATTAAAATTAATTAATTTAAATAAATTATGAATACTGCACATAACACGTACTATAATGCAATAAAACTCCGATGAATTGAAAATGTCCGGTTCCTTACGATCTCAGACTTAACCCCACACAACCTAAGGGGAATGAAATTAAACATTTCGGTGTCTCAACGGGTTACGTGTGCGACGATCTTTACAGTTTACTTGGGAGTTAGAGATTCTAGAAATGGCAAGATTAGATAAATGATTCCATTACGCTCGCTGTCACGCTGTGACGCAGTTGCTCAGAATTGTGACTGTTCTCACTTTCATTTTAATTGTTTTTATTTTCATGTCCCTTCTAGAAAGAAAGAAAGAAAATATTTTTTATTTGTAACTCACAAAAAATAAAATAAAACAAACATGATTAAAAAAATAAAGGACAAAATAGATTTTTCGTATATACATACATATGTGTCAAATCCACTCCATACGTCAAAAATCAAGTGCATCATCAGCAACGGCTTTTACCAGTCCACTGCTGGACATGAACTGCCCCTGTTTAGCGGCCTTATACGCTCTTTTAATTAAAGGTAGTCCCATAATCCCCAATCTCTATTCCCTGGGCACGGTTGGGATCGCAGATGGTGGTGGGCTTGAGCCATATTCTTTTAAAGTAATCGCTTCACTGTGACTATGGTACCGTCGCAGAATCGAGTTTTTTTAATACACCATAAATAAAAAATGACAGATGCATCACCATCGAAAATGTACCGAAGCATCAAGAGAGCAGCCTTGAAATGATAATTTATATATTGAACTTATATATTGATGATGGATGGTAAGAGATGTCCTCATAAAACGTAGGTATATGATTTTATAAAGAGTAAATAAACAAATGAAGTTTAATAAAAGTATTAAACTTCATTTGTTTATTTACTCTTTATATAGTAAAAAAGTGGCTTTATGTTAACATCAAAGGTATAAAACCTTTGACCACCTTTGAGCCACTTCTAGTATTTCTATATCTCCGAAAATTACTATGTTCGCTTTATTAGCATGTTCACTGTGGCTATATTATTAGAAATTCAGATTTTAGGGTTGGAATAGGTAGCGCTTAGTTTTTATGACTCCCTTAGTATTATCTCGCGCCGCTTGTGTTAGCCCATTACCATTGACGACCGACGTGGCGCAGCGCGAAGGTCCGCGATGCAGGAGGTTGCGGGTTCAATTCCTGCCTTGGGACAAATATATTTACGATATGGAAATATTTGTTACAGGTGTTCTAGGTATTTTCTATGTACGTGTCGAGGGCATCATTTTATATGGACGTATCGACATTAAGCCACTTTTCAGTAGCAACAAGAACTGTCTAACTTTTTTAAACACGGCAGATCAAAATGGAATTACCGAATAATTATCAGACAAAAAAATCGTTTAAAGGTTTTATTGCTATCTCATGGGAACTGTTTAATAGGATACAATTTGTACAACTGTGTTTACAACTAGAAGTAAAAAATACTCGATATGTATCTAATGAATAGGTTGTGGTTTTCGTTGATTTGATAACTCATATATTTTGAAAATAATAGCTTCAGGTTGTTTAGTTCTAGGGAAATGACCGACACTTAATTTTGAAGGTTTTCTATAATTTTGGTTTAGACAAATGTCATTGACCTCCATGTTAAACAATCCACTGATCAATTGATTGACCACTGAATCCTGTTTGCCCGAAAGCAAACAGAATTCTAGAACAAAACTTAGTTAATCCAATGGATCCGAACACATTAAGATTATCCAACCAAATGAGATCTGCCTTAGCCGAGTACCCGTCCACTCGCTCGGACAAAAGCCCGGTACAGTCCTTACAACCCTGCCAAATAGAAAAGCCCCCACACTCCCACAAAGTTCACGGTAACCGCGACCTCTGAATTCGGGCGCCTGTTTCCGGGATCCGATACAATTATTCGCATGGATGCATTTTGAATTTATAACTAACAAATTGGTTGTACGAATTTATACATTGAATATCTTAAAATTAATTGTTTAGTGACCGTGCTAGTTCGGGTCTGTGCCATTGTGGGTTACTCTAATACAGTTCGACAGACCTTTATGGGTGTGAGGTAATTAGTGAGAGCTTATCGATCTTATAATTTTCCTGTATATAGCTTTATTACTTCTCAACTGACTCTACAATGTGTGCATAGGTAGGTAGGTATTTGATGTGGTATATCTCATGGTTATGGTGAGTACCCTTTTAACCGCACTGAGACTCAACTTCGACCATTGTGCTGTGCGCGTCGAATCTTCCTGGATCTTCACAGGCGTCGCGGAGTGACTTCGGGTGGTCGAGGATTTCAGATCGTTGCGCTGTTAAACCCTTGCATTCCAGGACTACGTGGGCAGCTGATTCTTCGTTGCTATGAAACCCCCTGCATGCAGAGAGCGCTGTCTGTTGCTCCGATGATGAAGAGGTGTCCTGTGATTGTCCTCACTACGAAGCAAAGGAGTGCATAGGTCCATTGATAAGGTTTAAAAGGCGCTCTGCTAGCCTAGTTGCTTGTGTTGGACAAATCATTTTTTATAACCATACAATATACGGTACGGACGAAAAAAGTATTCGTTCCCTCTCTTATGTGAAACAAAATACCTACCACCCGAAAACCAAACTGAAAGATTTCGTCAAAAAACCTCACGGGAATTTTAATAAAAATAACAAAGCAGAGTAAAACAGGTCAAAAAATGTCTACTCTATTGTTCCAAGCACTCGAACACGTGTTCATGCTAACAAAAACAGCTTATTACATCACAGTTGAGCATTTTAAAATCCCGTCTCGGTTTTCGCAAAAACTAATCCGCTCGCAAAATGGGACTGAGCAGAAAAACCGTTTACCCACCTAAAGATAAAAGGGGTTTTTGAAAGTTAGTGGCCGTTATAAAAATGCTTTAGTAACTAGGCTCTAGCTAGAGCAATAAAACGGCCACCGACATAATTTTTCAACCCCTAAACTACAGAGAGAAAAGTTTTTTATTTATTAATTATTTTGCCTGTAACATATAATGCGGACTACTTTATTGTAGTAGGTCACATCTTATTAGAATAGATGTAATTGTTTTGAATAAATACAAATAAAAAATAATAATAGAAGCTAAAAGTATTTTTTACTTGTTTATTTCCCGTTTCTAATCTATCGATAGATAGATTAGAATAGGAGATAATAAACGAGTTAAAAATACTGACTGCTCTCAATGTAATTTATTAGAGTAATGGCGTTGGGTTAGATAAAACTATAATAATAGTATTATTCCTACATCGTCACTTTTTAACTTGACCATTTCCTACATCGTCACTTTCTAATTTGACCACTTCCTACATCGTCACTTTCTAACTTGACCACTTCCTACATCGTCACTTTCTAACTTGACCACTTCCTACATCGTCACTTTTTAACTTGACCACTTCCTACATCGTCACTTTCTAACTAGACTACCACAAAATATTATAGGTATGAATTTAGACGTCAAATGCAATTATACCTTGAGCGTGTCAAAACAATAGAATAACTCGTATGAGCTAAAAGAAGGCCGTTGTCAAGATTATTAAAATCTGGAGACGTTTCATTACGTCATTACGTCTGTATTAAGAAGTTTGCCGCTTCTCAAAGAACTCTAGTCAACCTAGAGATAAGGTGTGACGGCGAAATGACTGAAGACAAGAATGTTTAATGTTTAAATAGATAAGAGTTTTGTATTTGAAGGGAATCTAGACATTTTTACTGAGGAGTAAGTTTCATTTCCGTGCAAAAAGGGATTTTTGTAAACGAGTAGCCATAAAGCCCTCAAAGTATTCTTATCTAGAATACTTGAAGGGCTTGATGGTTAGGCTGCGCATATCCAAGGTTTGCTTCGTGATGCCTTTCGCAATCAACGGCTTAAAATTATGGAACTACCTTAACTCAAAAATACCTAGATAATTTAAATACCTACCTGCCTATTATAACCTTCTTAACGCAGAACTACATCGTTTTTTTTTGCCTACGACTACGACCAATCGCCAACTTATTTGAAACTCTACGATAAACCTACCCTATGCAATCATGCAGATGGCATTCGAACAACAAATAATGCTATTTGCATCAAAAATATAACAAACAATCATCTAACACGAGCAGAAAGCGACAGCCGAGATAATACAGTAATTTTCAAACAATTGTCAAACAAAGACGCCATTTCTAAGCCCACACTGTTTACCCAAAACAATCACAATAATAATACAGGGTGTACCTAAATCAACGGTACCAATAATTGGGGATGAAGATTTTGGGAGACCGTCTAGATACCTACTGAGAGCTGCTAAAACTATTACTAACAAGTAAAATTTCAATCCTTTTCTTTTTTCTATCTCTTTCATAATAAATATTTAATACCTTAATTAGTTTTTCATAGTTTTTTTTATTATTCATAGTACCATTCTAAAATATTATAATCAATAGATATGGTATTCTTAAACGATAGCTAACTATGTATTTAGTAAAACTTCAGTAGTAACTAAATACATAAAATACAATGTGTGGTACAGTTGAAATATTTATTAAATCGTTTAGTTAAGAGAATGTTGTACTTGTACACCCTTTAAGTTAATTGTCAACAAAGGGTGATTTTACTTTCCATCGCTTCCCTTTACCACAGATTATATAATGTCACTTCCTTTACAGGCTGATGCCTTGACCATTTTCAATACAGTCCGAACGAGGCAAAAACTAGTTTTCCATTCAAAATCATAGCCTTATTGCTTCATCGTTAAAGTTCAATGTTGCTAGAAAACCTTTTGTCATTCTATCCGATCGTGTGGCAAATAACAATGAATTATGGGTTAGCTTGATAAGGTTGAGTTTTGAATGAGATAATATTCGTAGGGCTGATTAGAAGCAGAAAGTGACCGATGCTAATTTGAAAGGGTGGCGAAGCGACTTATTACTTTTCATTTGACTTTGTAATTTGCCATTTTTGGAATGCGTAGCAAAATGCATTTAATTTATTGACATCTGAACAAATACCTCATTCCAAAAATATATTTTTAGGGGTTAAAATTTAAAATATATTTTTAGTAAGGCGGAGAAAAAACATGTCCTGCATACATAATTATACATTTACTCCACGTTCATGTCCACCCGAGCGAAGCCGGGACAGGCCGCTAGTTGCGAATAAATGATGAAAGAAAATGAACCAATGAGCGTCGAAAGTATGATATACTCACAATATATCTGTATAGACCAGGAATGTCTCGAAATCTTCCTGATTTTCTCGGTCTTAAGATTTTGGAGCTCTAATGCTTATGTTACGTACGCTTTTATGATTTATTAATAAATGGCAAATCACTGTCTCAAATGAACCGCATCTCAAGTTACGGTACAATCACACGTGGGGACCACCCTGGGACTGACAGTTTTTATGGTCGTTCTGTGTTTTTACTAATATCCAGAAACATGTGTTTGCAGATAGCAGTAACTTATTTAGTGCTTACGACACGATTTGTTATAAGTCATTCATGTGCATACCAGCCATATGTCCCTAGCGATGGTTTAAATGCGACATAAGTAGTTAGACATATCAAAAACCTTATATACATACTTTTTAATAAAAATGTTGATGTGCAGTTGTTAAATAACCATCGTTGAATTAAAAAAAATGCTAGGGTATAGAGAAAAATAAAATTGTATTATTCTTGTTTCGTTTTAACACTGTAAGCGACGCACACCTCTAATTTTGACTTGCTGGTACCTGTGGCGCGCTCCTCAATGGTTCACGCGCACCTCAGAGGCTAGGCAGTGAAATTATTGATAAAAGTTAAAAGGAGATCAATACAAAACACAGCACATTTCGACTGCTGAAATCGCACGGTATGTGTTTTCTACAAGTGACTAATATGCGTAAATCCACACTAGCGCAGCGGCTGAGAAAATACAGATCTGTGTGACTCACCACAGCCGTAATATTTTTCGAACGAAACGCATGTGCGGCGCAACATTACCGCTGTGTAGAGTGGCAGCACGAATTTTTAGGTAAAAAAAAGATCGCAGTCGTCGAAAAAAAACCGCAGTCAAAGTGTTAAGTAAATATGGTATAATACTTAATCGTCGATGGCCTGTATAAAATTACGACTCAAACTCCATTCAAGAGTTCGGTTCCAACGGTCCTGAAATCGTAACTAATAAAACTCCCGCTTGAAGATCAAGTTTTAAGTAGGTCTGATTTATAGCAGCCAGTGTCGTGAGACAAGTGGAAGTACGTGACAGGAGCTCGAGGGCTTGAAATATCGCCAAATGTGGCCACAAGGGCTTGCTGTGGCTATACTCGTAAAAAGTCTCGCCAAATTCTTGGTTTTCACTAAACTGCAAACTCTGTAAGGGAGAAGTAAGATATTATTGGTTTGAATAGCAAGGTCACTTATGGGACTTATGCATAAGAGAAGACGTTATCAGGAATGATAACTACGTTTGCTATTTTTTGCTGTAGTTCAGTTATAAAAACGTAACGTTTATAAAACATATTCAATGTCGTGACGTCTCCGCTAGACCATATTTCAAAGAACTAGCGATACTTACGCTGCCTTGCATTGTAATAATGCAAGTGGCGGTGTATGTTCGCTCGAACCTGAACGAGTTCATGAAGAAGGGACGCGGAACGCAGGCAAGCTCGCTACTATCGCCCGCTCCCTCACGAAGTCCTCAAAGTTAACGCATGTTATGGGTACAGCAGTGTACAATAAATTACCAGACTCCGTCACAGCTGATGGAAGTCTACATTGCCTCAAAGTCAGGTTGAAACGTTGCTTGTCGAGCAGAATTTCTACTCAGTGAACGAACTACTAGAAAAGTAAATTTAATATGACTATATTTCCGTATCAAATGTTTTTATGTCAACTTTTAATTTTTTTTGTTCTTTTTTATTTTATGTTTAAATTTTTATTAGGCTTGTGATGATAAAATACAATTTGTATTATAATTTTACCTATTCTTATGAAAAAATGACATGTAAATTAATTTAACCAATTAATTGTATTTCTGTATTTCTGTCTTATACATTCAATACGATACAAAAATGCTTATTGTACACCAGATGCAGATCATTACATGCGACAAGTACAATGGGCAGCCTTATCACTTAGAAGCGAGCTATACAGTCATATTAATTCCTAGTTTTTTCTGTAAAATGTCCTCTTCTTGGTAATTTCTGATAATTATGTTTACCATAAACCGTGACCCATCCTCTCCTCTATACTGATCATCAAAACCTAAATACTTCCATTAGCCACAAGCAAATACTCTCCAAATACACTAAGTAGTATCGGTTTCACTGTATCTAATTCCGCTAAACAATGTCCTATCCATTAACATAAGAAGATTGCTACAAGCATACGCAAATAGCAGCGGGCAGCAATAAAGGAAGTACCCAATAACTATAGCTCAGTGTGGTGACGCAATCGCTATTTGGGCCATCTAGGACTATGTAGGGCAAATTTAGCTGCGCCTTGGTCCTTTTGATGTTTATTGTATTCATCTTCTATGTATAATAAAAAATATCTATCTATGTAATATATAGTATTATGTATATCAGTTATCTAGTACCCATAATACAAGCTCTGCTTACCATGGGGCTAGATAATACTGTGTGAATTGTCCAGCTTTTTTTTTTTTTTTTTTTTTTTTTTATCTTAATATCTGTCTATATAAGTTTATTATAATGTTTGTAATGTAGGTATTTAGTGTATTTGTAATCAATTATTAATTAAATTGCCACCGTCTATATTGTTCGTTCATGTCCAGTCCATCCCAAGGTTGCCTGGAAGAGATCGCTCTCAGCGATAAGGCCGCCCTTTATACCCTTATTCTAAGTTTTTATCTCTGTATTATTTCTGTATATTTTGTGTGCTGTAATAAAGTGTTATCTATCTATCTATCTTAATTTGCTGACCGGTATTAAAATTGTCGCTCATTGTCACTAATTATGTTTTTGTTACATCCAAGTTGAACAGTAACGGAATCGTCTACTAATGACAGACGGACAGATAGGTATATTCAGACATGATTGTATAGCTTAGTCTGTTTATAGTTAACATTTATTTTTTTATTTAGCCTTTTTCGTCCCACTGCTGGGCAAAGGCCTCCCCCAAATCTTTCCACTCAGTGCGGTCACGTGCGATCTCCCACCAATCTCCGAGGAAGGCGTTAAGGTCGTCTCGCCAGCGCTTTCATGGCCGACCTCGCCCGCTAACAAATAAATAGATTTATTTCTTTTCATTCTTTTACATCATTTACGTAAGTTTCAGTTCCATCTTATTACATGCCTTCATAAGAAGTAACATTATTTTGCAATCAAAAGCATCATTACTTTTATTTAAGTGTTTTATGTTCGTGACATATGTAGGTATACGTTGTACATATTTAGCCAGTTGCGCGACGGTATTTCGTTGGTATGTATAGCGAAATCACGAATGTTTGATGCATTTTGACTTATTAGTCAAAGTCGTTGCAGCTAGTTTCCGGTAACTACTGGTAGTTTCCGGTCACTACCGAGCACCTGATGTTGTTTCGTAGCTATGTTATTATTTAGACCGCGCGTTAGTGCGCCCGTACATTTAGTCATAAACTTGGGTATGCAAGCGACCAAAGAGCACACTCAAGGGTAGACAATCAACACCCCGTAAATGAGTTAAAATGCTTGCCCAGTAACGCAGTCACCGTAGTCAAAATTGGCTGGAAGACATCATTATTTGGACCACTACTGCACTGTTTAGACCAGTACAAAAGTCGCAAAATTTCTTCACAACCAATTCCATGTTCCAAATAATAAAAACAACATTGATAAAATCACTAGAGTACCAAATGACTCCCAACAGGAAAGGACAGAACTAACCTCATACCCAGTGATAAATCTTCGCTCCATCCAATTGTCTGGAAGTAGGTCATCTGATTGTCCACCTACTTGTATCATTTCAGTTTTTCTCCTTTCAATTTTCTTTTGTGTCTCTTATTGGGTTGTTTTGTTGGATTCTGTTGATGCGTTTGTTGATATTGTGGTACGCGGTAAATTACTGTTGGATGTCTTGTATTTGGAAATTATGGTCGGGGAGGAAGCATGTTTTTGTTACTTCTTCACGCCAAAACTACCAAAGGGATCGGGCTGAAATTTTGCAAAGATGTAGTTCTGGACCTGTATTATCAAGTAGTACTTATATAATGTACATTACTTACATATATACTAGCTGCGCCCCGCGGCTTCACCCGCGTGGAAATCTATGTGTCAAATGGTTTAATAAACCTTCCTCTTGAATCCTATTAAAATAAATTGCATCAAAATCCGTTGCGTAGTTTTAAAGATCTAAGCATACATAGGGACAGACAGACAGCGGGAAGCGACTTTGTTTTATACTATGTAGTGATATATTCCGAATGCGGGAGGCAGACGTGGTTATCAATAACTTGAAGATAAGAAATGTAATTTTGGTAAATCTTGTACCCATGAAAAACATGAATGCCGAACGAATCGAAACGAAGCTATACCTACCATAAAACTCCACCTTCCCTGAGAAGCTCAGCAGGTTAGTACAGCTGTAAAGGAGAATGGAGGATAAGCTAGGGGCTCCTATATTCCTTGCCACGTTGCTAATAAACGTTCAGTGGAACGGAAACTCTAAATTGACCATCCACGCCTTTGATCGTAAATCCGAACCGGCAATCGTCTTCAATGTGCCAGCATTCAATACACCTGCCCGTCACGTGGTCAATAACTAATCCGGGGTGTGGAATAAGTAGCAATGAGAATGGTTTTATTCCACTGATAGAGATTGGTTCTATGAGTCTTATAAAGCCAAAGTAGTTTCATAAAATAACTGTATAAAAATGGGAATTTTAAAATTACCTAATAATGTTGGAAATTGTCACAGCGTCATCTAGCCCAGAAGTAAGCAAAGCTGGTGTTTGTTGTTGTAATGAAAACAATAGCTTTTTACTTAACTTTATGGTATATAGTTACCAGGGGAGCGAGTCTATTTTATAATAGATTATTGACTATCCAATATTCTGGTCTGTCCTTAATTACGACAAGCTAAGTAGCAAGCAAATACTGTAATGACTGAATAATGCAAAGCTCAGTAGTGAACACCGGGCTATAATACCGCAGATGATGCAGAAGGCGGTGTGTGTGTTTGTGGTACAAAATATAAACGGCCCGCCCGCCCAATCTGGGGCAGGTTGGAGTTATGACGCCTATGAATCCGGCTCACGGTGGGCGGATTGTGGTCCAAGGTATAAGTTGAAAGTCAAAGATGGGATAATACATATTTTATATGAAAACTAGACCAATTTTACTTCCCTCTATCAGAAGTGTCGCAGTAGGTGTAGTACAAACTAACACGCAGCAGAAAAACTATTAACCTATGCTTATGAAACTATGTATTTACTTACCTACAAAGACGTGAGCAAGGCAAGATCACCAATCACTTTGACTTAGGACTTGTAAGCACAACAATAATTTTATACAATCAGACACTTGTTAAAAACTCATAGCTCCTATAACTTGACCCCCCAACACCAGTAATTCTGGGTCCACGGCGGACCCATTTCATTGGGCATTAGCTCTGATGGCCAGGATTTCTTGCCTTGAAATTTTCTCGGACATAATTAATAGGACAGGCCTATTAGTATGCCGGATGACGCAGCATCGGGTGTCTGCTGTGACAGTTCTGAAGCTGGATTTACATTGTCTAAGTTGACGGAAGCTGGTGGAAATAGTAAGCAATTAAAAATTGCAATTTTTAATTTTCTTAATCAAACATCAATTTAGTTCAATATAGTAGTAGTAACAGAAGGAGAGAACCAAAATGCTAAACATAAACCAAAAGAAGATTAACGATCATAAATTTCAAGCAATTGAATCTCATTGAAATCCCAACCATAAAAAGGTAAAACCTCACACAAATTGCGCTTAAAATCGCACGTTTTTTTCTTATTACTAGCAATTTTAGGGATCCCCACGTTGATCCCAGGAACGGTAATACAGATCGTACGTGAGATGTTTCGCCTCTAATGTTCTAAATTATGGGCGAATTTTAAAACACCCTCTGAGTGGTGGGTCAATATACCGACTGTAAAAATGGATTTTTACTGCTTGAATATTTAAAGGGTGCGTGGTGTACACGCAAGTTGAATACAAGAGTACACGGCTGAAAATATTAAATTAGAAGAATGATTATGAACTTATGGGAGTCCAGGTAATACCTAATATGCTGAAAGGGTTTGATAGAAGTTTGGGAGGATAGTGTTTTTGCGAACAAAAACTTTTCACTGGCATATGCCACTTTTGTGTGAAAATGTGTATACAATGTGTATTGTCGAACCTTGATCAAACGAGATGTGCAAATACACGACATATATTTATCGATAAAAAATAAAAAATTATATGTTACCTATCTCAAAAATAAAGCCGATTTAATAATTGTTTTGATGATTTGCATGGACTACGCCAATAAAGGCATGGCTAAGAAAGGAGGTAGTAAAAGAATGGGACATAGAAATATGTTCCGCCAACTCCGAAGAGTACTTTACGTTTAAGATGATCATGACAAAAATAAATTATGAAAAGTAGCAGAAGGTAAATCAAACAAATAATAATATTTATAAACAAAGCCGACCCAAATCATTATTGAGGTAACTAGATTATAATTTCTTTTAAATGTTCATAACCCAAAGCCCTAATCCAAATACCCTGTCTACCAAATGAAACCTAATCTGCAAAATGTAGGTCAACCTTTGAGGCGTATTATACAGGGGTATTCAAACTTATACATGCACTGTATAATATTATCAACCCCTACCGTGGCTCTTTAATTAAACTTTGCTCACATTCGGATATTCAATTAGGCCATAATATTGACATTAGACTTAGTGGGCTTACAACCGCAAGGTGCGCGTGAACCGGCAACTTTTAGTTCAACGTTCAGCAACATTTATATGTATTTATCAGGATACTTACCATAATATGTGGTTTTTGGTATTTATTAATAATCATGATAGTTACTTAAATTTTGTTGAACAAAATATTACAGAAGCTGGTAAATAACCCAGTCTTTTATTCTATGTCAAACTACCTGCACAAGTTGAACAGTTACTAAAATAACTGTTTGACTAAGTTGTTGTTTCTCATAAAGCTTACTCAATCGTTTTTTCTACTGCATAAAGAGAGAGTCAAGAGAAGTTTGTTATAAAACCATCGCCCGTACAGTGTCCTTCGATAGACCCACACATCACCGCAGGATCAACACCTAACATTAGCATAGCTGATTAAAAGGCCTCCCCGGAACCACCCGGAACGGTTGTTAACTCGTAAATGTCAAACGTACAACATATCATAAATCATCTTAAGATTACGGTTCAGTTACTGCAATTTATACAGTAGCGGTGCGAAGAGACCTCCCTGACCGAAGTTCAAATTTCAACCTACAAATATCTACTATAGGGATGAATTTCCAAAGAACTTTACGGATAATGTAGACCCTTTTGGGGATAGAGAGAAAATTGCAAACGTAGTAAAGCTAGCAAGTACTGAATCAGCATTTAGCCGTTCCCATATATACCGAAGTTGAGAGTATAACGCGTTATGATTTATAGTCCAATTAAGAAAGCTCTTCGCTTATGATGTTCATTGATCAGTAATTGGTGTGGAGGATTAGGCGTTACTCAGAAAAGTGCTTTCCCTTTCTCGTAATGTTCTATTTATACTAACATTTCCCAAGATTAAGCTAAACTTGTTACACAAAAGCAAATCGCTGTAATTTTCTGAAATAAGCAATCAAAGCGTTTTTTGGTGGTGACGATCCCATTAATTATGATATTGATTCTCAGGTTTCTACGGCATTTTATGGTAACCTTTCCTAACATCAAATAAGAAATAAGGTGTTTTTGATTTTCACTTAATTTTTTTTTATTAGTGGAAGAAAAATCGAAATTCAGGCAAGCAGGCACATCTCCCATTGTGGCCTGTTGCAGCGTTGGATTGCGAGGAGTGAAAGGAGAAAAAGGAGGCCTTTGCCCACCAGTGGAAAAATAAGGCTAAAAATAAATAATATAGTGAAAGAACGTGACACCAATTAACACGAGACGGGGACGGTTTACGATTGATCTTTCTTGTTCTTCAATACGACTGTATAATCCGGATTTCCACGAGTATGACTTTGAAAATTCAAAATGGTGTAAAAGCGAGGCTACTTTACCTCGATTGCAGAGGAACCAGGTCAGCGTATCACGGACATGCATCATGTATTCATGCATCTGCTCTGTAACCTAGTTGGGCCGTTGTACTGTGAAACTTTAATGTGAATGCCGCATAATGCTTGTATGATTTTCTTTTGAAAGGACTGCTCTTTACTGATGCACTTGAAATATTTTAGTTTGATGGTCTAGAGGAGTGTTCTAATGTTATCCTATGGCTGAAATGTAAATAAACAGAATTCAGTAGTTATTATAAAGCGTTGTTGTAATGGTGAAATTGCATGTTGGTAGATTTGGCAGCCTGTAGATACATGACTGAGCGTGCCAAGACTTGCCAACAATTATAAAAACTGAACCCCAATTTTTGTTTATGAGATAGCAGACCATTTAATTTGTATCGAACAGTACCTACCAAATCTACTTACTATTAAGTTCAATACACTAGATAAAACAGACAGTTTCTGCCAAGCTTGGGACTAGATGGTTCTGTGTGGATAGTCCAGCATTATTATAATTTATTTTTAAGTAGGTAGCTTCCAAAGCCATTTACAAAAAGTGTGCTCATAGACCAGTAAAACCACATAAGTCATTTTGTTTAGATTTTAATCACATCGTTCATTCTAGATTTAACGCAACCCTCTTCGAAATCGTAAGAAGACTTTAGGGACTGGGGACTCCATAGACTATAATAATTAATTGCTCTCTCACAACCCTCAGAATAAAAAGACAGATTCTTTATAAATCAACTGTTGAACCAATAATTATTGTTCGGCCTTTGTTTTCCCCTCTGTTCTTCCCTCCACTTCAAGCTCTTGCGCTGATGGCTCTTTACTGTAGAGTACCTATTGGTTAAGCCAGCTCTGGTTTAAGTTTTTGCTTTATTTTAATTAAGTCATCGTCATCAATCGAATGTTAGTCCACTAGGTACAAGACATAGGCCTCACCTAATGAGCGCCAAAGCGCCCTGTCTGAAGACAGGACAGGACTGCAGGCTGAACGGATGAAATCAATAAAGATTCTTTCTATCCCATAGGAACAGTTTTATGGAATAAAAGCCTTTGTTTGATTCCAGGCTACATTTGTGCGAAATTTCAGCCTGATCCATTAAGTAGTTTTGGCGTGAAGAAGTAACAGACATCCAACCATATAAACATCTAAACTTTCGCGTTTATAATACTAGTGTGTTCTAAATTTAATTCCTCGTAACAAAATAAACATTTTAGTGGATAATTAGTTACATATACCTAAATATTATGTAGGTACTAGGTACTAAGTACAACTCTTATTTTTCTCATATAAACGAACAAATAAGTATGTTCTTTGTGAAAATAAGGAATAAACCGAATTCTAGGCTGTACCTAGTGCCCCTTGGTTACGTTTACATACAAAAAGCATAACTTTAGTTAAAAATTATTGTCTATTTATTAACATACCTTTTACTTTGTCACACAGTTCTTACGTTTGTATGTAGATAGGTATAATTTTGACCACACTGACCGAAAACCGCAATATTAATTATCAGACCCATACAACCTCCCTGCATTCATAGGGTTTTATAGTTTTTCAAAGAATTTCGACCGAAATATCAGAACACTTCACATTCTGTCCCATAAACACTTGACTTTATTTGACTTTTCGTAATTTTATGACCGAGTAAGCAAGTTGGTATCATACTATTCAGGGCCAGTAACGATTTTTCGAAGAACCATGCGTCATAGATGATGCAACCGCACAGATGGGTATGTTTATTATTTCTATCGTATGGGAAATATTTTAGATTGTTGTGGTTGAACGTACTACTGTTTACACAGAAATCTAGGCAATAGAGACGTCGAGTGATATTATTCCACTGAATGCTGTGGTTGAGTTAGGTACTTGATAATGTAAATCTATTAGTGTGTGAATAATATAGGTAGACAAGTAACAAAGCTATAGAACAACTTGGGAAAAACGAACGATAACGATTCTAAAGCCTTAGTCTGTTCATCACTACAGCTACGCAGTAAGCTGCTTTGGTACTGCGTACTGCCGTGCCGGACACATAATCGTATGAAAAAGTCTACCTCTAGAATGGTCTCGTCTAGAGTAGTTTTATGTTCCGTCGAAGTCTGCATTAGAGGGTATGGTGAAGCATACAGTACGCTGAGTACTGTATTTGTCGATTCCGCGCCAAGGCTTGGTATGATCACGTTTGTGTTTCGAACGCGATTTGACTTCACACGATTTGGGCAAGAAATCTCCTATGTCATAAAGAATCATGGCCCTGCGTAATTATCAAAATACTAAAGAAATTAAATAGCATCCCAAAAAAAATTACCTAAGTACGTATACAGGGACGCTCTCACCAACTGAGCCACGAAATCGAGTGACCGACGAGTCGAAAATCTTTAGTACCCGTAGGTACTAAAGATTTTCGACTCGACGAAAAAAAAAAAAAAAACCGCGACCTTGAGTCGTAACTCAAGCTAGCGTCGCGGTTCAAGTCGCGTCGAATTTTTTTTTATGTTATTTAATAATATCTCAGAGATTATCCCGAGTGCAATGGCTTACGCACTATAATAACAAAAATCTTAAAATACCAAAACTTAAGATAACGACAAAAGACGAAATCAAATTGTTTTGTGGTAATGAGCGATTAATTCACCTTCTGTATGTTTTAATATAATCTTTGCCCGAACAAAACCAATTCAGCAAGATCCAAAGGCGGACATTAGTCTTACAATTTATGATTATAAGATAGGTGAGCTGAGACTACATTTTACGATTCTGCTAATTTCGCAAGCAGCGAGTTATTGAGTGAGTCAATGGGCAGGCTTTGTCTACGGCCTTACAAATTTACGATAAAGTTATGTTATGAGCTATCCTATATAGTTATATATATATAGGATATATATCCTTTATAGTTATGCTATGAGGAGTGGAAGGAGAAAAGAGAGGCCTTTGCCCAGCAGTGGGACAATTTATTTATTATTTATTTATTTTAAGCCATTACTGTCCCACTGCTGGGCAAAGGCCTCCCTTTTCTTCTTCCACTCCTCGCGATCCAACGCTGCAACAGGCCATGATGGAAGATGTACCTCGAGCTCGTCGCGCCATCTCATCCTGGGCCTTCCACGTCGCCTCTTAGCGTTGTGGGACAATAATGGCTTAAAATAATAAATAAATAAATGAGCTATCCATTCAATTTAAGTCAGTATAAAATTAAAATATGGTCACATCTTCCACACGTAGGTACATTTTTAAAGTCGCATTAGTGGATTATAATTATATAAAGATTAGGAGACAAGAACCAAAAAAAAACAACTTCTTGGGATATAACATTTGTACCATCAAGGAAAACCAAATATTTTAAAACATTACAATAAGCTCTCAATAAAATGTAAAATGTACTTGAAGAAAGAAAAGAAGTTAATAATACAAAAGATTATCTCTAAAGCGGTGGTTCCATTCCACTGATAATATCAAGTATAAGGTATAGTAGCTATTGTAGTTTCCTAGAAGCTTTCATTGTTCGTATAAATGAGTGTTATTCTTTTATTGTCGAGACAAAAGCGGCACTTAGCCTCAAAGTGAGGCGCCAATATTTATTCAACCTTCATTCTCCGCCTTGTGAGGGAGGGGATTATGTGGCACGAGTAGCGACTACACTGTTTGTAAATTGTTTCCTGTGGGGATAAATTATTAGATCCTTAGAGTCTTGGCTTTTTGTCAATCTGTCAAATGGAATTATAATTTGATTTTGTCACAGAAACCAAACACACACGCACACAGAGTTACAGTCTTTGTTTTCTTATAAATTTTCCCTAAATAATTCCATAATTTCCTATTTATTTTATTTTTGCTGTAACTTTAACAGAAAATAAGTTAAAACTTTTCTTTTTTAAATTATATAACTTAAACTTAATTTTAACATGTTGTATTAGGTATATTTATATCAATATGTTATGTACTTTCACTTTGTTGAACTGAAACACATTATAACTATGATTCCCGGAGGTGGGCGTTGCGACTTGCGACACAGTATTTTACTTCTGCAGATCGCATCGCTTTATAATTAATTATCTTTGTTACTAGCTCCTAAATAAGTTCTTTTTACTTTTTATTTTTTTTGTGACGACCATAAACGGAAAACTTTAGGTCCAGAAAGATCATTTCCAAAAGTATTATGTATTTACATCGGTATTCGAGAACCGATGTAAATACAAGGTTTCCGTGTAGAAGTCGCTGCAGAGACGATTTAAACGCTCTGCTAAGCTCAACTAATATGTAATACCACTCTATTACTTAAATAATGAAGATTGTTTACAATGAAGTTTACAAGTAAAAATTATGATTTTCCAGTACAATACCTCTGTCCTCTACTCCTACCCGATCTGTACATAGTACCTGCCTACATTGCCTAATTTTGTAGAGACAATCAAGAGACTATAGCTCGTCTCTTGATTGTCTCTACAAAATTATATTTATTTTATTTATTTATTTAATGGTCGTGTTTTTAGAAGTTCAGTCATAAATTTGTACAACTTCTGAAACGATCATGGTTATTAACATAATAGTTAAAACTTCTGAAACTAACATGGTTATTAACACTAAAGTCATTTAAAACGGGATATTTACCATGATTTGATTTTTGAGTTTTCCAATATTTCGGCACAGTTTCATGCGCCATGATCACGGAATAACTGAAGACACTGCGAGTTCGTTTTTATGAGCAGATATACCGATCTACCCTCATTTTCTGTCTTTTGCTACGAACGTTACCACTACCACCGGTTTCATTATTATCGACCCCAGCTCGATCACGACACACAACACTGACAGAATAATCTCAAAAATCAAATCATGGTAAATATCCCGTTTTAAATGACTTTAACATAATAGTTATTTATAACAGAATATTTACAATGATAAAATTTTTGAGTTTTCATATATTTCGGCATAGTTCATGCGCTATGATCACGCAACAACTGAAGACACTGCGATTGAGTTTGTATAGGCAGACATACTCGTAATATTTTGTCTTTTGCTACGAACGCTACCCGTTATAAAATGACTTTGGTGTAACAATTTATAATTTTCAGTAACCTATATGAAATTATTTCAATTCTATAGAAGCATAGCGATATTTTTAAAATATTGTAAGGAAAACAGGACGTTTTTAATATTGTTTTGTTCCGCTGCCATTTGCAGAAACTCCCCAGGGCAAAATAAAACGAAGTGTGACCAAACCATTCCTAAAAATCTATTTCCCTTTAGTAATTAAATCAAATGTCAACAAAATCAAATGCCACGAATTGTTATCTAACAAAACATGACCTTTGTAAACAAATATATATATAACACCAACATAGATCTGCAGTTGTCGGCGGAGCTAGTGTCAAATGTTATATTAGAAACCGGGCAATTTTGAAGTGACGGCATTAGTTCCGCTTTTGTCCACCTGAATAGATAATTTGGTGGCGCGGTAATAGCATAGCATTTGTGTCCTGGCATTTTAATCAGAGGGGCGACGATTAATAAGAACAAAGCAGGGGTATGTTCAAATGCCCCGTGAGGGATGGTAATGGGTTATACAGATAAGAGTTCTTTACCTAGCCTTTATCACCACAAATTATATTGGTTTTATTATTACATATTTCATCTGCGTACGTTGAATCTATTTTATGCTTTATTTTAAGTATAATAAGAAAAAAAACTTGATTATAAGTATTTGTTTGGCCAAGTAGTTCTGTTCGGATTTTGATAATCAAATCAATGTAGAGACAAGATTGTCAGATCATTTATGATCTCTACTAAATATTTTATTGTGTAGATAGATAAAAATCTGTAAAATGCTAGAAAGATATCTCGCATGGCATTTTCTAGCCCCAACGCAAATAAAGCTTTAAATCACTGTTTAAATAAACTTTTTGAATTTTTGAAGCTACTACGCAAGGATTTAAACTAGCTAGCAGAACCCTGAAAACTGTTACCATTTTTTACTAACGACTCCTATCAAAATTACAAAAGCTTTGCAAAAATGTCGCCCCATTAAATTCATTCAATCAAACCGGAGCTACCTGCAAGTTACACCCTCATCAGTAGAATTATGCCTAATCAGGTGTTAAACGAAAAATTGAGGGTGTAAAAATCACTGACAGTATAGGGTTGGCTATCAGGGCTACCTCGGATACTTGGACATGTAGATTGGCATTATTTTTGGCAGATACTCGTATTGTGAAACTTTGGCTGCATTTATGGTACACAGTACGATCATATTTTCGTCGTTTTTGACCGTTTTCAAAGGTATTTCTTACATGTAGTTAATTTCCGCCCCTTCTCGAAAGCTTTTAGAAGAATAAGCAAGATCTTCTTCTCTGTCCCTTCCTACATTGTATAGTCGTTTTTGTTGCAAATGTATAGTTGAACTTTCTATATGCTGGTTAGTTATTTGAGTGTTAAAACTTTCATTGCCCATGACCCATGATGCACATATCCAATTTCAAGCTTTTAGATCTGCCGTACGCCCTTTCAGTTCTCATCGCGCTGCTAGGTAGTTAATATGACGAAGCTGGTAAATGTTAAAATTTCATACAAAATTCAAAATTACAAAAACTTATGACCGTAACAACTATTTGTAACTTAGGCAACTCTATTTAGGTACCTGGCAACCCTATCGGTCAGTGAAGGGCTTCCGAGTTCGATGACCTTTGCTTCGGGGTAGCCGAATTAGGCAGGAGGTGAACTGAACGGGATAGATAACGGTTTCTTACAATTTATAGAGGTGCAGGAATATAATCTGGCCAATTATCTAATGGAGTTGTTTTACTGGATACTAGTGGCTTTTGACTGTGGCGTTTTTATTTGTGTGACTTTGTTTACGGTCAAGGAGGGTTTAGGAATGGAACCTTAGCTTTGTAAGTTAAACTTAGTTAGCAAATCGTGCTGTCTGTCTAGTCTAAAATATCAAGTTAGCATATGGCAAATGCCTAACGCCACAAAGTTCTGATGTATAGACTGTTTTCCCCTGAGGATCTTTATTAAAAGTGTATTTGCCCAATATGTTGAAGTTTTTGGTAAATTATACATAATAACGAAACTTTTTTCTTCTTTAATTTACGCTGCTTTGTCTTGTGGCATTGTAACAAGCAAAGAAATGAAACCCTTTACCTGCATGCATAGTTTGGTTTGGTCAAAATAACCTCATGTAGGTTTTATAGTATTCATTCGGGAATTGAACCCAATATAATGAACACAACCAACCAACGCCTGCGACGCAGGAGGTTGCGTCGCAGGCGGACCTTCGCCTGCTGCGCCAAAGAGGTGGTCAATAAAAAATATTGAATAAATACAAAAATATCTAGATCTGGATGAAACTACGAGTAATGCACATAGCCGTTTGAATAGACAGTATTACTATTAATCAGTTTAACTTCTCACATTTAGTTTCGAGCGAGTCAGCAACAACAACTCTCACAAACGGTACTGTAGACACCCCGTCCCAAGGCCCAATTTTTCCCAAATTCATTAATCTTACAATTTACATCGTCCTATTCATAACCCAGTTAGACCATCAGGTTAGTGTACCGCCCGCTCGCCAGCTGACTGCGTTTCACTTTCCGACGGAAAAGGTTGGATTTTACCTTTTTCAAGAGCGAATTCAAAACTGGGTCGTTCGGCCTTTATTGCCGAAACTGTTGTGAGTTTTCTGAATTTTTCATCCGAATTCGTCGAATAATTCGATGGCTATTGGGAGGGACATTTTTGATGAGGTGACGTTACGCGTTGATTGCGTTTTTGAACCTTGGTTTCTAACACCAACTCGGGAAAAAACATTTACAACATTTATAAGCATTTTCATCGAAATATTTTTGGGAATTTGTTGTGTTTTGAACTGTTCTTTATTTCGTTACGGTAGCATGGGCCTGTTACTTTAAATAATGTAAATGTTTGTTTTGTATCACTGCCGTATAAAAGAATCAGCCCGTTTGTAGAATTTCTAGGCAGATTACAAAACGCTGATTTATTGGAATCGCATAATTTATTTATGTGTCGTTGTAAGGTTTTTGCAATACTGTTGAACGTCGATCGTTCTACATCCAGCGCGTAGGCAATAATTAAATGAAAGTTTAGTAAATGGGCTACAAACCACAAAAGAACTGAATCACTTCTAGAATCGGGCGACGACATTATCTACTAAGATATTGATAAAGCAAGAAGGTAACTTAACTTAAAAGTAAACAAAGTACCTCGCCATATAACTTTTATATGATAACACGCGCATGTGTTAAAAACAACGTCATCCCGACGGAAACTTTCAAACAGAATATTTACCTATATGCATAGAATGAAGTGATAAAAAGCGATCTAATAAAACTTGTCCGCATTAATGCATTACAAGGATGCAATATGAAGCGTGCCGCGCGCATCGCGAATAGGTGATGCCTCCACTTACCGTACTACATCTTAATAATTCAGGACCTGTATATACTTATCGGTGCTTTACCGTAGACATCTAAGAGCCTTATACTAGATATAAATAAAATAATAAATAATGCTGGACAATTCACACAGCATTATCTAGCCCCATGGTAAGCAGAGCTTGTGTTATGGGTACTAGATAACTGATATACATAAAACAATACATTACATATATAGATATTTTTTATTATACATAGAAAACGACCAGAACACCCGGAACAAATATCTGCAGATCGGACACACAATTGTTCCGAGGTGGGAATCGAACCCGCAACCTACTGCGTCGCAGGCGGACCTTCGCCCACCGCGCCACATCGGTCGTCGTAGATAAGACTTAGGTTGTGTTTATGGACCGTGGGAGCGGCGGCGTGAGCGGATTTTTGTCAGTTTTAAGGGTTTTTTTCCATTGGTATAATAACATTGATTACTTTTGTCAACTATCAAAAACTCCCAACTTCTTTGTCTCCTGTCGTCTACCAATAACGCAGCCTATAGATTATTTTGTACTTTTATAGGCGGAGCTACTGCTTTTTTGATAGATTTATGAAGAAAAGTCATTTAATTACTATTATTTACTGGATACTGGATACTAAGGTCTAAGGTTCATCTAGAATGCAAAAAATCTAACACAATAGTAATTCAAAAGTAAAAAAGTAAAAAGATTTTTATTTTGTCGGAACAGAACAGAGACTCTTATAAACTAAACTTAGATTAACAGACGACAGAGACTGACAAAACTCGTTAACTATATCCAATACAATTTCTGGTTAAAGACATTTATTTCTCGAGAAAATTTATTTCATAGAATTCACAATTACTTTCATAGACATAAAAGTTACAGCTTAATAAAATATCCACCGAAATAAGTGGAGATGTAAGAAAGAGGAAGTAAATAAATAAACAAAAGGGAATCGTAACAAATATAAATTCGGGCGAAGAAAGCATTTTCATTGGTGTTGGGGCCGCGCGGGGAGTTAGGTCGCGATTTTTCGCATGATTTGTATAGACGGGTTTATTTCACCGTACACTGCCATAACATAGTAAGCTAAAACAAAACATAAAAGCTTTATAGCAAAAAAATTTTTATTTCAATCTAATTTGTTTGTTCATCGATGTTTCTAGAAATCATTAAATTATTTAAAATTGAAGACGGATACTAATTTTGAGTTCCGTGAGAGAATCAGGACCGTACAAACTACCGTACAACCTCCTTCATTTTGAACTTTTTTTACTAAACTGTAGAATAATTAGGAATACTAGTAATGTAATTCCAAATGCGCTCATTGGGGGAGGCCTATGTCCAGCAGTGGACTAATATAGGCTGATGATGATGATGAATTCCAAACAGATACAATTTCTATGCATTATGATATACGTTAACTTTATTACAGTAGGTGTAAAATTGTGAAACCGTCCTAAAATATTCGTAAAAATTTTTGGGAGCGTAAAATTTCAATCTACCTCTTATACATATGCAAAACGAACCCCTTAGCGTTATTTGGGGCGGGTGAGTACAGGTAGGTTATTACGTCCTGGGACCGAATTCTGTTAACCAATCGCTTCACTATGAAAATGGTATCATTTTAGATTCATCACCCAGAATCCTTTTCCCTTAGATTAAAGAAACTCCATATAGTGCGTGCGGTGCTATTTGCACGGCTTGCAAACTTGACACCTTTGATGTGTCAATTCATCCGAAGTTTCTTATTTTTATTTGAAACTAGCTGCGCCCCGCGGCTTCGCCCCCGTGGAAATCTATGTGTCAAATTGTTTAAATGATAAAAAGTATTCTATGTCTCGCCGTAAAAACCATCCTTGAACTTCAACGAACATTTTAAAAAAAGATTTGGCCAAATTGGTCCAGGCGTTGTTGAGTTATGCGCTTACCAACACATTTTGCGATTCATTTTTATATTATAGATATATTGCTTATTTTGATCATAACATATTATTCTTAAACATGCCTGTGAAACTTTTCGTCAGAACGTTTCATTTTAACCTAACTGCTCCCTCGGGAAAATATATTTCATAAAAATTACACGAGCGTTCCAATTTACCAGTCAAATCTAATTTTCCGGACGATATGAAACCGAAACCATACTTATAAGCACTTATAAGTACTCTGACAGCTAACTCATTCCTTATTCATCGAAAAGCGGCGATGCGTCCTAAGACTCTCGACTAAGACGTCGTTAACTAAATTAATACGAATATAAAGCATGATTAAAAAAATTACGTCGACAACCGAGGGAGAAAAACAAGGGGAGCATCCCTTGTATATCCATAGACGTTTTTTTCATCAGGAGTCAAAGACTCGAAGACTCTACGTTGAAGAAAATAGGGAGCGTTTTAATTTGACGCAGGTTTTTTGTCTGTTATTGCATACGAACTTTACCTTCAAGTGTTATAAGTCCTAATGTCCCTTTTTAACGTCGCCCTGGGGTGAAACAATGGAAATGTTAATGCTAGATATTTTTAAGTTGTGCAGTTCTGTTTGTTAGACTGTGAATGTTTGTTTCTCTTTTATGGTTCTTATCTTGACAGGAATTTACTTGCGAGAGTTGGGTCTGTTGTGGAGCTGACTGTGTGTTTAGCTTTTTACTTAGAGAATAGTGGTCTAGCGAAAATATTTTGTAAGTCAAACGAAAAGTAAACGAGGTTCTTCTATAATAATTTTATTGTTTGAAAAAAACTATATATCGACTTCGAATCCCATAGTCTAAAACTGTTTTTTTTCTTTAAGTTTTGCGGGTTAAATTATCAAATACAACAGCCAAATAATCATTCAAATCGGTGTATAAATGAGCGAGAAATCGACGAACATACATTAAAAAATCATATCGACATCCATATAGGCGAGCATAGAAACTCCTTCTATTTTCTAAGTTAGTTAAAAATAGAAGAAAAAAGGTACTTAGCCGAAGGAAACTCTGAATTGTAATCCGGCTTAACGGCTAACTTACCGGCTATTATTAAGTTGTAAATTCGCAAATAATGCAACTGTAATGAACTATTGGAATCAGTATAAAGTGAAACAAAATAAAAATAAATCCAAACAGCGAAAGTACAAGACCCATTTAGCATTGGAATCAGTAATGCCGTAATAAAATTTACAAATTTCATCCATAAAGCAAGCATGTTCAGAAACTTTGCTCGTGAAGCGGAATTCGAGATTGTAATAGATTTTTGGAACAATACAAGTTTACATTTATTGTTATTTGACTCATCAGGGGATGAAGAGGGTGCAGGTCATTATGCTAAATTTTTAAGTTTTGAAATGAATTTATTCCACTAAAACGGAATATTTACACTTTATTCCTTCCTAGCTGTGCCCCGCGGCTTCGCCCGCGTAGAAATCTATATGTGTTAAATTAGGTTTATAAACTTTCCCCTTGAATCACTCTATCTACATATTTAAAAACCGCACCAAAATCCGTTGCGTAGTTTTAAAGATCTAAGCATACATATGGACAGACAGACTTTATTTTATACTACGTAGTGATGCGATCAACATGTATGTATCATTATCCGCAGCCAGATTTTCCTCAGGCTGGTTTTCTTCGTTGAAGGACAATATAAATAATAAATTGGTCATGGTGGACAGTAGAAATCGTTATATTTTTAGTCTATGAAAGTTTAACAAGAAGCTTAATAAATGAATGCATGTTTGCATTAAACGTTAGGTCTTAAATCAGTCCAATGATTTGCATTTCAAAATGGCGTTGCAAAAATAAACCGGTCTTTACTTTGAACTGAAATTATCGAAGAACCAGCGCAAATTCCTGAGGTGTTGTTTACCCTAAGGCGATTTACTCCAAGTGTCTGTTAAGGCGATAATTAGAAAACTTTTTCAATTAGTTTAATTTCGTAGTAAGTCGAAGATTTTTGAAGCTTACGTCTAACAACAGTGAACTTAAAAAGTTTTGCAGGCTGGGCTGGGCTTAACGTAAATAGGGGTTTGAAAGTAGGCAACGGAGAAGGTGCAAATTGTCCGACAACAATCCAACATAGACGAAGGATGTATTATTTTTTTTATTTTTATTTATATTATAATTTATAAAAATTATACTGGACAATTCACACAGCATTATGTAGCCCCATGGTAAGCAGAGCTTGTGTTATGGGTACTAGATAACTGATATACATAATACAATACATTACATAGATAGATATTTTTTATTATACATAGAAAACGACCAGAACACCCGGAACAAATATCTGCAGATCGTACATACAATTGTTCCGAGGCGGGAATCGAACTGGCAACCTCCTGCGTCGCAGGCGGACCTTCGCCTTGAATTTGGTTCGGTTGACATTTTATTTTATACGTAAATACAAGTACTATTTAACGACGTTTCAACAGGTTTACACACTGTCGTGGTCACGGGATGACTGGGAAAAATAGGTAAATAAAGGCGATAAATTCCCGTTAATAGTACTTGTAATAATGTGTTATAATCTTAAGTTTAAAAATATTTATTATTTTATACGGTCTCAACTCCCATCCACTATTAAATTTACGTCACCACTTACTAAAAAACATGACTGTATAATCAATTGTTAAATATGACATTTTAAACGTCGTTTTGTTGATGACTCAGTCAACATCTTTGTTATCAATTATTCTATCAATTTGATTCAATTCATTTGTAATCAAAAGTTACGAATGTACGAAACAAGAAGGGATACATAAAGTTTATTAAATTTGAGCATCTGTATTTCCGGAAGGATTCACGCACAGACGCAGGCGTCAGCAAGTTTAAAATTTAATTAAAGAGGAACTTTCAGGGACAAGCTTGAACAAACTGAGTATACGAGCGATTTTTATAGGACGTGTGTGCACATAAATTCCTAAATAAAGTCCTTTATTTCCTCTTTATTGTGAATTTTTTTTATTTTTTTTTCTTTAATGTAAATGTTCTGTGCTGTATCTGTGCTTGGTCCAATAAATGTCTCCCTATCTCTATCTATAAAAAATCTTCTGCTGCTGATTCAAATGCAGCAGACACAAAGTGTAAGGATTTTTTTAATAACTTTCATTTTTAACTGAACGTAAATCACTAAGGATGTTCTTTGAAATTATAATAATAGATAATATAAGTTTTAATTTGATGCTACATAATGGCAGTGCCCAGAAAGTGCACTCGAAGAGGTCGACACAGGCGATGTTTTCAGGCATGTCTTACTTTCTTCTATTGCAGGAGTATTTGCTCACACTAAAATAATATTCTTACGCATACAGATAACGCCTTCACTGCCCAGGCGTGACGAGGCTAGAAGTTTTGTTTGTCGTTTGAATTAGAATTTCGCTATGTACTTGACTTATTTCCAAATAACAGAAAAAGTAATTATAGTGTTTATAATGTTTATTATAAATACGGAACATAATTATTGTGCAATAAATGTTTTTTTTTTTTTTGTTTTTTTCTTTAGGTGGACATTAATGTCCTTGGCTATAAAAGTAGAACATTGAACGCAACTGCGGTCAATGTTCTCTTCTATATTTTTTCAAGTTAAATTGAATAGTACCGCGACTTAAAGTAAGTTAGAAAGTCATACATTTTATAGCATCCAGTCGCTCGTCTGCAACGCCAGCACACATGTCGCCACAACAGATGCAAAGAATTTAAATGCGTCGCAGTTTTGTTGCAATTTACCATGACAAACGCTAATGAAGACAGTTTGCTTGTGCAAATGCTTATTGACTTTCATGGTTTGGAATAACTTGATTTAATATTTATTTATTACCAGCTTACCTAAATGTGCGGGAGCCACATAATTTTCCTGTTATGTGAACGTAGATTAACTAAGTTTGGAACATAGTTTGTATTGGAACAATGTTTATCAAACGTAAAAAATAGTAGCAACAAGCAAAACAAATAGTAGTATAAACCCTATCGATAAACATTCGACAACATTCAAAAGAAACACAACAACTCATTCTTAACGTCTCAACTTTACCTCTAAGCGCAGCCATTACCCGACATACATACCTATGTCACATAAGTATTAGCCAAGTAAACGAACTTAAAACTCTTTGCTCGTTCGAATTTATGAAAACATAAAATTTCAGGCCCAATTATCCAGCGAAAAGAAAATTTCATCCTGAAATTACCTATTCTGAAGCGGGGCACGTGCTTAGAGCGATTTAAGTAAAACTTTGCCTGTAAAGGTGATTTTGGACGAGCAACTTTTTGTTGGTGAAGTGGTTTTGGGAATGTTTGGTGCATCTGCGTCCAATGACTTCTGTGGACAGTGGACTTTTCCATCAGTGATTCAGAAAGTGATTGGTTTGGTTCGCCGAACAAATCATTAGTGTGATTAGCAATTCGTTCTGGGTCTTTGTGTTTTCTTAGTATTTGGTGTGAAATTATCGTTGCACCAATAACATACATAATTACAGTGTTTCTTTTTTTAATGCATAGTTGCTACGTGCTTACGTAGGGACTACCTTATAAAATAAAATATGGTAGATTCTATCCAAGTAGGTAAAGGTAGGTAAGTAAAGTATTTTTTATCTGGAAATAACACACCACTTTAGTATCTACCCTATCCGCCACATAATCGCCCGTCCAAAAAGCCCTCAGCAAAACTTGGACCATAAGCACGTAAGCTTAAAGGCTTCAACTCGAAACGCCTATTCCTCCGAAACCTAAGAATTATTGGAACATAACAAAATATGACCGTCGGCGAAACCTCCATAAATCGTTTTACATCTGCTATAAAGTAATGAGATTTGGCCTGAATTTAGGTTTACGATGAGAGGTATGGATCAAAATGTTTTTGTGTGTGGATTGATCGGATACATACGGGAGGTAACGCTAAATGAGAAATCTTTATATGAGAGTTGAGAAAAATGGCGTCTCTTATCGACAACTTTGTATGTGGCACTGGGCCGGCCATATCTCGCGAAGAACCGACGGCCGCTGGTGCAAACGTGTACTTGAGTGGAGACTACGACTAGGTAAACGTAGTGTAGGATGCCCTCCAACCAGGTGGGATGGCGACCTGCAAAACACTGCAGGTAGATGCTGGATGCGGCAAGCTGAAGACACGGCGGTCTTTGGGGGAGCAGTGGACTGCTATAGGCTGATGATAATGATGATGATGGACAAGTTGGAGAAACTGAAACGAACTTGGAGGACTCAAGGGCTTTGAAAAACGAACAAAGTTGATGTATAACACAATGTAGCAGGTAGCACAAAATGTACAAAATGAAGGACGATCAAAAATAAATAATAATAAATAATGCTGGACAACCCCCATAGCATTATCAGAGCCCAAGCTAAGCAGAGCTTGTGTTATGGGTACCAGATGACTGCCATACATAATACAATACATTACATAAATAGGTAGGTCTCGTACGTCTCCCTATGGCTACGGAGTCCTAAAAAGTAAATGCAATCAAATAATAGAAATAAACTAGTATAATTACAAATTACAATGGAAAACAATTGCTACAGCTAACTGCAGACTTGCAAACAATCTACAGCTAGCAACTGATCATTATCAATACCAGTCGTAAGCGTCTCCAAGACGATGACTGCATGTAGTTATGTAGTTTCATAATTTTATCAGTGTTGACATTGCACTCTTCGCGTGATATGGCCGGCCCACTGCCACTTCAGCTTGCTAATTCTTAGAGCTATGTCAATAACTTGACGACAGGTGGGATTATGACCTGCGAAGGACTGCGGGCAGATGCTGGATCCATCAAGCTGAAGACAGGGCGCTATGGCGCTCACTGGGGAGGCCTATGTCCAGCAGTGGACTTACATAGGTTGATGATGATGATGACATTGCACAATGCCATAAGTTTAATATTAATAAGAAAGTTTTGAAACTATCATGGTTATTAATACTAAAGTCATTTAAAACGGGATATTTACCATGATTTGATTTTTGAGTTATCCAATATTTCGGCACAGTTGCATGCGCCATGATCACGGAGTAACTGAACAACTGCAACTGCAACTGTGCCGAAATATTGGATAACTCAAAAATCAAATCATGGTAAATATCCCGTTTTAAATGACTTTAGTATTAATAAGAAAGCTTTGATTGTGTGAGTAAAATCCATGATTTTCACTGAATAATACAAAGCTCCCGCTCAAATACCAGCACGTAAATTTCTCTTCACTTAGCTATCTTTTGGCGCAATCCCACAGAAGTAGATAGACGTCAGGAAGGGAATTCTATTCTTTAGAATTTGTTAAGATCAGCCTCGGGGTACGAATATTCCGATCATGGGAGCTTTTAGGGGTCCCTGACGGGTTTTTTAAGAATACTTAATGTGTTTTTTATCAGCTTAAAAATTTTGTATCGATGTTTTCTGTCCATATTTCTACATGCTATAAATAAATAATATTGAAAAATTCACACAACATTATCAAAATTGTTAAATTATATTGTGTGTGACTGTAGTGGCAAATAAATGATATGTCTACTATCTAGCCCCAAGCTAAGCAGAGCTCGTGTTATAGGCACTAGATAACTGTTACATAAAGCAATACAGCACATAGATAGATATTTTTATTATACATAGAAAAGGACCAGAACACCCGAAACAAATATTTACATAATTATAATATACGTTTAAACATTTGTTGAGGCGGGAATCGAACCCGCAACCTCCTACGCCGCGGCAGATTTTCGCACTGCACCACAGAGGTCGTAAAATATATATACATAGGTAGATTTAGTATAACTTGTATTAGCGTTCTTTTTCATGAGTACCTAATTAATATCACGATGGTCAAAGGAAACGACATAACTCGAAGAACGACCTAAGTTGCAGTAGATTTTGTATTAGCAACCGATAACTAATGGGATAACATATTATTAGCTATGTTCTTGAATGAAGACCGCAACTTGGCAAACGTAGTGTAGGACGCCTTCTGACTTGTCAAGACAGCCTGTCCTAGACTGCTGCTGGTAGATTCTGAATGCGACAAGTTGAAGTTAGGGCGCTATAGCGCTCAAAAAAGGAAGTCAATGATGATGATGATCGATCATTCACAATCAACATTTCATCCTAATAACGGTCTCGATTATAAAATAAAATCTATCGAGCAAACAGACAGAACCATCCAATAACATCAGCCCGACCCGAGTTTATGATTCGTATAGATGACATTCATTCAGTAATGGCTTCATACAATCCCGGTCAATATCGCCTATTTAGAAATTAGAGGCATTAGTAGATTAATGCGCTTTTTGCTCCGGATATTGGAGTGGACGTATTGTTCCTTTTGAGTTTTAGAAATATTTGGAGAAGATAATAATACCTTATTACTTACTCTTTTCTTTAGAGTTGTTTTCTTGTTGTCGTCTTCTCAATTTAGCTCTACCCGCATATAATGGTTCTTCCACATATTAACCAAATAAGCGAAAATGTTCTACGAGTACATGACAAATATTCAAAAATATTCATGTTTGACGTGGGTATCCATTTAGCGGTTGCCTGGAAAAAAATCTTGTGGTAAGGCCGCCCATTGTACAACTATTTCTGAAGATGTTCGTTCCTGTTCTCTATTTCTGTATCTTGGTGTATAAAGAGTATCTTTTTTTTAACCTAAAAAATTCGTGCTGCCGCTCTACACAGCGGTTGTGTTGCGCCGCACATGCGTTTCGTTCGAAAAATATTACGGCTTTGTTGAGTCACACAGATCTGTATTTTCTCAGCCGCTGCGCTAGTGTGGATTTACGCATATTAGTCACTTGTAGAAAACACATACCGTGTGATTTCAGCAGTCAAAGTGTTAAGTGTAGTAAATAGTATTTAAGTGTATTTGAGTGTAATAAAGAGTAGGTATTTATATTGTGCTTTCTATTTTAAAAGGGTACAAGCTTAGGCTCGCTATAACTTGACAATCTGTAGACCTCTAGAAAAATCACTCAAGTATAAGAAATTAAATAAAGAAAATTAAAGTTTTATTAACCTATAGAAATAAACTGATAGAATCTAGTCTTTTGAAATAGATTCAATGTCACAGGAATGTACCCTGTACGGGCTCTAACGGAAGACCAGCGCTGGCTCAGTCTCTTATGGAGCTTAGCCAGCCAGCCATTATGCTGAGTTAGAGCTTTTTATAACAATTCTATCATCATATCAGCCTATAGCAGTCCACTGCTTGACATAGCGCCCTGTTATACATGTAACCTATTCTATACGTGTGTCATTTGTTGTTATAAATAAATGATTTTCTCTTATATTCTATTTAGCCGGCTTAGAATTGACACCACTCCAACTCTTTCAGAGGGTGTCTTGTCTGGAGAGGCGACTAAGGGATATCCACCGGGGGCGGGAAGCAGCGCCTCTTGCAGTACCATTTACCACCGAACTGCAATCCCCAACCCGACCTGCGTGGGGTCTATAGGCATTGGGGATTACCCCCATGAGATAATGCCAATATGATGCTTATCAAGGGGAGGCCTACGTCCAGTAGTGGACTAGCTGGCTGTTGAGTTATGGTGAATAAAGATTAACAAATTTTACAGTATAACCAAAGAAAACTAAGAAAATCGTCTTGCTTTGGCGCCTCAAGTTATTTCTATCTCAATCTCCTTTATTGCATCGTAAATAAGTGTAGTGACAGTTTTTATTGCGGCAACTCTGTTCCGGAGTCGGAGATTAACATCAGACCACGAGTGGGGAATAACAATGTGCCTCGTGTTAGGATGGGGGGTAGTTGAAGATATGCTTTTAATGCCTTACTCTGAGTAGATAAATAGATAGATAGATAGAATATACTTTATTGCACAAAAAGTTGTACATAGGCGAGCATAATGCTAGATAGCATTCTCTACCTGCTAACCTTTGGGTAGTGTGGACAACAGTTTGGTAGGTAGTGCCATATAATAGAGATAATAAAATATACTACTCATAATGATACTAAGCTACTTATATTATACTTAAACATTAATATATATACCTATATAAATAATTAATACAGAGTACAACTTGGACAACAGTTTGTTCGCTTTGAATTTCTTGCTCCGATTTGGACAACTTGCTGTTTCGTTAGCCCCCTAAAATAATGTAAATCAAGAAAAAACTTAGCATTTATAAGGTTTTGTAAAAAAATAAAAATTAGCAGGTAGTCACTTACAGGCCGTTCGGTAATTAGAAATTACTCTTTTATTATTTAAACACATACACATTACAGTGACGACCGATGTGGCGCGGTGGGCGAAGGTCCGCCTGCGACGCAGGAGGTTGCGGGTTCGATTCCCGCCTCGGAACAATTGTGTGTACGATCTGCAGATATTTGTTCCGGGTGTTCTGGTCGTTTTCTATGTATAATAAAAAATATCTATCTATGTAATATATAGTATTATGTATATCAGTTATCTAGTACCCATAACACAAGCTCTGCTTACCATGGGGCTAGATAATGCTGTGTGAATTGTCCAGCATTATTTATTATTTATATATTTATTTAGTACAATCCGTAATCTAGTTATCTTTCAAAGTACACGAATATTATTTTATTTCCTGGTAAATAGCAATTATTGAAAATATGCAACATAATATTCCTATAATGATGTAACAAAATTACTTTATTAAAGACCAGGAGTAGAGAACTGGGTGTTAACACATTTATAGCTAACCAATAGGTACAGTATTTCTAGCAGTGGAAAACAACCCTATAGTTATTTTAAAAGGAAATAGCGTTTCTGTGATAAATACATCCTAAATATTCTATTCTACACTTTACTTTCAGCTGTCGTCTTGCTTCAGTTTTTCTCGCCCAGCCCTTCTATTAACACTTTGAGTGCTGAAAACGCACGGTATGAGTTTTCTATAAGTGACTAATATGCGTAAATCCACACTAGCGCAGCGGCTGAGAAAATACAGATCTTTGTGACTCAGCAGAGCTGTAATATTTTTCGAACGAAACGCATGTGCGGCGCAACACAACCGCTGTGTAGAGCGGCAGCACGAATTTTTTAGGTAAAAAAAAAGATCGCAGTCGTCGAAAAAAAACCGCAGTCAAAGTGTTAATGGAGATAATTAAATAATTATTTACTTTTGTACTGTTATTTGTAGTCTATACGTCAGCTGATATCAAAAAATAGTAACAACTACGAGTAGGTATATTATTGTGTTTGTTTTTTCGATCAAATGCATAGTATGTGCATTCAGCTAAAATTATCAATAAATAAATTTAAAAAAATTGTTAAACATATTCTTTGTAAAGAAGCTTTTACAAAATATCAGATTACTTAGAAGATAAAAAAGTTTGGAACGAGTTTTGCTCCAACTCAAAATCTACCAACTTACAGATAAGCAAATCAAATGTACTAGACACATAAGTTATGAATGGTGGGCAAAAAAATGAAGTGAACTATAAAATATGACCTGTCTAAGTGCTTATTTATAAGCTTAAAGAAATAAATAAACTTTTCATTTTCATTTTCATTAATTTTAGTTGGGATACAAATACCTAGGATATTTGCATTTAATATTATATTTTATAATCTCATCTTAATTGTATGTTGTTATGTGTATAAGCTATATAATAATGCACACAGACAACAAGCAGTGGATGGACAGGATTGAACATGGGGTTGCATCCTGTCCATCCACTGTGATGTCTGATAGAGATCGCTCTTGAGCTATAAGACTGCTAAATTGACTCATATTTTGTAATTTTTTATCTTGTTTGTTGTAGTGAGAAGTGTAGAATAAAGAATTTTCAATCTATCTATCTACTACTACTATACATTTGTATTTTTATATTTAAAAGGCTAGTAAGTAAGTAGGCAAGGCAAATATCGTAGGACAGAAAATGAGGGTAGATCGGTATATCTGCTCATAAAAACGAACTCGCAGTGTCTTTAGTTATTCCGTGATCATGGCGCATGAAACTGTGCCGAAATATTGGAAAACTCAAAAATCAAATCATGGTAAATATCCCGTTTTAAATTACTTTAGTGTTAATAACCATGATAGTTTCAGAAGCTTTATCCTAGTTGCTTTGCCGGAATACCAGCGTTGGTTGCTAGTCATCCAACTCATGCTGAGGCAAAGACACTGTTACTTCGTTACTTTAAGTTAAGTTTAAGTTTATTATGTTCTGTGTAAGTCTTTTAACAGATAAATTCATTTCATTTAATTTTCCTACAACCAAAGTCATATTCTCCATATCACAGTCCCCTCAAATTATATTTTTGTATTTCATCTTTCGGAGATGTAAAGATTAGAATGAAATTTGATGTATTTCGTAGTACAAGTATTCCTACAACCAAAGTCAGATTCCCCATTTCGGAGTCCCTGATTCCTTGTCGGCATTCACCCCGAGAAGCTCATTCAAGTCATGCACAAGGTAACAGACACTGCAGGCTCCACTCGATCGATCGCACCCCTATTGATACGAACCCTAAATATTCTACGTTTACGTGAAACTTTTAAAGGATTTCTTTTACGGTAAATAGGGGCTGGAAGTTTGAGCAAACATCTACCTGGGAACGAGGTGGTTCAAGACTATCGCTTTTCTTTACAACTATATTGGCTTACTTAAAGAATGTAAGTGGGTTAACTACTAACCTTGTTTGAGTTGGGAGAATACTTAAGTTTCACCACTTACCGAGGTGCTTATATTATTTTATTACATAACTGTTGCCCGCGGTTTCACCCGCGTTAAAATCGAATTTCACTTTATTAGGTGATTTTTTTACACCTTGGGTTACATTATTGGAGTTTTAGTAAGGATCCCTAACTTTTTTGAAAATATAATACTCGTATAGCCTATGTTCACCGTGGATAGTGTAGCTTCTCAACGGTGAAAGAACTTTTCAAATCGGTCCAGTAGTGGAACGGTTGGACGAAGCGGAATTACAAATCCTTATAATCCGATTAATCGAACTAATAGGAAAAAAGAGTTCATGTGGTCCGATCGGTAGGACAAAGGCAGTAGGACCACGTGGCCAGAGGGGTGTTGGAGCCTATTCAATACAAACAAACCAACAAAAATCAAACCTTTCCTCTTTATTTATTTATATTCTAGGGAAAGAAAAAAGTTGTTTATTTTATTTGTATAGGCTGAGAAGATATTTTTAAATAGTGCTCAAAGTACCAGGAGAGCAGAAGATTAAAGGAGATCTGTATCTCCAAAGAGTTGATTAGAGATTCGCTGGTAAAATGAAATGTACCGAGTTCCTTTATGTTTATGCTACCCTAGTAGTAAGTTAATTTTGTTCCGTTAAATGGTAGGTACCTACAAGAAAAGTAGATACAATTGATATCTGTATCTGGTGTACGATAAAATATTTTTGTATTTTATTGTACAATTATGGTGGTAAGGTTTCTTCCCGGCCTACCACCAGGGGTAGACTTGACCGTAGACTAGGTCCGTAGCGGGTTTATTTAGGTTATTCTCTTTAAAAAGTATCAATGCTCTCTCTACTAGGTATATGTACGTGAACTGTTACTTCATTTTTCTATAAGTTTGTTGGTCTGTTTACTTTACAGCAAAGAACTGTTTGAATAATTATATTAGAAACTACAGTACAGTGTATAGTTGCGAGACTCTCGTTCAAGACATAATGGTGACCCTGAACTTAAATATAAATGTATCAAATAGCTTAAGCTTCTTGTGAAATTTAATGAGTAGCTAATTGTATCCGAATACCTAGATATTTGATACCATAATAAGGATAAATTTAACTAAATAACCTTGAAAAACTTTCGATAAAAACAGACATTAAATTTCAACACTATGATTAAACTCGTACACGACAATATTTTAAAAAGACAACATCGTCAATTTTTAATGGCAGTCAAATTGGTCAATTTACCAACGTGACATGGGTACAGTCGGCGTCATAAACCACGCAGAGTTATCGCACGTCGAGTGTCCAATAAACAGCTTGTAACAAATAATATTTTTATAGCTGACTGTAAAATTGCGTGCAGGTTCAGGGGGACTGAGTAGTAGGTATTTAAAGTAGTAAATCTTTGGGGAAATGACATGTTAGTGAGGCTCGGCGTTATTTTATGTGGTTTTTGAAGATATTTTAAGAAGTTTAAGGGTTTATATTATGTTTTTGATGGATACTTAGCGATAAGTCTGCTTATGGTATATTGTCTCAAATTTAGATTTTTGTTTTATTAAAATATTTAATTTATCTAATGTTCAATTAAATATTTGGTAGGTAAGTAATATTATCTGGGCTTTGATAAAGAAGTTTTTGTACAGAAGAACTAGGTAAATACTAAATAGGTACCAGTCAAATTCAAGATAGAATTTCTGTAAATTCTGTCAATTAGTCAACGACATGAAAGTGATTTAAAGGAATGGGGCATTTTGCAAATAACCGTTGTATATAGTATTAATATTAATGTATATAGTCAGTTTGACTGGACTACTCTCTAATCAACCTGACTATATATAATAAGCTTTCTTTTGTTTCTTGTATTTGATGTAGCGTCTCGTCACCAGAGGTCACTCGAGTAACCGATACGTTCAAAGTGTGGTTGATGCGTCCCATCACGGATTATCTTACAACGCATTGTCTGTCAGACGATTACATAGAGAAAGTTGATCGATATAAATCGGAGTTTAAATCTGGGGATTGAATTTCAGTACCTTCCTATACTCGTTGGTTTTAGGGCCATGACATAAAAACAATTTGAATGTCCCATACAAAAGAATTGGTTTTATTGTATTTCATTGTTTTTATTCGTTATTTGATTGCTGATCTAAATGATACTGTGCTAAACTTTGGTTGTCAAGAGAAACGTTAGCTTCAATTTTTACTTCAGTCAGATTGGGTAGAATCAGTTAAAAACCAAATGTCTGGTGTACTTATCTCTCTCGCCTAAACAAAACTACCTAAAAAATATTGTATAGGCCTTATCTAGCGAAGTAGCGTTAGCAAAAACATCTAATCAATAATTATTATCTATCAAGAAAAAGTCATTCCACACAGTCAATTCTCGAGCATCCACGCAAGTTTGTAAACGCTACCGACTTCATGTACTGTGGTATACTACTTCGTATTTAAGACTGCTTCAATATCTGAAAATTACTTTTTGAATTATTCGATTCGGATATTCCATTCGAAAGATTTCACTCTATCTCTCTATCTTCTATTTTCTATGCGATATAGGCGTCACTGGGGTACGGGTACGGGCATGGTACGGGTCAATGTTAAGAAATAAACGGCTGCAAATAATTTATGATTAATAAAATAAATAGAGACCGATAATACCGATAATACGTGACCCATTTTCCGTCAAATAGGTATGTACCGACCCTACACTACACTACCTACACCCTACACTTCGAAAAACTTCCCTCAAAACAGATCCCATTCTAATCACGGAATATGCTGGCTTTTAGATTCTTTTGAGCCTGCCCGAAAACAACAAAAGCCCTGCAATGACGTTAGTACGCGTAACTGAAGTCGCGGACACTCGCACATCATGTTTGCCGTGCTGCCGACACAGTAGCCTGTCAATAATCGTGTAGCTCACCCCATAGCGAAGCATGTTTGATCTGTCATGTAGCTGATGTGCATTGTCATCGAATTGACGTGGGCGTAGATGATGTAACCAGGAAGTTAAATTCAGCCTGAAATCAGGTATTACGTTGCAAAATCCTACTAATATTATAAACGCGGAAGTTTGTATGTTTGTGACTCTTTCACGTAAAAACTACTGAACGGATCGGGCTGAATATATAAGTAGTTCCAGGCCCGAAATAAAACATGGCTACTTTTTATCTCATAAATCAGTTCCCATGGGATAGAAATAACCTTAAAACGTTTCCATAGAAACAACGCGTGTGAAGCCGCGAGCAGAAACTAGTGCAGTATAATCGAAAATGTACACCCCTGTGTATGGTTCCCTAACCATAAAAGGTTCTGTTAGTATAGTGCTATCTAATCTTTTCAACATTCTTTCAGAATTGTGCGTTTTTACCACATAATTAAACACACTTCTACCAGCAGCGATTTGTGTATTTTCTTTAGTTAAACTCTTAGGCGTGTATTATAAAAGCTTGCTCAGTCATCGATGTATGCTTGAGTAACGATTTTCTTACGAAAAAGCGTTAATCAAGCGTAGATCAACGACTGAGCATGATTTCATAATACGGCGTTTAGATTTCTGTGACGTCATGAACGACTCGTGCTTGAACATGAATCAGGTGCTTTTTAGTAAGCTTTGGTGTTCAATAAACGACGACTTCTGTGGCGCGGTGGGCGAAGGTCCGTTAGTGACGCAGGAGGTTGCGGGTTCGATTCCCGCTTCGGGAAAATTGTGTGTACGATCACCTAGCACCTATAACATCTGAACAGCATACAACCTCTTCTGGTTTGACAGTTCTTGTGCTCTATTTACAATGAATCAACGATCTATTATGACATTAGCATATGAATGAATTACCACCTGCACGATACTACTCCAGTGACTCGACGTATCGTATTCATGCACGTTCCGAAACAGCCATTCATGGACAGGTTCAAAAACTGGTTCACATTTAACGTCTACAGATTGTGACATATATTATTGTCCCATATTGTCGGGTTTTTATGTAGGCGCTTGGAGTTTCTGCTTTTGAAATAGAGCCTGATATTATTTTACACTTTGACTGCGGTTTTTTCGACGACTGCGATCTTTTTTTTTACCTAAAAAATTCGTGCTGCCGCTCTACACAGCGGTTGTGTTGCGCCGCACATGCGTTTCGTTCGAAAAATATTACAGCTCTGCTGAGTCACAAAGATCTGTATTTTCTCAGCCGCTGCGCTAGTGTGGATTTACGCATATTAGTCACTTGTAGAAAACTCATACCGTGCGTTTTCAGCACTCAAAGTGGTGAATTTTAGTTCCAGTTCTTTAAGTTCTATTGGTGGTGAATTTTATTGTGTTTCTCCAATTTTGTTTTTTTTAATTGGGTCGCTTATTTTAAAGCCGTATCCAAGTATGTTAATGAATACGTATGGAAGTTTACGTAAGGAATTTTTCGGTCTCTTTCGAAGTATCATTATTATCAGACGTTTAGTATCCACTGCTGAACATGGCTCTATGTTTACTGTTCACCTCAGTCTCGCATCGTTGAATGATTGGTTTCAAAGTCTCTTAACTTTACGGTAAAGCTAATAAATACCGCACATGGATTTCCTACACGTATACATTTTCTAAACGTAAAAAGAAATACTCCCCACAAAACTGGACTTAATACACCAAAAGACAGTAGCCCTTACAGCACTATAAATAAAGGACACAAACACATGAGAAATTGCAGGGATACCCTAAGGAACCCTCATTATTTTAATAGTGTAAATCATCTTCACACAACTAAATCTCAACCAAAACTACTAAAAGATACAGTCCCCATTCCCCTGGCAAAGGACCAGGTTGTAAACTACAATGTGATTAAGCTAAATTGGTTTGAATTGAGCAAGTAATAAGGTTGGTTTCTGGTTGGGGTGGTTCAGTTTGGCCGACACAGAGACCGCACACAGTGTCTTGACGCCTACGCTCTCTTATTATGCGACTTCTTGAATCAAAATACGATCTTGGGTTCTCAAACTGTTTTTATTTACCAACCTGAGGTTGTACTAGGTTCCAATATTATTATAAGTACCTATAGGTCGTCAAAAAATAGCTCTCAACTATTATGATAGCTTTTTGACTCGTTAAAGTTGAGATCAGTTGAAAATCTTAAAAGAACGTTAGCATCTTGGCCAGATCGAATAGATGGATAGATAGATGGATAGGCTTATTGTATCCATGGGCTCAGTTTGAGGGGTCGATGTAACTATTTTATCCGCGAACCAAAAACGGCCGGATTATACTTATTATTTTCTATGATTTATTATATAAAAATCTCGGAATTACAGTGCTGTCTCTATACTGTCGTTGATAACATGACCTTTATGGAGTACAGACATGTCTACGGAGGAAGTCAAGTTTGAGAGCCTCTGTCCTAGATAGAAGAGGACGGATAATTAACTATGTATCAAAGTTTCCTTCCTTATCGAGGGATCTTAATAAAACATGCGCGAATCGAGTTGGCTTCGACTTGCAAGCTCGAAGTTTCGCGAGTTCTGGAGACGATTGGACAGATTAATCATTTTGTTTGTACTTTAGAGTGTTTTGGGAATAAGTTTCGGATTAGAATGGGGACGGTTTGTTTAGGTTGTTCTGATTTTTTAGCTTATATTTGTCCTTGATTTTATATTTATGTGATTTGTTCAATTCACTTAAACATTGACAGAATTGATTATTTTTTTTACCCATTTGCCTTGAGGATTTGCATCTTATTAAATTGCTATTTACTATAATTAACCTCATTAATATTACAAAAGCGAAACTAATGTTGAATGTTATCTGTTCATGCCAAAACTACTGAATCGATTGGGTAAAAATTTTGCATAGATGATTCCGGAAAAATGATTGTAGGCAGAAGCTAATAAACATGTGCACGACATCGCACGTTCAGATAATTTTGACTAATAGCTAAAGGCACTGGGTCTATTAGTCAAAATTTAAACAAAATCACGTTTCAGTCGTAAAAACTAACGATTTAAATAAAACTACCCACATGATACCTTGTTTAGGTTTAATTCCTAAACAAGGCAAGAAATCACGTCATAATTATGACAAGCTACTAAACATTAACGTCCAAAACCGGAAGAAATGTCCACCCAATTTCTTTTTTAAAATGTCCCATCACCTCGTCTAATTACCAGAAATAAACATAAAATAGCTATCAAATCTAGCCGGCCATTTGGGGCCACCGGCCACCGCACGGACCACCCAATCTTGGGGTTACCACGATTTAAATTGAAGTAGAGTACGCTAGTGTCACCAGGAAGCAGTAGTTCAACTTCTAAACGAGTTCTACTTAACTTTGCATGTTATTATGTAAACACTGATATTTTTAATGTCAATTAGTTACCGGTAGTGGTTTCGCACGCGCTTTTTCGGTATAAACAGAAGCCTTCATTGTAATTCAGTCTTAGAACTACCTCATTGTAAAAAATTCAGCCCTATGCGTATACTTTTACATTTGAATATTTATAAAGTTAAATAATATATAAATAATACTGGACAATCCAAACAGCATTATCTAGCCCCAAGCAAAGCAGAGCTTGTGTTATTGGTACTAGATGAGAGTTTAATTTCTGATCAAGTGGAATTAGAAAAACGAAGGTATCTTACTGCTTTCTCCATCTAACGCGCTGACCACCTTATCGATAGACATATCGGGCCAGTCGTAAACGTATGTTTGTTTGTGGCGGGCTGTCGAAACAGGTGCAGTGTCAGGCGATGTTAGTCGAAACTATAAAAGTTTGATTTAGGCATGTCGGAAGGCGGAACTGGTAACAAATTATTTAAGGTGAAGGCCCGATTGACACCCCAAAAGTGGTATCACTTTTGGGGTGTCAATCGGGCCTTCATCCTCGACTTTTCGACAACGACGTATGTATACCTATTGTCGGAAAACCTTCTGCACTTCTGCAAATCGAAATCAAGGTCTGATAGGCTAACCCATTTATATATAAGCTTCAAACCCGATTGACACCCCAAAAGTGGTATCACTTTTGGTGTGTCAATCGGGCCTTCATCCTCGACTTTTCGACAACGACGTATGTATATTGTAGGAAAACCTTCTGCACTTCTGCCAATTGAAATCAAGGTCTGATAGGTTAACCCATTTATATATAATCTTCAAGTTTCGGCCAGACCTGCGCGTGAACCACGCGGGATGCGTTACGCGGAGCGAAAACGCCAACAATGCGAATATTCCGAATCTCGGTCGTTTAGATGTGCAAGGCTCCATTAAGGCATTTTGGTTTCCACGCTGTGAACTACAGTTTATATTTCGTTGCGTGTTTCCTAGTTTCAGACACAATTGGTGATTTCTACAAATTTAATTACAAAAATGTTGCACTCGGAATTACAAGAATCAATCTAGATTTCCAGCTTCAAACATCATACCACCATAAACAATCAACTTCCGCAGCTTCCAATTATACCTGAAACAAATAAAAAAATAACAATTATCCTCATAATTCTCAATAACAGAGCCATCTAGAACATAAGTCACGAGGGTAAACAATACAATTTCCATCGAATCAAGGCCGGCCATAAAACGTATCTGCTATCCCTTTACTGCGTGTTTATTTGTACAACTTTCCTTATTGAGATAGTGCGAGTCAAAATATTGTTTGGCTACCGAATAGAGGTTTATTAGCTTCTTGGATGCTTTTAAAGACGAAAGGTAGGTGTTGATATTCTTTAAGAGATAAGAGGAACACCATTTTGTAGTTTCTTGTAGGTAAGTAAACCATGGGATATAAATCTCCTTAAAACGGTTCATATAAACAACCCGTGCGAAGCCACGTCGTCTTTTATACTCGTAGGTATATGGAACATCAACTATCTTATTACATGGCAAAGGGTACCCACCATAAAATATCGGATTTTAATACTTTATTAGCAAATAAGTACAAAATACACAAAAAAGTTTTCTGAAAATAATCTAGAGGTATCTCTAGATTCCTCGTCCTGTCACACGTACCTCCACAGCTGAACATAATCACTATGCTTGACAGGCGAACAGACTAGTTTGGTTTTTAATTCACATGTTGTTTCATCATGCCATGATGATGCACTTCTTTGTAAACCTGTCAACCAATAACCACTGAATAATTAGATAATCAGACAATCCAGCAATAAGCGCCTATTCCCATCAATCAAAGGCTACCAAATAAATCCCTATAAGGTAATCCTAATTCCCCATTAGGGTAGTCAATGGGCGCTGACTTGCATTTCCGGTGGTCATTTACGTTCTGCCTGTCATTGTGTGGAGTCATTTCTTTTAGAAGGGTTATTGGTATAGTTTGTCTCAATTTCTTTTTCGCTGTTCGAGGTAGCTATTATGATAACGGTTAACTTAACATAATTCAACTATTTCTGGAATAACTACAGTCAGCAACTGCAACTGCGAGCAACTGTTTAAAATACCTACAGATCGTTTCACAGAATTTTGTTATAATTGTTGAACGATATCCATAAAGTAGAATTCGCCTATGGTTTATTGTCTTACGGTTTGAACATCTACAATTAAGTAACCTAAGATTGATTGAAATAACGGACGACTCACCTCCAGATCTGTCGTCAATATTTGTAGACAAAATTTAAGTACTATAAATGCTGTTATTGAAAACTGTCAATATTTAACTTTCAATAATTATTAATAAAAACATGTTTAGGAAAGTACTCTTTCATGAATATAGAGACCAAAAACAAGAAGACATCAAAACACCTACTTTAGACCTGCTACTTTTGCGCAGAAATATGAAAGCTGCAGGAAGAAGATAGATAATGAAGTCTCATAAGACAAAAATTAAAGCTTTTGCGAATGTTGTAGCACATAAACACATAATTATGCGGTTTTCAACATACAGTAGAAGTAAAGCTTTTAAAGCAGCAACAAATTTAAGCACTAGAAGAGAAGTGGCAGACTAAACCGCCATCCGACAAGTTGCGATTCGATTACCGCCGCGACACTCGCTCGAGTGTTCCAAATAATTCCCGACTTTTGGCTAATCAGGTTACACTCACATGTTTGGAATTCGCGGAATGCATTTTAACTCTGAGTTGGACCTGATGCCCTTATTTGAAAGTAGCAGTATACGAATGTGCATTGTAATAAGGTTGTTTTAGTTCAGGTAGCTCCAACTGAATTATAGATAGAGAGAGTTATCAAAGAGTTGATAGCTACTCTTACAAAGACGATATTGCATTACGAGATGGTACATCAAAGACATCGATATTTCCTTACCCTGAGTACTAGTATAGTATTACTGAATATGTACCATGGGTTTGAAAAATATGGATCGAAAATGAGCTCAATGATAATAAAAAATGGTGGACTTACAACTACAACTGGACTACAACTTACACATCATCATCTAGACTAGACTCAAGCTAAGCTGAACATTGTGTTATGGATGGGTACTATTTACTTGTACTTCATACAATACATATAATAGATAACGCACAGGGAACCGGTAGGAATAAAATAAAAAAAACAATATGTACTTAATTTATTCATAAAGATAAGATTAAATAAAAAATGGGATTAAAATGAAGTCTGGTTGTCCATAGCAAACAGTAGAAATGAAAAGTAAACAAGAACCCCGAGGTTTCAACCGCGTGTTGTGAGGTGTCCACACTTACCCATAGCTGATTGTTACCACCACAAGTTTCAGTCTCCCATCCCCGTGTAACAGAGTTTCATCCACCATAACTCCTATTTCTATTTCCGTAACAGCGCTATCGCTTCCAACTAGAATACAAATATGGACAAACAAGAACAAAAAAGGAAATATACAGGAATAGCGTGGGCCGAGATGGGAAGAATGGGACGAATTTATCGGCCCATTACCGGCGAACGCGCCGTTCATGTGTCATTGTATTTTGCTATACTCGTACCTACTTATCTTGCATTGTTGGGAATATGGAATGAAATGCTGGATAGTGACAAATATCTAGAATTTATTAGTTTTGTGGGCTGAAAAGTTATATTGGAAGATATCTTTTGACTTCATTTTATACCTTCCTACACGATTAGTATCCAGTTAATGTAGGTACTAATATTGCAAGTTTAGATATGGATCGATGTTTGTTACAATCTCCACGCCAAAACTACTGAACAGATAGGGATAAACATATTACATATTATGTAATCTATTACCAATTTTTTTTGTTGTATTTTAAAGTATGCAATATAGAATATTCTATCTATAAGGTTTATGATACTTTGTCGACTAAAATTAAGAAAAAACTAAATATAACCTACAAGCTACACACAAAACGTGGGCGTTGCCTTTTAAGCCACTCTGATCTCTATCTCAAAGCGTTTAAATTTAAAACACAGTGTCTATAAATAGCATTGTTATTACCACAATGGTAGGTACATATATTGTTGGGTGAATGGATATAATAATACAAACATGGAAAACATTCGTTTGAATGACTTTACTGAGGGGCTGATCTGGAGGAAGATAGTTTGCTTTTTATTCTGGTTATTTTGGGCCATTTAAAGACAATCGCAGCTTGTTAAGTACTTTGTTTGGTTGAATATTTATCTTTAACCTAAAATTGCAAACAATAAGATAAAAATAAATCCGATTATATCGTAGGTAATGTAAATAATGGCTGATAGATTTAAATCAGTAGATAATTTTAATAAATTATATAGATATTATATTTTATTATACATAGACAATACCTGGTACACCCCGGTTTACTTTAGATAGATAATGATAAAAATAATAGCATCGATCAACATTTGAAGAGACGAAGAAGTTGGATCAAGGTCCCAAAAGGCGGTAGGTACTCCTGGACTCGGCACGCATCATCAGGAAGTTCCTTTCGCTGCAGCCCTAGTCACCGACCACTTGAGCCTAGCTTCGCTACCAGTAAAAATATAAATATAATATATTTTTACCGTAGAATAGTTTCATAATATTTTATTGTATTTTCTATAGTAAAATTGTATTGTATTTTTCGACGAAACTTTAAATAAATGATATGAAATAATAATATATGTACACGCAGACGAATATAAGCGAACATAAAAATGCAAAAGAAAACTGTCGATATCACGAAGTATCTAAAATGTCTGTTGATTTTTAAAAGCAAACTTAGTTATTTTCCTGGAAAATTTCATACGTCTGACGTATTTTATACCTGTCAGTGCGTCGCATCCGGTGCGGATTTTCTATTTCCCCCACGGTACCCACTTCCGGTAAAATTTAAATTATTCTGCCAAGGGTTTGCGTTAGACGCTAATAAGTTATTTCTTTGCTAAATTGTTGACCTACGTTTGACGAAACTATTGAATTTAAGGAATATGCTTATATTATTTTTCATATGATAAAACTTTTGAAACTATATTATGATTCTTTTCACTTCTTCCACTAGTGCACAGAAAATTGAAGTGAACAGTAAAATAATTTTATTTGTTAATAATATATATAAAATATGACTTGTCTAAGTGCTTATTTTGTAAGCCTAAAGAAATAAATGATTGTTTACTTTTACTTTTACCATTACAAGTCAGTTTTATGGGGATATTTTTCAATTGTGTTTTTTAATGATAAGTGCAGATTCTTTTGATTTTTAAGTCGTAAAAAAATGAGATTAAAGTACACTTAGACGCGTATTGTACGCCAGACAATTTAATGCCTCCAATATGTGTCAAAAACCTATTTACCTACGCATATTTGCTTGGCAACCCGAATTTGTAGTGTCTTGGCCTCCACTAAAAGTCGCTATATCGGCCTTTCTCATGCAGTTATCCTTCAATTTACTTGGTTCACAGCTCGACTGCTTCAGTAAAATTCAAACCTTTTTTATGAATATCTTCTAGACAGAAAATATTCAAGATTTCAACAAAAAACCCATTTCTCAAAAATAAACAAGCAACGCTATAATAAATAAGAAAAATAAATGAAAATTCAGCATTTTCGGGGGTGTTAAATTTGCATTTTAATGGAGATCCAAGCGTATAACAAGTTTAACTAATGGCCGTGAAATAAGGAGGGCTGGGCGGCCTTTGTAGGCGGTCGGGGCTAGTTCCGAACCTGCTACTGTCTGGGATTCTACGACGAGTTTTGGTAAAAGCACAGAATAACTATATAGTAACAGTAAAAGATAGGTACCTAACATAGGTAAGGGTAGGTACAAATTTTATGGATAACGGTTCTTAATCCCTTACAAAACTCATTTATAACGGGATATTTACCATGATTTGATTATTTCAACATCATCATTAGCTTATAATTTAGTCCACTGCTGAACATATGCCTCCCCCAATGAGCGCCATAGCGCCCTGTCTTCGGCTTGACGCATCCAGCATCTACCTGCAGTATTTCGCATGTCGTCATCCCACCAGGTTGGAGGGCGTCCTACAACAACGTTTACCGAGTCGTGATTATTTAGTTTTCCAATATTTCGACACAGTTCCATATGCCATGATTCCGAAATAACTGGGGTGAAAACACCCAAACGTGCTTAGGACCATTGGAAGACGATTTTATACATACATTTATAAGATTGATGGTATTTAATTAAACAATAATGCGTTGCTCTGAAAAACAAAGTTTTATTTTATAACAAATTAAAAACCAACTTAGGTACAATTCAAGTAATCCTTATAATCTATTTTTTTATATCTTTATTTATTGATGGAGTTTTGTCAGAAAGTGACTATGTCACTCCCATATAAGATCAATTCTTACAAACATGTCAAAATATGTACATACACTTACAATCTAATTAGGTATCTATCTTACCTGAAAAACAAAGAAACTACAATTAAAATTAATATTTACAATTTAAACCAATAATTTTCACTTTATTAGATCGGACACCCGAGGCTTGTTTATCAGCATTCGAATTTTTGACATGACATCTGTCTGTCTATGATGTACTGTCACTGTCAATGTGTCCGATCAATCACTTTCACAATGCGCACCAGAATTCAAAGTTAGGTACTATTTCTTTACACATTTATAATGAAAAATGAAAAAAGTTTATTTCTTTAGGCTTACAAATACTTAAGCACTTAAACAGGTCATATTTTAATATAATACTTTTTTTAACTTTTTTTTAAAATCGACTTATGCTTAATCTGTGATATGCTTTGATACAGAATCATAGCTCGATAAGTCAGTAGTAGACTTGCAACGTGTTCTTGAGTAGAGTCCGCGACTCGGTAAACGTAGTGTAGGACGCCCTCCGACAATTCATTCATTCATTCATTCATTGTAGGACGCCCTCCGACCAGGTGGGATGACGACTTGCGAAAGACTGCAGGTAGATGCTGGATGCGGCAAGCTGAAGACAGGGCGCTATGGCGCTCATTGGGGGAGGCCTATGTCCAGCAGTGGACTGATGTAGGCTGATGATGATGATGATGATGATGAGACTTGCAACTAAAAAAACTAATAGATATCGATTGCGGTTCTCAGTAGTCTCACAGCAGTATAAAAAGACAAGAAAACATATATAAGCCGCATCATATTACAGAAATAACAAAGCACGATAATTCAAACACGAATAAAATAACAAAGAATATTCATAAAAGCAAAGAAGGTACAGAACAGCTCATTTCTCTCAAACAACTCCGCGTGCAGTTATCGTATGCGTCCGCACGGCGCAATATACTGTGACAGCTTTATGCAGTGCCATAGACAATAGTTACAGATCGGACAGTACGAACTTTGCAAGAAAAACATAGTACTCATAGTACTCACTGAGACGACAAGTGTCAATATTAAGGTAAACCTAAAGATGGGTCGTATGCATGAAAAGAGCATTGTTACATTAGCCCTGATAAATTATATACAAAATAATAGTTTGGCTGGCTAGGACCAGGATGGTTGAAGAGTTTAGAGTAGGTTCTAGTTAGAGCAGCACAGCATTAGCGTGGTAATGTTGCAATTCTAGGTTGCCTGGGAGAAATCGCGGTCAGCGATAAGGCCGCCTATAATTGTACTGTTCATGTCTCTAAATTTTAGACATGAACACTAGAATTATAGGCGGCCCAATTATATAAGGTTTTATTTTGTTATGTTTTTAAGTGCAATAAAGTGTACAATCATTCATTCATTCAATTGCAAAGATTTCTTACTGTGCATGTTTTAAAATTGTTCTGTATTTAAGTCTCTAAGCCCACTGCTGGGCAAAGAACTAGGTTTCTAGCCGATAGTTAAAAGAAGACGTTTTATTTTTCTTCTTTATGTTAGTTGAAAATTGCGCTTGGCACAGACTGTAAAAAAAAATGATTTTAAAGTGTCTCATCTAATTACAAGTACTAACTTTAACGGGTATTTATCGCGTTTATTTACCTATTTTACCCGTTCAATAGTACTTGTAATGATGTGTTCTGATCGCGTAACTTTAAAAATTTAGTGTCTCATCTGACCCCCCAACTCTCTGCGACCACTTCCTTCTTATTTAGTATCATATTTCCAGGCGATTGTCTAGGATTAGCAGCCGCTACCAGCTTCCGGTTTCAACGCGCTGGTAAAAACTACAACATGGGCCAAAATGAGGCAACACTGGGGCCAAACTTGGGATAAAGCTAGGGTCGCTTCGGGGTGCGGTTTGATAATGTTGCAAGGTTAGATAATAATTTGTGCGGAAAAGGATGAACATTGTTTTCAATCACATCGTATCAGATATTTTATGTAAGTGGTTTTACAATAGGTAGGTTAGATTTAGGTAGGTTTTTTAAGTAGGTTAGGTTAGATACTTGTAGGTATAGGTACAAACATATATAACTAGCGGCTACGACGTGTGTTAAATGAGTACCTAACTCCTTAGTGTAAGTAAAGTGCTGCGCACATTCTTCCAACGCCGCTACCACGCAGCAGAAAAATGTGCATGCAAATATGGACTTGAACTGGTTACCTATAGATAAATTTTACGGTGACAAAATGGCTTCACACAAGCTTTAACCGAGTGGCCCCGCGAGCTGATGCCGTCAATATAAAATTCATTTTAATATTACGAGTTAAAGCCTATATTTGAATCGATGTGTGTAAGATGAAAGCCTACTAAATATCTTAATGTTCTATCTTCATCTAACTTAAGCCGTAGCCGCGCAGATTTATGAAATTATAAAATTCTTTGGGATTGTTGCTTGCAACAGTCAGCAACTGGCTTACTTGTTTGCTTCCGGTCCATAAGAACTTAATCCCAAAATGTCTGATATCGGTACGACTTAATCTCACAATGACTGATACCAACAAGCCTATATTTCAAAAAGAATTAGTCCCGAATCGCCTGAAATTTTAAATGTCTATATTTCAAAACGAATTTGTCCCGTAAAGCCTGTTTAAGTGTAAATACTAGTTCTAAGTTATATTACCTAAATAATTGTAATTTTTGACAGACTCACTACTAACTTTTGGTTCTCCAAATCCAGAACCAACCAACTTGCGTAGTTACCGTTTTGATTCAACCAAGTGTTAAACATTTTTGGCGTATGTTTTTACAAAATGTTTTTAAAAGAATTAATAACAAATTTGGACTATTTCTGCGCTTGCAACTTCTTGTGTGGCATTCACACCCTTCCGTCTCAAATCTCAATCCTAAACAACTTATTAATAAACGAGAACAATGTTTTTGCATTACCACTCCACAACGAGCGGAATCAAAGCGATAAATAACAGCGCGAATCCAACGCAACAGACGGACGGACATGATTCATACGAAAGGATAAAGCTAATTGTATATGCTTTAAAGAAATTACAAATAAATAAGTGGACGCCCACTCTCTTCACGTGTGGTCAGGCGGACGCAAGAGATGTAAGGGGAAGGATTGTGATGTACTCTTAGCTAAAATAGGGACTGGACAAAACAGAACACCGGATTTAAAACTCTAGTTGGTATTCATTACAGATCTAAACGGGTTTACTACGAACCTAATCTGTGTTGGAAGAATACCAACGTAGGTTCTTAGTGAACCCGCTCAGACTCGTAATGAATCTACTAGACATTTTAGGAGATTTGATGTTTTACACCGGAGCGTACCTGAATTATTAAGATTGTGAACGACTCACGTTAGTGAGGTATTTTGCTATAATTATAGGTATATCAATGAATGTAGCTTTGTATTGACTCCCTCGTTGGTTTAATGGTCAGCATGTTATATTGCTGATAATGAGATCCAGGGTTCAAATCTCGGGTCGGGAAAAAGTTGTTATTGGGGTTTTTCCATGCAGATTTTTTTTAGTAGCAGCCCTAAACTTTTTGGGAAGGGTTCAACTAAAGATACTCGTAGATAGACCAATAGTACCTAGTGAAAGATATACCAACAATTGAAAGAAACTGAGTAAAATCATTGTTATTTTTGTAGCATCGCCTCTTTTGATCAACTCTACAATCCTTACAGAGATTTCTCGCAGCTTATTTTGCAATTCTCAAAATGGCGGACAAAATCGCGCCAAAGTTTCGCGCGTGCGTGTAACGCAATTTTATTTTATTTAATTACGTGCTAAAAAGGATTTTATAGGTAAACGCACTTTAAGAGGCGAATAAATCAATGAGCTTAAGTATACTTAGGTATTCAAAGTATTTAGCATTTTCAATTATAGTAGTTACCTTTTAACAAATAAGATCTTTATTCCTTGTATAAATGACGTTGGGGTTCGAATATAAATATTTTTGACACAGCTATACAGAGTGTTGTTAAAGTTTTGTTTCACTAAAAGGTTTCATAAAAAAAGTCCATCGAAATCCATAATCTACAAATTATAGCCTACACCACCACCGGTCTCGTAACCTAAGCTGTATTCAGAGTTCTAAGCACGCTATAAGTCCCATGATTGAGTCAATCCAAGTTGAAAGCATCACTATAGTTTATTGCGTTTATTTATAGCACTGAGCGCTTCAATCTGTTTCAACCCCCTCAAAGTTTTTTACGATGCGCCTGACATACAACATATGTTCAGGCAAATAATGCATAAGTGGTGATACCGATTTTAGAGCGTTCTTGTTTTTATTGGTTGAAATATTTAGAGATTTCGTGCTCCTAAAAGTTTGGGCTCTTTTGATGTGTCATGTCATTGAGTGACACTGACAGTAAATTACGACCTAAATAGTATCTTGTATAATTTGTACCTAATCAATTTTAAAAATTTTTGCTATATCAATAAATTACAACACAAGCTTTGCTTACCTAGGGACTGAATGCTGTGTGGATTGTCCAGCATTATTAATTACAAAATTGTACTTTTTAAAATATGCGCTCCCTATAGCGCTCATTAGGGGAGGCCTATGTCCAGCAGTGGACTAAGATAGGCTGATGATGATGATAATGATGATGACTTTTAAATTGGAATACATATTGGGTAAAAATGCCTCGCAAATAATACTCCTTGGAATTTGAAGCTTAAGTTCTAGTTCTTAACTTATTCTTTCTACAAAGATTGTTTTCCTTTTTTTAATTTACCCCCATCAAAAACGAAACGGCCACTTGTCAAACTGATAACAATGATCGATATTTGCGGCCGTTCAAAATAGAAAACCACTTTTAACCCACAACATGTGCCCAAACGGATCCTCCACATGCTTGCCCACTGACTCACATACCCAAGGCCGCAGGTTCGGTTGAAGATAACCAGAGCCCCTTGTTTAAACAACTGGGTTCTGTGTCAGGTCAGTGAAGCGAGATGCAACTAAAACAATAATATTTAGAATTCCAATAGATAGGTATAGACGGAGAAAATTTAACCTCAAGGCAAATTTTTTTTAGTACTTATGTGTAAAGTAGGTACTTTCAAAAATAAACTATAATGTACTTGTCCCCATTGCACAAGGACTTTAAATGTTGACATCATTTACTATATTAAAAGTAGATACCTAATCATATTAATTATTTCCATAAATATAATATATTGTTTATTTACATAAATATAATATTGGCCACGTCTGTGCTATTGGACCGATAAATCAAAAACCAAAAATAAAAGAACTCTTACAATTCAGTTTCTCAAAAAATAATAGTTTTGTATGTAAATTGTTGTTTTAAAATTTAAAGGAAAAGAGGCAGAGTAACAGTTCCTCCCAGGATGCTGTAAAGTGTAGTAGTAAAGTACTGCTGCAGTTTGTAAGTCGGCTAAACTTGCTAAACTCCGGGTTATAAATATGACGCGCGTTCAACTTTTATATATAAAACTGTGTTGAATTTCATGTAGTTTTATGGTTTTCCTACAGTTTGAATACGTAGAAGTTTCTGGAAGGTTTTACAAAAAAACAAGAAGTAGATTTTGTTTTAAATTTGTTGTTTTTATTAATTATGCAGGCGGTATCGTAGATTTATCCTACAAATAATAATTAAAACCGTTGTGAAATGTGAATTTTATTTATTACCAAGGATCTCCAATACCAGACTAGGTAAGGTACTGAAAATAAAATAAGGCTTAGATTTAGGAAATAGTTTAACTTAGATATATTATAGGTATTTCTATTAATTATACCGGAAATAGCAGATGCTAGTTTTTTAAATAGGGTTACAACAAAAGTTTAAAAAATCATATTATTTTTAATGATGTAAATCTCACAATAATCTAGCTATTTTACAGTGTTTTACACTATACATACATTTGTTGTCCGGATCGGTGGGTGATTCCCAATATTCTCTTCAAATCCACTTGTTCGCAAACGTTTGATCCATACTAAACATAAAGCTTGTTTATAACTCCAAAATACTCGAACGCAAAGTGGGAAATATTTCCCCACCCAAATTTTATTCCCAAAACACTAATAGTTTTGAATCGAGAGTCGACGGATCTGCAATGCGCTGCATACTTCCGAACTGCGAATAACTCTGGTCCTAAACTTGTTTCCCGAACACTTGGCTTAACGTTCGTTGCTAGAATTTGTACGTGTATTTTATAATTTAGGGAAAGTTGGTGTTGGTTACAGTTGTTCAGGTAATTGATGTTTTGAGCTGTGACGCTCGATTGCTTTTGTTATCAATTATGAAACTCCTGGCTTATAGCATCGTTGTTATGAAAACTCTAGGCTAAGAGCATCGTCATTATGCAAAATCTAGGCTAAGAGCATCGTCATTATGAAAACGCTAGGCTTAGAGCATCGTCATTATGAAAACTCTAGGCTAAGAGCATCGTCATTATGGAAACGCTAGGCTTAGAGCATCGTCATTATGAAAACCCTAGGCTAAGAGCATCGTCATTATGAAAACGCTAGGCTTAGAGCATCGTCATTATGAAAACTCTAGGCTAAGAGCATCGTCATTATGAAAACGCTAGGCTTAGAGCATCGTCATTATGAAAACTCTAGGCTAAGAGCATCGTCATTATGAAAACGCTAGGCTTAGAGCATCGTCTTTAAGGGTACAGAACCTTTCTAACTTCTAACCTCCTTGAGGTACCTATACAACATATAGGTACCTCAAGGTACCTATATGTTGAAGAAGACGAAATTGCTTAAAGTGCTTTTGTCATAAGGCACAAGTTCAGCAGAAGTATCGAGGATTTTTGAAAAGTCAAAGTCATGCACGCTAGGCAATCGTTCCATAATCGATTGTTGTTGATTATCGTCATAACATCCACTTTCCCTTCCGATCTTGCTGCCCACTGAAAGTACCTAAAGATTTCACCTCAAGATAAATCATCGTGTAACTTTAAAAATATAACACTTTTCAAAAGATTTACGCAAACAAATGTTGTGGTGGTGGGCCGCAACCTTAGAGAATGATATAAACTGACGTTTTTGGTTCTTTGATTAAAGAATCACTAACATGAGACATAATTTATTTTTCCATGGCATACAATCCTAATTACTCAATACATTCGTAAAAATAAAATCATAATAACGACGTAAAAATGAAGTACATATGCCTTTGTCAATGAGGGGCGTAAGAATAGGGTTAAAAAATAATAACAACGTGTTTCAAGGTGATAATCTGCCCAAGCAATCCCATGACCACGAAATAATCCTATCCAATTTACTTTTACGCTGCCAACAATCATAGAAAGGTAGACTGATCCTGACCCACTTTAGTAAGTAACCGTAGCAAATAAGTGAATCGGCTGAATTGGCTACAAAACTTAACGTAAAAGGGTAGAGAAAAACAGACTACGACCATGCTGAATCCAAAGTCATAAGTGGGGAGGCCAAGTGGCCAAAGTGGCCAAAGAGCAAACTGAGTCTAGTAGCTCCTGCCCGCGATCATGCCGAAGCGAGATCAATGTAAACCTTGCTCCCGGGAATAGTATGGTCTTAAGGTTAAACGAGTCCACGGCGCAAACTTGTCAGCAGGCGAGGCCTATATGTCAAGTGATATACACGTGACTAAGTGTGGAAACGGCGCGCTAGGATGAGATGCACAATGATTCATTCAAATGAACAGCTTAAAAAAATGAGAACAGACTTTTAGCACACTTTAGGTTATTATTAAAAACGTGTATATTTCAAAATTAATATATTTCAACATTCGAACAAAGAAACTATTTCAGAACGGGCTGTATTTTAAAGTTTTCTTTCTCTGTATATTATTTATTTTCGCACAAGTTGAGCTATGGAAATACGAATGTTTACCAGCATGTATTTTTCAAATTTATACTTTTTGATGGTTTTGGATGTTCAACATGAAACAATGTAGTAGTTACTCTTCCACGAAACATGAGCTACTCGTTTATCCTTAGTAGTGGTACTTAGTTCGGTCTATTTTTTATATCAGGATACGGTTGTTCTAATAATCTTGCGAGTAAGAGCTAATGATAAAAGGTATGGTTTACGATGCCAACAAGACGTTAGCACGTACAACAGAGCACGGAGTCCCCTTTCTGCCATGCCTAGAAGTAAATCTAAACAAACACGTCCAGCATTTCAAGCAACCGGCCGATTTATCGGATGCCAAAAATATAAAATTTTACTCCGCAACATAAATCGAAACGTTTTACCGTCCGAGATGGTCTTCTGTTTTACGATCTCAGTATCGGGGAATATCCTCCGCTAATTTTGAAATGTGGCGAAATAAGATTCCTTGCCCGAGCACCCTCAAGATATTATTTATTACACCGAGAACCAGCTTTTTGACGTTTACTAGCTTTTGATATAGATTTTATTGAATCTGTGGTCGTATTTTAAAATGTGAATATTCGCGTGGATTAAAGGCTTATTTACAGTCGATATTTAAATATTGCGACGGTGTCTGGGGTGATACAAGTTGTCGGATGTTTATTGGTGGAGTAAATTTGTTTATTAAATTTTGAAATCCACACAAATTTTAGAAAATACTGCTTTGAAACGTGCTCTACTCTAATAATAAAAAAACCGCTTGTATCTAATTCTCTAAAACAAAGTTTCGCTGTGGTCATCTGCACTTTGCATTTTTTATAGAATCAAAACTATCAAACCCATGTTTGCTTTCCAGTTTTATCTTTTCAATCTGATCTAAATTTTTAATCAACGAATCTTCCGCTAGCTCCAAAACTCGATTAGCATCTAATTCTTTGTGTGGAACCACTCACCCATGTGTGACCCAAATTTTTTGTCCGAAAATAAGATCAATAATGTAACTGATACTCTTGTATTCTAGAACGACGGTTTTAAATTATGAGCAGTTGCTGATAAAAGTGCTTGGTTCTTTTATTTTTGTAATAAGATTAAATAAATATACGTTGCTATTTTTCATCATTTAATTGTGTAATGAAAAGTAGATATTATGACAAATGCTACACACAATGTACTAAAACCAGCCAGAACTAATTGGATTTTCTCATAAATGGCACTGAAACTTTTAGTTAATTTCCAGCTACTACAATTTAACCTAGAAGTGCATGAAAACATTATCTACCATTACAGTAAAGCTAGCAAAGACTAAAAACAGCAGCGTGCGGCTCGCTTTTTGTATTTTATAGTTTGTACTTGCCGTTTTTCAGTAATTTATGTAAACTGTATTCACGTGTACGTAACACGTATACGAACGTACCTTTTAGGTGTGGGGCAACGTGAGGATAGTGTATGCGACTGTACTATCCTCGTCAAATGTATGCTTGATATGTCGGAATGGAAATAAACCTTGATTTTCTGTTCTGTTAGCGTCATGCGTTTTATAGTGCAAAGGCAGTTTATTGATTTGAAATGACCGGATTTAAGAGATATAATGAAGAGGAATCTAACAAAAATCTAATTCTTATAAATCTGCAATTCAATTCTTCAATTAACCTATCTGGAGGTTAATTCATATGTAGGTATTCGTGAGTAATCTATCCCTCATACCATTTCCACCGCTGCGCTCATTGGTTCATTTACGTTTAATATTCGTTATCAAAATCTAGCTCATACAGCTAATACTAACCTCCTGATGTTAATTTAGCAGCACCTTTGATAAAATAAACACATTTTTTTAAAATAAATATTGCTGGGCAATTTACACAGCATCATCTATAGCTCCATGCTAAACAGAGCTTGTGTTTTTGGTACTAGATCACTGATATACTAAGATATTTTTTTTAAATGTACATAATTATTGAGAGAATACCCAGCAGTCAAAACACCTGAAACAAATACTTTATAGATCATACAAACATTTGCCCCAAGGCACGAATCGATCCCACAATTTCCTGCGTCGCAGGCGGACTTTCACCCGCCGCGCTGTCAAGCGTTCGTCAAACAACTTTCAAAGATTTTCTAGATTTCGGGGATCTCTAGAACTATTAAGGAGCTCAATGAATCTCATCAAAGATACCAGTAGTGGCCTAAAAGTGATTGACGATAATGATATAGCGTGATAACTGGTAAGGAAAAGCCAAATCCACCTGCCATATTTTATTTTTCTATTTATTTTTATTTCACTCATGAGAGTTGTGGGAAGGTATCGGTTACGAGACAGGCTCGGAATAACTATCATGCAATCCGATAGGGCAAATCATTTTTACCGACATCTAGACGATGACCAAACCCAGAAGTTTTTGACGGGGCATATCAAATTTTTCATGCGTTTTGAATTTTGATACAAAGCCAGGTGGTTTGGAATATCAAATAGGAATTACATAATAGTCTATGTAATATAAATTGCAGGCTTTATAGCTTTATTTAAAACTAGCTGCTCCCCGCGGCTTCGCCCCCGTGGAAATCTATGTGTCAAATTGTTTAAATGATAAAAAGTATCCTATTTTAAGTTAGACTCCTGGTTCTAAGCTACCTCTCCACCAATTTTCAGCTAAATCGGTCCAGCTGTTCTCGAGTTATAAGTGTTGTAACAAACACGACTTTCTTTTATATATATACATAGATGCCTAACAAGAGATTCATATTCAATATTGGACATGTCACAACTATGTTTTTTTATTTATTTATTGCAGAACGTCATCCGGCCCTAAAGCAGGTAGATATTGTTTTTATTACTTTTATTATAATAAATACATTTTCGCCTCAAATTACGTAAGCACCTATCTAACTAGATAACCTTTACGAGAAACCCAAAATTATGAAAGCGGCAGAAATATCAGACATTAATATTTACTTTGTTTTATCTTTATCGTGTACTGAAAATAAGTTTCTATTTAGAATTGCTCCACTTATCAATGAAGAGTCAACTTCAATGAATGAGACTGAGAGAATAGAATAAGAATATTTTATTTGTAACTAAATTAATAAAAACAAAACATGATTTTGTCAAAGCAGATAATTTTTTGCCATTGAGTCGCAAAACGGTCCCTGTCTCAACATGAGTTAAACACATTAAATCATCATCATCATCATCAGCCTATGTTAGTCCACAGCTGGACATAGGCTCCCCCAATGAGTGCCACAGCGCCTTATCTTCGGCTTGACGCAGCTATCATCTGCCTGCAGTCTTTCGCAGGTCGTCATCCCACCTGGTCGGAGGGCGTCCTACACTATATTTACCGAGTCGTGGACTCCACTCAAGAACACGTTTGCCCCAACCAACGGTTACAACCAACTTTGATTTTCCGGCAGAGCCGATTGGTGACGTAACGGAAGATAGCACATGCAACAAATCAATCAAGACTATAAAAAAACTAAATCTATGGCAATGGTTATATACCAGATACAGATGTCATGAAATCTTGTTATCGAAACGATTGAACAAGATAAAAAAAACGGTTCCATGGCCAACTGTAAAAAACATTAATCAAAACCTAAACACTTCCACTTGCAACTTGACGTTTAGTGTCAAAAACATTAACGAATACTAACAGCGTTAACAAAATAATTAAATATATCATTATTTTCAACCTTATTCAATTACGTTAGAGCTCTATCAATATTTTTATAGAATGCAGTTTTTATAAAACGAAGGGCGAAAAGGAAAGCATTTATTTCGAAGCGTGCCATCCCTTTCCTTTCCAAGTATAAGATAAGGATGGTAATACATGTTACTGATGCGATGTCATAGTTAATTAACGTCAGTTTGCTGTTAAGGGAATGCTTTTGTTGTATTTACTAAAATGTTTTTGATGATTTTTATTTAAAAGTAAAGATAGTATAATGTTTTCACGTTAGCACAGGTTATGGTGGTAGTTTTTATGGGAGGCCTATGTCCAGCAGTGGATATACATCAGTGCTGATGATGAGAAAGGTTTAGTCAGAAGTCTTTATAGATTATTTCTGTAACTGACCACCATTGCAATTAATTTATTTTATTAGTTATTTCAACTCAAACTTTATTTATTAAACTCGGGAATTTTATCTAAAATTTAGTACCAAGCTTGTAAAGAATCATGGAGAAATCTTTTTTTTTATCAATTACATTTGCAGCCACGACGGCCGCTGGGGCAAACGTGTTCTTGAGCGGAGACCACGACTCGGTAAACGTATGTGACGCCCTCCGACCAGGTGGGATGACGACCTGCGAAAGACTGCAGGTAGATGCTGGACGGCAAGCTGAAGACAGGGCGCTATGGCGCTCATTGGGGGAGGTATATGTCCAGCAGTGGACTGCTATAGGCTGATGATGATGATGAAGGAAAAATCATAAACAATTTTTTTTATCAATTACATTTGCAGAGCGCGTCTTCGCCTTAACATAAGGGCTACTTCACACGGGCGCATTCAAACAAGGGGATCATTATACTGAGTTTTTTAGTAAAATCGTTTTTAATTGAGGCCACATGTAACCTCGATCAGATAAGCCGGAGATCGTAGATAGCTCGAACTTTAACTGGTAATTGTACGTAATTTATTGGTGCGTTCATAATGTTATGGGATAATAGTTTATCTATACTTATTTGCTAGTGATCTGCCCTGACTTAGTATCTACATATATGGGAATTTATGAATTTTTGAAGGAACCGCCAAAATATTTGAATAAATAAAAAAACTGTGGGTACTTTTAGGCACTCGAATTATTTTTGGTGTATAGGGTAGAGATGGAGCTGTCGGATAAATTTTTTCTCCATATTTACTTTATTTAGTTACCTCCTCAGAACATAATGTCCGTCTACAGCTTAAATTGCAACTTCCAAAAGTCATATATGTACCGCGTTTGGCACGTGGATTGGTAATCGCAGTAGAGGTATTAAAAATACACAGAAATTATTAGGTAATTTTACTTAACCACAAATCATTGAAATGATTATTAAATTCCATAATTTAAAAATAACACTTATACAAATTAAAGTGTGTATTCCATTTCGTTATCACTTTAACAAACGTTATGCGTCCAACACCTAATTAAAACACATTTAAAACATTCAGATAATCACCGAAAAAAGATGACACCCGTTTATTATAAAAAAATCAACAACCAAAACAAAAGTGAACCTTAAATTTAGTGCACTAAAGGCTAGATAGCAAAATTTTTCAAATTAAATACAATGTGAACATTGAACTACCGAGAAATTGTCGATGTCACAGATAATTAAACGACAGAAAGTTTATGAGAATGTAGTAAGTAGTTTTTGTTTTGGTGGCGTGTGTGAAACCGCTTTAGTTTTAAGGGGCGATAGCAGCCGAGCTTGTTAACTAGTATGAAAAAATAATGAAATTTTGTTAACTAAGATATGCATATTTTGAATGCACTCATGTTTATTTGCGGAATATAAATAATATTGCCATTTTACACGAACAGGAGTGAAATTTACAAATTTTTAAATTTTCAAATAAAATATTGAAAATAAAAATAATTGAAATCAATCGAAATAAGTTGAGTAATTTAAAAAAAAATTATTAAATGTAAGGTATATTATTTACCTGTATATTAACAGTCTGCAGTTAGCTCAATGTTTTTAATTATAAATACTAGTTCTTATTTGCTTTTATTATTTGGCTGTAGCTTTCTTAGAAAATAGTGATATTCTAAATAAAATAAAATACAACAGAAATTGTCCTTTGATCCCACAGAGGAAACCTTACCTATATCTGGAATGTAGAGAAGATGGTTCATTATCTTAAAACGAAAATCAATCTCTAATCTGCAAGATGATGAAGAGAATAAGCGGATGACGCAGCTAGCGTCTTGGGGACGCTTCCGATTGATATTATAATATGGATAATTTACAACAGTGTGAAATTAGATGAACTGTTTCAATTTTTGTTTCAATAATTTAACTGTAATTTTCTGTTATTAAAGTTTACTTTTGTTTAATAAAAAACTGAATATGTCTTCTTATTTTCTCTCCTCACTTCAACAGCATAATTATATTGGCTGACGCAGACCTACGGAGCTGAGACGTGGACACTCACGATAGGTCTGGTCCACCAGTTCAAAGTCGCTCAGCGAGCTATGGAAAGAGCTATGCCCGGAGTTTCTCTGAAGGATAGGATTCGTAACGAATACCTACATCCGACAGAGAAAGTTATCGACATAGCTCTAAGAATTAACAAACTGAAGTGGCAGTGGGCCGGCTATATCTCGCGAAGAACCGACGGCCCTTGGGGCAAACGTGTTCTTGAGTGGAGACCACAACTCGGTAAACGTAGTGTAGGATGCTCTCCGACCAGGTGGGATGACGATCTGCTAAAGACTGCAGGTAGATGCTGGATGCGGCAAGCTGAAGACTGAGCGCTATGGCGTTCATTGGGGGAGGCCTATGTCCAGCAGTGGACTGCTATAGACTGATGATGATGACGCACGCCTTACCTGATAAGTGCCTTTTGGTCCTTATCAGGAAAATAAAATGTTTTTTAAATGAATTTTAGTCTGTCTGTTAGCAGAAAAACTGTCATTAAAAAAACAATAAGATTATATAAAACTGTTCGAATAACAATAAATAGTTCAGATAATCTTTTTTTTTCGACTTTAGTTGTATTATATTTATCGAGAAGAATGAAAAACAATGTGACATTGTTTCACCACAACACACACTCATTCCCTGTAACTTGACCACGTACAGTCAGCGGCACAAGGGAATTACTGCCCACCGCAAATTTAAACGGGTCGGATTAAAAATTGACACTGGTTAATAATTTAGTGTGCAATTTGGCACTCGCATGTCCAGCTTTACACTGATGAGGTAATCATGCTAATTGAGTTTTGATGCGTCTGGTGATCAAGTAGACGTACCTTTAGGGGTAGGAGAGGAAGTGTCTCAGTATCTCTGCAAATATATTTAGTAAGACACATTTTGTGACGCTGTTAAAGTTAATGCTAAATTTGTTGAATTATTCATTGGTTTAAAAGAGACGTTTATTATTTTTGAATAATAAACGTATCATGAGTTTTATGCTTAGTTTTATAGATTAGTTATTTAGATTAGAGTACCTAAGTTCTTTTATGGAAAAAAATATTTTTCATTTTAAATATTAATAAAGTAAAAATTGGCCAAAAAGTCTTATTACCTAAAAGCGTTTCTCATTTGCCTAAACTCCTGTCTTTAGGAGACCCAAAATAAATGGCATGAGTAAATGCCTCACGGATGCCTTTCAAAAAGGCGGGTAAGAGCACAGAAGCAGTTTAGGAATGTAATTCTTACCTACATTGTAGGTCCCTACTACTAAAACCTAACTTTGAACCTTCCCAAGTCCTAGCAAAAGGTTAAATGTGAAGGCTCATTCTCCTTCAAAGCCTAAAAGAATTCAAAGTAGAATGTAAGCTACCCTAAATGCGCCCATTACGTCTACACGAGACATTAGTATCGTTCCCGGGAAGGACGTGACCGACACGATACAAAAAAGGTCCTTTTAAGGTACAGTACTCTAAAGAGGTCTAATAATACCCTTTCGCTTGGTCTAAAACTGATGGTAAGTATGTAGTTTCTATCGTAGGAACAAAATTATTTAGAAAACGGAACTATTTAGATAGTAAGAGTAATAATAGTAAAATATCTCTATTCTAAATCTAAATAAATATTTACAACGGGAAAAATTGTTTGTGGGTACAATGAAGTATTTAATATTCATAAAAAACTTACCTTGATACACTCTAAAGAAACAAAATGTGTTTCTTCGTCAGATGTACTTGACGAAATCTAATTCTCTGTAACATTTATTACTAAAATTTACAACCAATAAACTTACAACCTCGACAAAAGACACGAAATTAAATTAATTGTAAATGAAATTTTATGTTTATGTCCCTTAAAAATGTTACAAACATGCTAATCAAAGATTTTTAGAATATCAAAGGCGTTTTTATAATCAATAATAAAACCACGCGAGAGATGTAAGGGCAACGAAATAAATGTCAATTGACGGATGCTAACAAGTAGAACATAAAATTTTAATTGATTATACTTTTTCTGATGCGTAACATTGAATTATTAGTAGATACGGCTATGAATTGTTATTTAAAAGTTTTTGTAGGACTTGGTTGGATTAATTTATTGTGTAGAAATACATTATAATAATATTTATTTCTTATTTATTTTTAGCCGTTATTGTCCCACTGCTGGACAAAGGCCTCCCTTTTCTTTTTTGATAAATACATGGTATTATGTATTTTGTAGCCTGTATAATCTGTTTTGGTTTTTAAACAAAAATTAACAATATTTTTAATCTGCATGACTACGTAAAATATTTTTTGTTTTAATGTTTTTAAGAAACTACAAAAAACTTTCCGGAAAATGTCGTTAGTACCTTCCTACATTTTAAAGTTTCTAGTTAATGCCTTTATTGCATTAGGTACCTATAGCATTTTAACATCGTCATTCTTCCTCTAGCAAATGTTTTCCACATTTTTCCACTTTTGTCCACGACTGTCCATGAAAATTTACTACTTCTTACAATATTAGTCGATGAGTGGCGAGCTCCGGGCGGCCTGTTAGCGACTTGCTTTATTGCTCCGTAAAACTAATTGATGTATTACAGTATACGAGTCAGTCACTTTTATGGGTGACAGTACCTAGTGTGGTTTATTGTTTTGGGGTTGCTTATTGCATTTTGGGAACACCTGTATTTGTGTAGTAACAGCTAATTGCTGATCATTTTCATCGAAGAACTTCTTGATAAAAAGAACCCATTCCATTGCCTATATTTTATGTAGCGGACAAAATACTGTCCTAATTTTTTTTTAATTCATCTTGGACTTTTTTGTTTTATGATAAACCTAGAAAATGTACCACAGTCATAATTAAAAATCTCTCCAGCTTAGATAGTCTAAAAAAGTAGTTTTTTAGATTATCCAGGCTTTGAGGTATAAAACAGTCTAGAGCAGATGCAACGAAACACATAATTATTTACTCGTGAGAAAAAATTTAGGTAAGTATTTATTTCTCTTCTCCAACTAATTCAGGTTGCCGGGGTACTAGTAGATAAATAAATAAATAATGCTGGACAATTCACACAGCATTATACGGGTACTAGATAAATGATATAAATTATACAATACAGTACATAGACAGATATTATTTATTATACTAAGAAAACGACCAGAACACCCGGAACAAATATCTGCAGATCGTACAAATTTTTTTCTATGTATATACCACCTGAGACACAGATTATAAGAAAACGACCTGTTCAGGGTGAACAAATATCTGCAGATCGTACAAACGTAAATTCATTCATTTAATTTAATTTTACAAACATTTGTCCCGAGGCGGGAATCGAACCTCCTGCGTCGCAGGCGGACCTTCGTCCACCGCGCCACAGAGGCCGTCAGATAGAGGCTATCAACCTCCCCGTACCTACCTTCATCAGTCCGTCGAACAACAAACATAATTTCCAACAAGCTCCGCTAAACTAATTAAGCGAAAAATAAACATTTCCTTTTCGCTCTATTTTTTAATTTGTCGCCTCTGAAGAAACATGGAATAGGTAGCTTTAATGAATCTGTCATAAAAAGCTACGGACCGCTTCTAATGAGGGTCTAGCTATTAAAAAAACGTATTTTATTTGACGACAAGGCACTTGGATTAAGACCGGCGTAAGTTTTTAAGTCGATATAATTTTGTATTAAAACTGAAGGTACTCGTAGATGCTGGATGCGTCAAGCTGAAGGGGAGGCCTATGTCCAGAAGTGGACTAATATAGGCTGATGATGATGATGATGATGATTATTAAATAATAAATAAATAAATAATGCTGGACAATTCACACAGCATTATCTAGCCCCATGGTAAGCAGAGCTTGTGTTATGGGTACTAGATAACTGATATACATAATACAATACATTACATAGATGGATATTTTTTATTATACATAGAAAACAACCAGAACACCCGGAACAAATATCTGCAGATCGTACACACAATTGTTCCGAGGCGGGAATCGAACCCGCAACCTCCCGCGTCGCAGGCGGACCTTCGCCCACCGCGCCACATCGGTCGTCACAATTTTCTGGGTCTTGTATTAATCTGTACCATATCTCACAAAATCATAGGGTCATGTAACGTACCAATGGACATTTTCGACTCCCTCAAACTTAAAACGACCTATCTCTTTATGTAGTTAAGGTAAAAATAGCAAAAACCATATTTTGTAGGGTATAATTGGTCTAATATTCTTTGATTTATTTTTTAAAGTCTCTTAGTGTTGCCCCATTTGTTTTTATAAAATTGATATTAGAGATGGTAGTTTTGTCCAGAGGTACCTTACTTGTTTGTATCTGTGGACACCCTTGTGCGTCCCTTGGGACAAAATAAAGAAAACCCAGTTTTAGTATATACATACACATAACTGATGAACCACATAATTAATACATAAATATTGCTAGCATCATCTATCCCCAAGCTAAGCAGAGCTTGTGTTATTGGTACTAGATAACTGATATACATAATACAATTCATTACATAGATATATATATATTTTTTAATATACATAGAAAACAACCAGAACACTCGGAACAATCAAAACATTTGTTCCGGGGCGAGAATCGAACCCGCAAACTCCTGCATCGCAGGCGGACCTTCGCTTCCCGCGCCACGACGACCTCTGGTCGTCAAATCAGTAAAATTCATTAATAGTTAGTATTTATAACCGATTATTGAGAAAACACCAGATAAGCAGATTCGTTTTTTTTCAGATCTCATTTTTAAATTAGCAAACATTAGGTTCCTACTTTTCACTGGGTCTCAGAGTTGTCATAGATTCAAGTTGGGATAAACTGGATAGGTATTTATGAATAGTCAATTGAATACCTATCCAGTTATTGAAGTTCGAGTTTTCCTTTCATTCAAAATGATTAGAGATCCACAGGGAATATATCTACATTTAAAAATAGATCACCCGTTCAAGGTTTAGGCACATTTCTCTATGGTCTAATTAGGGCATCTTTTGTAAAAAGATAAAAAGATAAAAGATAAAAATCATTTATTACAGCAAAAACTAATAAGTAAATACACTTCAATCTTATAATAAGCACTTGCATACATGGTGAGAAGTTATAAGAGGTTAGATATAATAGGTTACTAAAGTACCTGTACTTGAAATTTAGTGTAATACATTGTGTTATTGCCGAGATGTACCTATCTACAATGTATGTAATCTCTGATGGCACCCTCACTAGGCTATGCCTGTATCGAGGGAGCCTATACAAGTACGACAATTCAAAGATTTTGTATTGTTCAGGTTACGGATATTACTGAATATAAAAGTAAGCTAATTTATTTTAACTTCTCTATATTTAAACACGGCTATAACGTATTAACTATTATTGATAACGTAAACGCAACTTTGTTATTGCTTCGGTTTTCATCTGATAATTTAAGATCCTCAAACGTATATTGGTTCTCCAAAATACCAAAAGTATCCTCTCCACCCAAAATTAAACTTTGCATCCAATATCATAAGATCTAAAATAACTGTGTATCGGTTTAGTCTAGCCAGCGCCGGTACTGTATCTTGTCGAGTATTCGGTTACTTTGAACTTTACAGTGCAAGTTTTAAGGTTTATTTCATCATGTGGTTAGTGACCGCTGGGCCACGTCCATTGTTACTGAGAACAATGAGGAGAAGGAAGCAGGAATCTGCCTTTGGGATCTCTCGACTATATTGTGTTAGGGGCATGGGCTGATGGCCAAAAACCTGGCGGGCTGGAACTTCTCAAAAGTTTTGTAAGTTGACTACAAGGAAGAGACTAAGAGACCAACCTTGGTTGGAGATAGGCGATAGGTACTTTTGATTCATATCCACGACGATATAGCCATCAATAATTGTGGTGAGACATAGTTTTCGATAGCTAAGGCTATAAAGCCACGTTCAAGAGCTATAGAAAACTATTAATATAGAGAAGTTATAAGAAAATAGTAAACAATAGATGCTATAATTAGACATAACGAGGTGCCTAAACCTTGAACGGGTGACCTATATTTGAACGTATATTTTCCAGGTGTTTCGAAGACGTAAAGCCCTTTATGTGTACATAGAGGATTGATATAGGAAAGTAGCAAGTTTTTACAGGGCTTCTATATGGATCGTTCTTTTAGAATCGACAATGGCAAACCTGTAGGTATAAATATTTTTTTTTGTTTGCTAAGCTGAACTGAAATAAATAATGCTGGACAATTCACACAGCATTATCTATCCCCAAGCTAAGCAGAGCTTGTGTTATACCCATAACACACTACTAGATAGCTAATATACATAATAATACATTCTTTATTTCAGACTTCATTGGTCTATTATCCACGTCAAATAGTACATGATAAAAATAATTAAAAATTACACAAATCTACACCATCCAAATTAAACATATCTTTAATCATATTTTTATTAAAAAAAAACATACAGTAGAAGCCCACCCTTTGTAGGGCAATTAAGTTTTTAAATGAATAAATAAATAAACAAGAAATATAATTTGTTTCGAGATGACAGAGAGAGACCTCTAAGATACAAAATCTATGTTAAACCGCTCCGTGGTGTCGGCCCTTTAATCTCTTATTTCGTGGCCCAACACTCGCCCGAAGAGAATTTCTGAGGACATCTTCTCATTCAGATCTGAATAAAAGATTTTCAAGAGTTCGGATATTAGTCGCCGCATTTTGGATTTTCGTTCGTAGGTAAGACTCCGCTTCATTTGTATCGAAACAATTAAAACCACGAGGACTCTCATTCAAAGCTTTTTGAATATGTATACCTAAGTATTTTGTATTTGCCTTACTCTAGGACCTACGGGAAAAAAATGATTGTTACAAAAACTAAAATCGAATAAAATTAGGTACACTGGTTTTTAGGTTTTCCATACAAAATATTTCCGAAGGATGTTCTGGAATCACCTCACAATAATTCTCCAAACGCAAGGGAGATAATAATTACAATTGTCAAAGAGATTCCCCAGGATAGATACTACATTTCCATGACAAATATTCATCATCATCATCATCATCAGCCTATATTAGTCCACTGCTGGACATAGGCCTCCCCCAATGAGCGCCATAGCGCCCTGTCTTCGGCTTGCCGCATCCAGCATCTACCTGCAGTCTTTCGCAGGTCGTCATCCCACCTGGTCGGAGGGCGTCCTACACTACGTTTACCGAGTCGTGGTCTCCACTCAAGAACACGTTTGCCCCAGCGGCTGTCGGTTCTTCGCGAGATATGGCCGGCCCACTGCCACTTAAGTGTGTACGATCTGCATATATTTGTTCCGGGTGTTCTGGTCGTTTTCTATATATAATAAAAAATATCTATGTATGTAATGTATTGTATTATGTGTATCAGTTATCTAGTACCCATAACACAAGCTCTGCTTACCATGGGGCTAGATAATAAATATATAAATAATAAATAATGCTGGACAACTCACACAGCATTATCTAGCCCCAAGGTAAGCAGAGCTTGTGTTATGGGTACTAGGTAACTGATATACATAATACAATACATTACATAGATAGATATTTTTTATTATACATACATAGAAAACGACCAGAACACCCGGAACAAATATCTGCAGATCGTACACACATTTGTTCCGAGGTTCCGTCATTTGTTATAATGCTATGTGAATTGTCCAGCATTATTTATTTATTATTTATTAATTAATATTATTACATTGTTTACTGAATGTTTTGTACGCAATCCATCTAAAATAAGTCTTATGTAGTGACTATGATAATATAACTGCATGCTATTAAATAAAAATATATTGTTTAAGCAATATATTATTACATTTTTTATTGAATGTTAGTATTCGTATGCCTAAGCGGCAGAATCCAGCGATCTAAACTTAATCTTATTTACCTACTGACTGAAAATTACCTGATTTACAAACAATAAATGAATAAAAACCAACACTTGGAGAATAAGAATAGACTTAGAATCAACCACTCACACCATGGATGCCCTAAGTCTCCTCTGAGTCGACTAAGGAAACCTAAAAGGAGAACTAGAAGACCAGTAGCTTCCTTCTGTGTATTTTTAACACCTTGCACTGCGATCAGCCCGCCTGCTAAAAGTGGCGATTAAAGCAAATTCCTCATTGTTCGGGGCATCAGGTTTAGCAGTGAAAGTAATAAGTGTGCTGCTGTGGTGTGTGGATGAAAATTACTAATGACAATGTATTTATTTAAAAAACTGACGCCACCAATTAAGGCGGTACCCTGAGATAAACTAGCGCCGCTGATTTTACATATCTTATTATATGGAACAAAGGAAATCAAGATGCCCTTGGTGGCTACCAAAGTCTATTTTCGCATCTCTGCCTAAACTACAACAAAATAAAACTATTACAGAGACATTAAACAATGCTTCATAAAATTTCCAATGAAAATTTTGAGGTTAAAATAGGTGGCGGCGCTAGTGTGCCTCGGGGTACCCCGCCTTAACCCCAAATCTCAAGTGTTACGTCAGAGTTAATCACGTCAAATGATTTCATTCACCTGGCGAGCTAAACATAATGATAGGTCATCGAGCGTGACTGACAAGCAATTTGAGCTTTGATGGTTTGATTGCTTGATTAGTGTAACTGATGTTTAAAGTGTTTATTTTAATTCTACGTTGTAAACTTTAATGATGACTAAAGCGTCCCTCATTTGATAAAAAGTTATATTTTGGTATTGAAAACCTGATATTGAAATGTTTTCACTGTTATTGTTGGGCAGGTAGGCATACTTACTGATATTATGTAGTAGGTATTTAAGTAATATAAATTAATATGGATCAGTTGAGATACCTGTAGATTATTTGCAACAGACTGCAGTTAGCTTAATTGTAAATAGCTACCAGTTTTAATTTTATTTATTTTATTTTATTGTAAGTTTCTTTGTTAATAAAGTATAATGTAATGCCTAAAATAAAAAAAGAATAATACTAAGGTTTCTTTTTCACTTCTTCCACTAGTGGACAAAACATTGCAGTGAACATTAACATTAAAATAATGTTATTTGATAATAATGAATAGTATAAAATTTGACTTGTTTAAGTGCTTATTTTGTATGCTTAAAGAAATAAATGCTATTGACTTTGACTTTGAATTAGTTCCTATAATCCAGTCAAATTCGATGTGAAATGTTTGTAAACAAAGGGCCATATTCAACCTAAAATCCACTCTATTGCCATGTGTGGGTCACTTGTGTATGGAGAAAAAAGAAAGTTAGTTACGAAAAAGTGCTAATATATGAGTGTAAATAGATTATGAAGTTTCATCGCAATCGGAATCAATCTTCTGCCTCCGGAGTCATGTGTGATTGTCAACTAATATGGTAAAAAAATACCTAACAGCGTGACACACAAAGTGACACCAATGAATGCTATTTATAAATAAAAGTCTTAAATCAAAAGTAATTAGAGGTTTATTTAAGGGCTAGCCATTTTTACAACAAAAAAATGGAGAATAATACTATAATATTTATTAAAGTAAAGGGTTTAGTTTGTAGCGAAATCCTTTTTGCTGTCGAATTTCGGCATTGCTTTTCTTGAGTCTATCTGGGCTTTGATGAAGCCTTCTGTCATTATTTTATTGCATAAAGTGGCTGAAGCTTCAGTCACAGTAACTGCTCTTTCTACTGCTTGTGTCTGAAACTCCAAATGTTTTTGATAGCAAAGCGTAATCAACTGCAGATGTAGTATCATTCGCCGAATCAGTACTTGAAGTCCGCGACTGAGTTTGGGCTGGTTCTTCACAATCCGAATGGATGTTCACAAATTCGGATTCAGATGTGCTGCTTCTTTCTTCCGTAGATGTTTCAGCTACTTTTGGTCGTTTGCTCTCAGATTTTTCTCGTACCAACCTTCTTTTTAGTGCTCTTGTAATTTTTTTTGTTGTACCAACGTCTACGCCGCCTATCATCATTGGCCTAGCAGTTCGTTGGTCTATTATAAAACTGTGCTCTCTTTTTCTGTTTTTAGGGCAAGTACATTTACTAAAATCGCGACACTTGCAAGCCGAAATGTCAAACAAAACTTTACTTCCAAGCCGAAACTCTTCCAGCTTGTTTGTCGGTATTTTCGGGTGAGACTTAAGAAGGTTTTTACATTTTAAATGATAAATTTGTAACATATCCTTCATTCGTTTTGCTTCAACTGTAGGAATAGAAGATTTTGCCCATATTTGTATCAGTTTTTCAACTACAACGACCTCTATTTCTTTATAAGTTGGTTTCTTTTTTCGTTTCCTTCTCAAACTTTAACTTATGTCGGATCCACTCATAAAACTTCATCACATCTTCGTAAGTTGGCAATATATTGTCTTTTAAATCGCATAAATCACCAAATAAGGGACACTTCCAACTATTTCGAGTGCGTTCCATTTTTCTAATGACGTAAAACGAATTACTGCATTCTATGATTGTTTTACCAAAATGGCGCTTCACTTGTCTCACTTCCCCCGCCTCCCATCACTTCCCTACTCCTTTGTCATTGAACGAAATCAAAGAATTGCATATTTATGATTACTAGAAACTATTACACATGAAATCCGATATTAATAACATCAGAAAAAAAATTGTGAAGCGATGTCAAAAATCTCCTTTTTTTAATAATTTAGTGACAATCCGGAGGCAGTAAAACTTAAAATAATGTAATGAAACTTTACGTATCAATTAACAACACCATTTGGCCACTTTTTAATGGTGAGCGTTATTGAAAATCGAGAAATAAATTTTGACCCACCCTAATGTGTATTGCCATACATACGCAATTAACATAAATTAACTTGTCAATACGTGATCTTACCTCAAACACGACCCCACGCAAGAGCTTAACTTTTTTGTGGCCCTGTTTACAAAAAATCACATAGAGTTTAGCTAGGGTATAGGCTACAACTAGTTCAGAACTCCTAAAAATGGTACAAAAGTTTCACATACGATGTGGCTCTAGATTCACAGAACTAGTACGCCTATGCAAAATTTCAGCTTTTTGACCGGAAAATGCGTACAAAGCCGTAGGAAAAACCTTGAGCCCCCAATATGCCAAACTATTACTCTCATTATCCAGCATTTTTCCTGTCCCTTATCCCTTCAAGGCCGCGGCTTTAGAAAACCGAATCAAGGGCCTTAATACCCTAATTATTGGCGTTATGTTCCACCAAACGTTACGTGTAAAGCCTACGTTTATTTTTATAGTCAAATGGTTCCTTTTATAGGGCGGGAGATAAAAACAAGAAGCTCCGCAAGTTTTGGGATTTTGCGGTTATTGTTTTATGGAAAGTGATATGGAATTTCGCGTTTACACCTGGGTTTCTAGATTGGTATCTTGCAGAAATACTTGGAGAATGTCGATTTATTTGCGCCATTTATTAGTAACGTCAATTAGGTCAAGATTTTACAGCAGTGGACGTGTATACACCGCGTAGACCAGTTCAAAGTCGCTCAGCGAGCTATGGAAAGAGCTATGCTCGGAGTTTCTCTGAAGGATAGGATTCGTTACGAATACATCCGACAGAGAACCAAAGTTATCGACATAGAATAAGAATTAATCTCTAAGAATTAGCAAGCTAAAGTGGCAGAGGGCCGGCCATATCTCGCGAAGAACCAACGGCCGCTGAGGCAAACGTGTTCTTGAGTGGAGACCACGACTCGGTAAACGTAGTGTAGGACGCCCTCCGACCAGGTGGGATGACGACCTGTGAAAGACTGCAGGTAGATGCTGGATGCGTCAAGCTGAAAACAGGGCGCTATAGCGCTCATTGGGGAGGCATATGTCCAGCAGTGGACTAAAATAGGTTGATGATGGTGATGATGGACGTATATGATAGTTAAAAATAAAAGAGCAACCTTTTAAAATACGACCCAAATCAAATTCAAGTTCTAAAAGCTGTATCAACCAGAACCATTGGAAGGCAACCACCTGAATAATAAGCGTGTAAAAATATCAGGGTCTCAACACCCGACAAAGGGTTTAAAAACGTCTCAATTACAGGAAATTTATTGAGGCTTTACAGTTTCAGCATCGACTTTGTCGTTCTTAGTGTTTGACGTTGTTTACCTGGAACCGAAATTTACCGAAAACAAATAACCCGATATAACAGTCGTTTCGCATGACACCTTGTATGGTACCTGAAGCTTATTAAATAGTAGGTTGATATACTTCGGTAGGTACCTAGTGTAACCAAGAGCATAATTTTAGTTATGCTATCGTACGATGATAACTTATCTTCATCATTAATATTTGCATCAGTAATCATTTAATATTTGCAGGATTGAGATTTGATTTAAATTTTAGGTGGGTACAGTTCTTGACAAAGGTCACTATCAGCATTGAATTTGTAAATCTATGCTATTTAATTTGGAATAAACGAATCTGAACCCCGAAACCGAAAGCCCTTTTCCCATCACTATCCGTTCACTGTCATGTCGTGTCGTTGTCGTCTCGGCTTTAGTCCGCTGACGTTTTGAGGGATGGCCCAATGTTTGCAAAGCTTAATTTGTTTGAAGGGCTCCCTAGAATTGATGGTCAGATCCGTTTGTTTACGATTTACGACATAAAACAGTTGTTTTTGTTACCTTCTGTAGAATATTGCATAGGGCCGCGAAGGGGTATTTACCTGAAAAGAGACATAAATTATGGTTAGTGATGTTATGACATTTAAAAACTACCCTATTTTGTTTATAAGGGACTTGAAAACTGACTGAAACGGAGTTAGAATTAAATCCCTGTAATCATAGGGATTTAATTCTATATTCATAGGGATCAGAGCATTTTAGAACTTGTTATAGGTAGTTGGTGAATCTAGGGTGCAATTTTAATAAACTACAAGAGCGGGATCAGTAAAGATTTTTGGACAGTTTTCTAAGGAGTGTTTGCCTGCTATGCGCTGCAGATACATAGTCGGGGAGCCCACGATGCTAAATGGGGATTTACTCGAGCGTCATAGAGACCTATTGGGTTGCAAAGCTTAGATTATAAAAAGAAGAAAAATATATATATATATAATACATACCTTTCATCGCGGAGCCGCTATAGATTTTCAAACATGTAAAAAAATACTGTTGCATGGACATACTCTAGCGAGTCAGATATTGATAGCATTAATGGCCTATGTATTTTACCTTTTTTTTTTGCTCATATTTGGTGGAGGTACTTAACCGGGTACCAGGTATCACCCCGTATCTTCCACGCTTTAGTAAATCCCGAAATCCTCTCTTGGGCAGATATTTTCTATCGGTTGTTGTCAAAAATCCAATTCAGCTTCCGCTCTCGCAGTTCACCGGAAATCTAAACTGTCACGAGCGCCATATGTTAAAGAAAAGAAGAGAAAGCACGTTAAGACTCTGATTCGACGACCGATGTCGCGCGGTGGGCGAAGGTAAAAAAAATAAAATAAAACGCGACGCAGGAGGTTCGATTCCCTCCTCGGAACAATTGTGTGTACGATCAGCAGATATTTGTTTCGGGTGTTCTGATCGTTGTCTATATATAATAATAAATATCTATCTATGTGATGTATTGTATTATGTATATCAGTTATCTAGTACCCATGACACAAGCTCTGCTTACCATGGGGCTAGATAATGCTGTGTGAATTGTCCAGCATTATTTATTTATTTATCAAAGAAAATTCTTCTAGGAGCATAATACAAATACAAGCAAATTAATAAATTCATTAATCAATTTGTATATTGTTAACTTGGTTTGAATACAATTGACTGGTTATTTAGTCATTCAAGCCAAATATTGCTGTAGGTCAGGTTTGTCGACCATAAACATAACTAGTTATTGAATTATTGATAACGAGCATCTTTAATAACGTTGCGTAATAACGGTTATAGACGAGGTGAATGGAACCGTATGATAAACGGTGATTTATCGATATTTACTTGCCTACTTTATGTCGGTTTATGTAGGAGTAGGTATTTAGTTTGCGGTCTGAAATAGAATCACTGTGTGGATGTTGACTGATTATTTTAAGGCGTAGTTTCCAATACTCATGTCAATTTTACTCTGAAAACTTTCGAAGTTTGACGTATCCGTTATGAACTTTGACTGTTGTCAAACTATATCAGTCAATGAGTGACAGTAGTCACTCAGATTATTTTCGCGGTTCATAAGTTCTGTTTTAATGCGTAGTAATAATGCAGTCCATTAGATGTTGCTTTACGAACTGTAAAAGTCTGATTGCATGGAATTAAAAAAACTTACGCTGTAGGTACTTTAAATATATTTTTATATATTACGACAAAAAATATATTTTTTATCCAACCAATACAAACCAATGTTGGTTCAATGGTGCAATATTGCCAAAAATATGTATACCCATCGAATAGAATATTTTTATATAAAGAAGTAGGCTTCTATATACAGGGTGTAACATGAGGGGTGGATCATCGGTGGATGGGGGGTGGGGGACCTCAGTACCTATCGATTTAACCCCCCTGTATGTTCAGCGATATTCACTGGTTCAAAAGTTATTTATATTTTAGTAAAATCTAAACTTCAGAGACATCCTAGGTGTATATGGAACTAGAGAAGAGAAGCCTTTGTGCAGCATTAGGATCAAGCGGGTTACTTATATTACAATTATTGACATAAATGTTTGTCACGATCGCGAATCGCGTCAAGTGTCAGAGAAGACATTTTCTTTAAATGATAATAATAGTGTAGGACAATGCACACATAATCATCTAGCCCCAAGGTAAGCAGAGCTTGTGTTATGGGTACTAGATGACATATATTGATATTTTTATTAGGTACTCATAGATGACTCGAACACCCGGAACAAATATCTGCAGATCGTACACACAATTGTTTCGCCCACCGCGCCAGAGAGATGTGGTTTCGAAAACCTGTGGGACCTAGGACCTGGTAAATATTCAATAGCTGATAACTAATAAAACGCCACATTATACAGGAAGGTTTTTATCACTCATCAATAAATTTGAACATTAGAAAGTACAATAAACATTATAAATAATGCACGAGCTCACGTGAGGTAATGTAGCCGTTATTGAAAGCGCTTTGTAGTCCAACAATACCCCAGGCAGTCCAAGAACCTATAGGAATCTATTCAGGGTATAAATTAACTTGTTCGGAGCGGTGCAATGCTCTCGGACATGACGATTTGTTGAGTACTATTCGCAGAATCCTACCTAGAGAATGTCTATCCAAGAAAGGACACGAGCTTAAACGGTATATTTACCATGATTTAATTTTTGAAATTTACAATATTTCAGAAAAGGGAGGCCTTTGCCCAGCAGTGGGACAGTAATGGCTTAAAATAATAAGTGCACCCAAGGATGATACCCGCTATGTGTAGCCATCGCCTTTAGATTAACTTCTCAAAGGGCCTCTGTGCTGTTGGCTTCGGCCCCACGCAAGCCTTCCAAAGGACCGGGTCACTTTATGGCCCGAGATCATGGTAAATGAGAGACATAATAATAATAACAATATTTCAGCACATTTCAGCTACTTTGTTTGTGCGGCAAACGTCCCAATTGAATTAGTAGCAGTTTTTGACTGCCTTCTTGCCTTGCTTCTTTAATAAATTATAAATAAAAACAACTTCATTGCAGTAACTGGTAGACTTTTATTATTTAACTTGATATATTTTGTACCAAAAAAAAATGTTAAAAATATGTATTAATTGCTGGTTAATTAATATGTATTTTTAACATTTTTTAGGATAGATGCTTTACAAACTTGCTTGTAAGATAACTCTTCACTACAAAAAACCATTTCAATTAAGATGAAGGGAGGCTTTTTTAAATAAAATAAACTTGTACTTCAAAATGTACTATATTTCTCTCTGCGATCGGTACAGCAAGCGATCCGCGATATCATTCCGTCGACGAACTCATTCGCACCTTGACCTGCGATCTGCGGCGGCGTCAACATCAGCTTCCTCTATCTGACACTATTGTATTTGATAACATGTTTTAGATACTACTTTGTATTCTACTAGCTGCGCCCCGCGGCTTCGCCCGCGTGGAAATCTACGTGTCAAATAGTTTATAAACCTCCCTCATCACTCTATACCTGTTTAAAAAAATCGCATCAAAATCCGTTGTGTAGTTTTTAACATCTAAGCATACATAGGGACAGACAGCGGGAAGAGACTTTGTTTAATACTATGTAGTGATTCTACTTTCTACCGACTACTTTAATATACAACCTAGGTCTGTTGAACGTGGAGAAAGCATTAAAAAACATAAGACAATCGTAGAAATGAAATTATATTATGTACCAACATTTTAAGATTAAGAAGATGATGAAGATGAAGAAGCTTATACTCAGTACGGAACGCTTGAATGGAAGTATGCGAGTTAAACTCCTGTCAAGGTTGCCATTTTATGGGATATTGAAACTTTAAAAAAATTCTAGAAACTTATAAAATTTTCTAGAATTTGTAGAAATTTCAAGCATTATAAAAACAACAAATATGACATTTTACGGTTTGTTTTCTTGAGAATACGAGTAGAACTCTAGAACTTCAATTATTTACCTAGGCCGAGGCCGCACTGCAAGACGGTAGCTTGGATAATAGATTAGAAAAAATAAATATATGAAAATAATATATGAAAATGAACCAGATACATGAACAGATAAATGTTTGATGACGAAGCGCACATAAAGTGGAATGAGGCAAGTCGGCTCCCTACAATTTCTTTCGTTATTCCTACCATTTTCATAGGCAGTGTGACAGTAATAACAGTAAATGCACTTCTCATTTCCCCAAACGGCATTTTACCGACAGAAGTTATAATAAGCCAGTATAAACGCGGAAAAGGTGCAGACTTGCACCTACCTCCCCTTTATTAGCTGCCTTGCAGAAATCATATTACAATATAAAAGTTTCCTCTATCTGTACGCCGAGGTATCCAGTACAGTCAGCTCCATAGTATTCAAACTAGACCCATAAGAATTGACAGAATAATATGGCATATTTATACATATCTATTGGTATTTCTAAGAGCTAAATTTTAAACGATGTTTAATGTCCTCGGTTTTTATACATCGTCATTGACTGTTTTTATCCGCCTGTGCTAGAGGGTGGGTTTTTGAGAGAATTTGAAATATTTTGATGTTGCGTTTTATGTAAGAACGAACATGATTTTATAAGTTCAGACTTGAAAAACTTTATCTATTAAGTCTTAACAGAATAAGCATTATATAAAATAAGCATTATACCATATTATCAAATAATAATTACGGTGTTTTTGAAGAATAAAAAATAAGGGGTTTTATTTGCTTCCCTTCTAAGTTCTGTGTTTTGTTTGTTATTGGAAGATGTGAAAAGGAAACCCATAGTTCGTTCATATTAGAGGTCACTTAAGTGTCTCATCCTCATCATCATCAGCCTATATTAGTCCACTGCTGGACATAGGCCTCCCCCAATGAGCGCCATAGCGCCCTTTCTTCAGCTTAACGCATCCAGCATCTACCTGCTTCTTAAGTGTCTTAAACATGATCAAGATTTTATCTATTTGACACTTTTCATCGTGGACTGTACCTGCAAGTACGTGATGTCTGCACCTTGCATTTTATTATCGCGCCCTAACGTCTGGGGTGTGGCGAGTGGCTAGTAATTGTTCGTATAACTTAGATTGGCTTTTTAATTTGGTCGGATTTCTTGTAGGGTCGCATCCGCGGGGATCGATTTGGGTGAAGCCACTCTGAAGTCAAATATCTTGTGGGAGAGAAATAAAACTCTAGGGTTGATTTTTCTGTCGATTCAAAATACCTACTTACATATTTTAATAAAAAAGAAATATTTTGATTTTTATGTAAATTATTTTACATTAAATTTAATTGATTTTTAATTAAGACAATTAGGTAAATATATTATAATAAATCTTATGTATCTAATTAAGAAAAAAAAAATTAATATATAGAAATACATCGCTAGAATACACATACCTAATTAATTAATATCTAACAATCTTTTACAAAAAAAAATATTTCATTTTGATTTAACCTTACCTACCTGATTAAATTATACAATACATAACAAAAATTTTAAACAAATTAGAGTTTTTTCAAAATGGCCTACATAGATTGTTTTATTTGCAGTTTAGTTTATAAAGGCTAGCATTGTTTCCTTATAACAAATAATCTATTCTGTTAGAGAAATCAAACTTCTTTAACTTCCCTTCAGCCAGTTCATCAACATAAAGTTTCAGCTAGATCTGAACCTACACCACACATAATCCATCCCTCCAATCTTCCAAAACATCTAACTCAAATACTAGCTTCAAATTTTACGGGCTCCGTACTTCGCGCCATAAACCGTTCATAATGTACCTTTCAAGTTGATGTGTAAATTTTTCACGGTGCCCTATAAGCCCCCTTCTCCTTTATGTTGTAGGAACTGATCAAATACAGGTTTTTCTTAAATTAACTAAATAGAACGCAAAAGAAAGATAATCAAGTGAATGATTGGTAAAGAGGTAAACACTATTAAATAGCACAACGACTTTTAGTCTTGTTTATCTAATGTTGTAAGGTCTAGTGTGAAATGAAAGATTTGGTAGTTTTGAAAAGAGTGAGATATTGACAAGGTTTTTTATGACAGTAAAGACAGATTTTTTTTTGCTTATGTGTGATTTGAATTTATTTATTAAACAAAAGGTCCTCTAAAGCCCTCAAAAAGAAATTTTTATAAAATAATTCACAAAACCTACGGTCAATGTTTACTTTCTTTTTATTTATTTATTTATTTTATTTGAATTTCTTTTGACATTAGCTACATAACCTACGCACATTATAATTTTTTGGTAGTCTCAGTATTAAAACAAGAAACAGACATATGAAATATCCCTGAATTCAAGCATTACCTTGCAACATTATACAGGGTGTCCGTTTTTCAGCGCACCCAGGATAAAGGATAAAGCGGACGGGAAGCCCATAAATTTGGGACGAACGAGAACCTTGTACACGTCACTTTGAAATAAAGTTGTTGGTGTTTTGAATAAGGCCTACGAAGAGGTTCTAGGTGAGGAGCTGAATGTGATAAACTTACGTCACAACATCTTACTTAAGAAAACATAAGGCAGAGAAGGCTCTCTGCCTTATGTTTTCTTAAGTAAGATAAGAGCCTTCTTATGAGTCGTCCATCAGATAGATCATATTCTTGACTCCATTGGAATCAGTTGATATTAACATTACTTTTATCCCTGGTAAACAAAATTATAAAAAATCAATTATAATCAGCAATCAGAATCATAAATCTGCTTAAGTCCGAAGGAAGTCCCAGTGGCGTAATAGGTAACGCATAACGTACTGAGATAGGCTTACGGGTTCGAGTCTCGTTGAAATCGAAAAAAATTTACACCTTATTAAATTCTTAGAAAATCCCTACAAAAAAATTTACTCGATCTCCTCCTTTGTCAAACGTTGTGATTTAAATTTGCAAAAAAGTTATTGTATTTCCGGGTTTGAACCTACAAATCCACGAACGTCACAAATTTTACACTTTCCTCAAACCATCTCCGTTTCTAGCCCTATACTGTTTGACGAGAGTTTATATCTCGGCATATTTTACAGCTCTCAGGCAGTCGTGAGAAAAAGCGACGGTATTATGATAAATCAACGTGTATTTCACCTTTATTAATGTCGACACGACTAGGAAATAGGTTCAAGGGTTATTCCCGTGAAATAAGGCTCAAAATAATAGTTAAAAGAGAACGAATATCAACGTAAATATGTTGATGGTTATGGAAAAGCTGAGATTTGCTGATGGCCTTATTACTAAATAATATCGTAGCTAATGTCAGTTAACTATTTATTTATGTATGTAATCAGAACGGCCCAAGGCCAATTATACGAATTACAGAGGTTAATATAAAATATAGTTAGATTAGCTAAGAACACGTGTTATAAATACAGTCAAATATTCAATAATAAAGCTTAGTTATCATAAGAAATATTCTATTATAAATTGCGAAAAACATCCCAATTCTACAAAGAAAACGCTTTACTTTTGCAGTGGTATATAGTCGCAGAATCACGTAGATATATAGCTATTTTCCCGGAGAGTTTGATGGTGGTTGCAATCATGACACATGTGAAGCACGTGCCTCCAAATATGGTTTTTTCCATCTAAGTTAGAATGCAAAAATGCGCCATTCTATGACTATTGTCACAAAATGGCATCGTCACTAATAACTTCACTATGGCCATTGTCAAAGTGAAGTTATTAGTTTTGCAGAATAAGGTCACTGGTAATTCTAAAAAGAACTCATAACTTGTTGATCAAATTCTAAAATCTTATTTACTCTCAGAAACATCTTCAATCCAATTTAATAACAACGTCCAAAATGAAGCTTCGACAGCGTAACAAAGGCTCAAAATTCTTTAAGCCTGGATCTATTCGGAGGTAAGACGACAGACACGATTTGTCCCTGGCTCATTAACAGGGATAAAAGGACATCTTGAGGTCCTATTGAATCCCTTGACAAAATGTTTGACATGTCAATACAGCTAGGGCTGCTACGTCTTCATGAAGTAGGTACATTTTTATTATACTACCTACCTGAGCTCTTCTCTGTTAATTTCAAAATTACACAATTATACATTAAACTACATATCACACATTGTCAATAAAAAATCTAAATCAAATTACACATCAAGTCAAATTACACATTTGATAATATTCAGTGACTTAAACGACTTATGCTGCCACTTCAACAACCGTCAAGTCAAGTATCGTCTAGAGGTAGTATTATTTAATGACCTTTTTGTGGCTCTTTGCTGGATAAAGACCAAACAGGTTCCTCTAATTCTTCTAATTTAAAGGTGTTATTGGTTTAAAGATTTCTAATTTCTGACTCTTATCTCTTATCTCTTTTTTGCATAAAGTAAATGCAAATGAAATATTAAAATAACCAATTTTCCTTACCACCCCTATGTTATGTGCCTAAAGTTATTGTCACATCGATAACCCTCAGACGATAGCGATCATCTCCACTAATTCCATTCTACATAGATTTCACGGTACACTCGGTTTCTATTACGGGATGAACAAAGCAGTTATTTGCCATGTTAGCAGGTTGCCAGCGCTGGTTGTAAAAATCACCTGTTTCTGGTAGAGATCAAAAACAGGTGAGTCATTATTTCTATGAACCTAAGTACAGACTTAAACCGGATATTACTGCAAGGACAGATCTGGCCAATCAATGACGCCAACGCTCGCGCTCTGTTGAATCGGTATAGAAATCGAGATAGAAATTCGTAATGAAAAATCGATTGAATATCTATAAAGCTCTGCTGAATAGATAATAATAAAGCTGAACACCTTTCGGAGCCTAACCCTCCAGAGAGCTAAACAAATAGTTATGCAATCTGTGTTACGAAACTTGTTTTGTTTGCTTTGACCGCCTGAACAAGCCTAACCTTTGAATAGTCTCATAAAAAGTAAAAAAAATGCGAATGGAGACTTGCACAAGAGATAAGCTTTCATCACTACATAGTATAAAACAAAGTCACTTCCCGCTGTCTGTCTGTCCCTATGTATGCTTAGATCTTTAAAACTACGCAACGGATTTGGTTGCGGTTTTTATGAATAGATGGTGTGATTCAAGATGAAATTTTCAGTTTACCCCAATATACAAGTGAGGAAAATAAAGTACCTACTCCGTTATGATGCAATGATGCAAGGATGCGAAACGGTATGATCAACCAATAAGTACGTGGGTACACGTTTCTCGTGTAAATGCACCATAAGTCCCATTGTGTGCAAATACAGTAAACACACTTGGGGCACGCTTGAATAACTTTCGCAATTTTAAGTCCCTCCTTGAATTTTTTGCAGGTAATCCGGAAGTTTTGCAATTTTGTTCGCAAGTAGCTTAAATTTTTTGTTCTTTTTGGCGTGGGACAAAATGTCGCGAGATACTAAAATGTACGGGAGTTTCTAATTTTACAGGTATGAGAGGTTTTCTTTATTATGCGACAGAGTTAGTCCGCTTCCGCTAATGCTAACTTTTACGCTTACATTATTTGTTTGTTATAAAAATGTGGTTTCAAATTTTATAACAGCAATTTCTTCTGGAGTTTAGCGTTTGTTTTTCGTGACGAATTATATTTATTATGAAGAGCAAAATAGCATATTCACACAGTAAAGTTAATAATATGTAAATATTGTCATATATTTTCCCAGAAATTTATTTAATTCCACTTTCCTCTAACCAACTGAAACTCTTTTTCTTTCTTGGCATTCTGTAATTGGTCAGGATCTGCGATGCAGCAAAAACTAAGTAGGGAATCGAAGATAAAATTCTACAGACAGCAAAAAAGTTCACATGTTTTATTTTCACTCTTTATGCTGCGACAAAGGGGCGTTTAATTTTAAAAACGTTTACGGAATATAAAGTAAGAACAACATTTTTATTGCAGAGCTTTTGCGACTCCTCGAAAAGGCAAAAACCCACAGGGGCAATTTTCACTATTAGTCATAAGGCAATGACTAAAGGAGAAAAGGAGGCCCATTTCTCCTTTTGAAATGATATAAATAAAGCAACATCTCTTCTAAACGTATAATAATAATTTATCATAAAATTATGTTGTAAATGAACTGATTACTGTCACAATAACAATCACAACAAAAGTCATTTAAAACGGGATATTTACCATGCTAAGATTTTTGAGTTTTCCAATATTTCAGCACAAAAACGTTTATAAAAAATTAGTCTTCTCTGCTGACGGTACCAAATGTTTTCATTTAAAGTATCATTAGTGCTCCGACTAATTCGGGGTTAATTGGCCACGTCACAGCCCGCCGGTGAAAAACCACCGGATAAATCGATGTTCGATATATTTAGCGTGTTTTGCTGAACGTACGGAAGGAAGCAATTACAACCTGAGTCTTCAAGACAAGAGTGAATAGGTGTGCCTAGACCTTTGTGTACGACAAAGGTTTCATCATCTTCATCATCAGCTTATATTAGTCCACTGCTGGACACAGGCCTCCTCCAATGAGCGCCATAGCGCCCTGTCTTCGGCTTGACGCATCCAGCATCTACCTGCAGTCTTTCGCAGGTCGTCGTAGTTTTGGATGGTCAACATCAAACAGTTTTGTAGTTACTAGTGCCTTCCACGTCTGTATAGAAAGATTTTCGACTAATTTACTCTTAAACAAGAAAATAATGTTAAACACTTATGATTGCTGGTAATATTAAACCTACATTAAAGTTGAACGCGTTTTCAGTATATTACGAGGTGTGTGGCCACTAACATCGATTTCCATCAAGCAAATGAAATTCATAGAAAAATCTAAGTCATTCCACATAAGGCCCCCTTCCCACTTAACCCAGTTCCCGCCTTGTAATTACTGTCATCTCACTCTCAAGGCTCCGCGGGAAATTAAAAAAAACCTGTCAAACGCCGAGTCACGATCGCGCGGCAAATTGCCTCGCAAATTGCGAGGAATATGTTTAACGATGATATGTTAACGCAACCTACTTGGAAGTGATTGGGAAACAATTTTTGGGAGGTTATGATAATTTATCGTTAAGTTATTTATCGGCCTATGTCCAGCAGTGGACTGCTATAGGCTGATGATGATGATGATCGTTAAGTTAGTGCCTGTTTAAGTGCCCTATTAGATGAAGTGGCGACAACCCGCGGCTTCGCCCGTGTGGAAATCTATGTATCAAATGTTTTCTAAACCTTCCTCTTCAATCACTCTATCTATTAAAAAAAACGCAACAAAATCCGTTGCGTAGTTTTAAAGATCTAAGAATACATATGGACAGACAGACAGCGGGAAGCGACTTTGTTTTATCCTATGTAGTGATATCGGTTAAAAGGATTTTGGTGTTTGGCGAGGATTTAGGTTTCCGGGACCTCCTCAGGCATATTTAAGGTATAGCCTAGGTTTTTACATTGGATAAATTTTGCCTCTAGTTGTAATTTTGAGGGAGAAATATGGGTTGAGGGTTTATCTGGGAATACCTACCGCGTGAAGCCACGGCCATAAAATAGTATTTATGTTCGTATCTTTAAAGAAACATAAATGGTAGTAATTTGGAAGGTATGAACCAGTAACACAAACTTTGCTGTATTTATGGGCCAAAAACCCAGTTGTTCTGAGGTCTACTCTGCCAAAATCTCTCTCGTCTACCCCGATTGGAGAAAATTCTTCTGCATTCATCCACTTTGGTCTCCTGTATTCTTTTTGTTTCTACCTCGCACCTTTCTTTTGCTACTTCATTTAATTTCAATTATTCCACCGTAGATATTATGTTAATACACTAACTTGATGTCGTTTAATCTACTTAACTATTATACATATTTCACTCATATATTATTTAAATAAAAAAAGTTTTCGTGTAGAAAGAAAACATCATAAGGGATTGTATGGAGTAGTAGATATAAAATAAAACAGACGAAACAGCGACTCCTACTTAAGCATATAAAAACTTCGACTTGACTTTGACTAGAATTAATAATTCAGTAGAATGCACTGGAATACCTCCTCTCCCAATTACGACTCCAGCATCGTCCTATTTACTTCTGACCCCATCACCTGAAAGGGCCACAATAACCGGTTACCTCGTTCGGAGTACTTTACCGATATTACTCCGAACATTATGGTCGGGCACTTTATCCAACTTAGGGAAGAAATTGGTGGTGATTTGCCTGTAACAAGATTGCTATGTAGTTTTGTGGCTTGTTTTGGGACGAGATAGTTTCTAAACTATTAGAGGATTTTCATAATTACTTTTTACATCCTGGTAAAATTTGATGACCTCATTTTGGTGCAACGGACAAAGGTAGCCTGCACCAAGGTCACGGGTACGATATTGTATCCGTTTAGATTTAGACCATAGACTCGAGTTTTTATAGGTCTAAACTGATAGCAAGCTATGTCGACATCACATAGCAACGACGGGTTCGATTGGGTTTTCTGGGTATTTTCTATGTAAATGATAAAAAATATATATGTAATGTATTGGATTAAGTATATGGAATCATCTAGTATCAAAAACACTTTTTTTTTTGGCTTGGGGCATGATGAATTGGTGTGGATTGTCCAGCGGTATTTATCACACTATTATTAAAAATACGAAAGTTTAGAAGGATGTCTGTTGCTTCTTCACGTAAACCTAATGAATGGATCCCGCTGAAATATCGCATAGAAATAGTCTGAAATAACACAGGCTACTTTTATATCCCATAAATAAGTTCCCATTGAATATAAAGAACCTTTAGACGTTTATAGAAACAACGCGAGCCAAGTCGCGGGCAGGAGCAAGTGCTCACATAAAGTTGGAAACACCAGTTAGTACACAGGCTAAGTGCCAACGTCTATATGGTGTACACGCTATAAGCTCAACAATAACTTTAGTTCGACGCGTCCAGATTGTTAATGAGATAACGCCCATGTCGTAACGGAGTGATGTGAACACGGGTTTATAGATAGTAGCGATTGCAAAAAAGGTTTCCTTTAGAATCATTCACTATAATTTATTCAGTTGTTACATGTTGTTACACGGATCTTAATGTGCTAGTAGTAGTGTGCTAGTTATGCTTTGTATGCTAGTTTCAGTAGAAGAACTTCATGGCGGAATGATATCGCTGAATCTTTTCCACAGTAGGTAACTCTATATACCAGGAAGATTCTGCGCTTCTGGACGGAGCTAGGCTGGCTATGCTAGCAAACTACTACGTATAAAGGACCAACTGGAGTCCAAATGCGGCATAACCTATAACCTGAACCTGAGGTACCTCTATGCTCAAAGTAAGGTAAGGAGAGTTAATCCCTAAAACGGGATAATAAAGTAAAGTTAGTGTTCTTAAGATTTTTAATTAATTTGTAGGTACTTGCTTATTGTTGTTATGGTAAGTATCTGATTTTATCTTTTGTGCCTATTTTAATAAACATAATATTTGTAATATGGACTTATACATTGTATGAAACAAAAATATATTAGTTTATACCAAGAAAATACTCAGCAACATTTAATAATTGTATATAGTATAATTCACTTGTTTATCCAACGCTACCCGAGGTCAACACTCACCATCTTTTTTCTCTTTTGCCCATTAGTTTCTTAATTAATATCCCTTGGCGAAGCGAAGTGTGAGCGGGACCGAATCAATCATAATCACCTGTTGTAAAATATTTTAATTTACGGACAAATCACTATGGCGAGTCCCTTTCTTCTTGATTGTCCGTGGGTGGAACTATGAACTGATGCTTCATTATAAAGTTTTTAGCTTTTTTTCTGTGCCTGCGCAATTTAATAAAATTGGTCGATGAGTAATTTTTACTGCAGGTTAAGAATGTTTATAGTTTTGTTATGCATTTTGCTTAAACAAATTTTACCGAGAATCTACTTTTAGTAAAAGTAAAAAATGCGAAAAAAATATTCAGGTCTACAAAGTTTTCGAAAGCACAGAACAATTCTTAATCAATCGCAAGGGATATCATTTTCATGATGTTCTTAAGAAGGTTTCTTGTTTTTAGCTAGTGACAAAACATATTTAATTATATTTTTTTACATTTTGCGTTCAAGTCAACCCATAACTGATCGTAAAGGGCATGATTTTAAAAACAAACATTTTTAAAACTGTTAGTTCGTACTTTAAAAGTCATTCAGGTACAGTCCACAAAACGAATAACAGTTTAATGCTTAAAAACCGCACTCGTAGCCTTTTAAAATTTCCATTTATCGCTTCTTTTATGCTTCGTTTACGATAGAATCGTATTTAACCAAGGAAAAAGCAAATAAGTTTAAATTGCCTACCTTTTTGTTTTTTGCTTAGTTACGTTAAAGTGATAAATAGGCTAATGAAACGTTTTGCTGTTTTAAAACATCAGTAGGTACTTTTAAAAATTGGTTTTATAACAATCTGTGTAACATTAAATAATTGCTTACATTACCTATTTATTGGTCTTACGTAAATCGATAGAAAACCCAAAATATTAGAGACTACATTTTTTATAAACCAAACAAGTAATACTTTTCGAATAATTCTGGGAGAATATTCTAAACCCATATTTCACCGTGGATAAAACTATTCTTTCTACTGAGTCACTAACTTTTGTTTATGAATCGAATAAGGAAAAAATAAGAGGAATTTTTATGATAAGATATTTAATATTTTACCAAGAACATAATGATCAAGCCTATATCTTATAAAACCTTTCATTTTCGAGGCGATGAGTAATAAATTAATATATCAGACATGCGAGCAAAATCAATGCTTAAAATTTTATGAAGACCAAGATGAGTCTAGTTAATAAGGACGTGGGTCCCGTTGTTCTGCAGATAGGTCGATTACTGCTTTTTAACGCAATTCTATTAATAAAATCTCAATTTCAAGAAGCAACTACGTGCACGGCCACGTGGCGTATTTTAGCTGCATGGGTCCGAGAATTTACCCACGACTATGTACAAATGTAGCGCAGCATAGTTTTGATGTTCCACATCCAGCTGTGAAGCTACGCACGGGTGTACCGCGTGCATAGCGTTGAGCTGCGTGGGTGCCTTAATCGATTACTCTCTTATTCGGAGCGTGTTCGTGGGTTGCAGTGGACATTATCATTACACATACATACATTGACGACCGATGTTGCGCGGTGGGCGAAGGTCTGCCTGCGACGCAGGAGGTTGCGGGTTCGATTCCCGCCTCGGAACAAATGTGTGTACGATCTGCAGATATTTGTTTCGGGTGTTCTGGTCGTTTTCTATGTATAATAAAAAAATATCTATCTATGTAATGTATTGTATTATGTATATCAGTTGTCTAGTATCCATAACACAGGCTCTGCTTACCATGGGGCAAGATAATGCTGTGTGAATTGTCCAGTATTATTTATATATATTTATATATATACATACATTTCCTTGAAAAGCGAAGCAGACACTAATGCGAAGAATCTCCGTATGCAGCAGTGGGGCTGAGGATGTACCTATCTAAATAAAACTTGTTTTGTTTTGTGTTATGGTTATGTTTTTGTAGCATACAAAATGAAAGACCATTAGTCCTGAAATACTGTTTTGGCATAATGCTAATAAAAACTTGTAAGCATAAGGCTAGGTTTTCATGTTTTACTGGAGAACTCTAATATTGCATGAATCACGAATCACTTAAGGTCATGTGAAATCATTCATCAAACTGATGGACAGTTTCTAAAACCTATGTATAATTAACTATGGTTAGCAATGTTTCTTAGAATGCATTATCGGAATTTGTACTTTTTTTATTATTATTCTTGAGGATATCGTGCTGTTATAACTGAAGGAAGAAGTAGGTACTTACCTACCTACTTTGACTTGTGGTGATCTTTTATTTATTTATTCTTCTTGCAAGATAATTTTTGTATTGAACTTGGCTCTCCTTTTTTACATTTTTGGTTTTCGTGGGATAAAACATATACAAAAGACAAGAGTAGTGTATGTGTGCAGTGTTATACACAATGGACAAAAATGACAGCTGTTTCATCGACGACTGCCATAAATAAAAAGCTTGGAACGAGTTTTGCTCCAACTCAAAATCTACCAACTTACAGATAAGCAAATCAAATGTACTAGACACATAAGTTCCTTTTTCACTTCTTCCACTGGTGGAAAAAAAAATTAAGTTAACTACATATAAAATAATTTTAATTGATAATAATGATAGTATAAACCTGTCTAAGTGCTTATTTGTAAGCTTAAAGAAATTAAAACTTTTCATTTTTCATTTTCATGTTTCCTGGACAGCTACCAGGTTACTATCAGATGTAATACAATACAATAGTAATATAAAAAAATAGCAATATACGTTAACATTGGAATGTTGAACATGTTCAGCTTTTTTTTCAATTTTACCGTTTCGTGATTGAAAACTAAGATAACATGTTAGATTATGATGTTCGCAAGATAAAAGAGGCATCAGGTCTAAAATTAATCATTGGGTTAAAGCTAAACGACGGTTAAAATAACCTTCGTAATCACCCGCGTGATTGATGGATGGGAACCGAACCTGCACCTAGGCAGTCGACCGGAAGTAACATGAATTTATAGAACGAGATTGTTCTTATTTTTAAATGTATGATAGAAAATAATCTCTTGTTTCCAAAGTTTTGCTAATGAAAATTTATTCCTTATCGACCTAGTCCTTTTCATTTTTAATACGCTAAATTAAAAAAAATACAAACTTACGAAATTAAAATTGAGGTTGAGGATTCGAATGGTGGTATCCCACTGAGATTTTAATTTTAATAGGGCTCCACCAAAAACATTTAACGATAAAATTATGCAAAAAACCTATTAAAATATTTCTCGAGAGCCTAAAGCATTTTAATTCCATAAACAGTCAAAATACTCTTAGTCAAAGGCACCAATTTGACAGAACGCCGATGTCCACTAAACACAGTGCAGTGAAGCTCAATCATACGGTAGCAAAAGCAGGGCCAATAAATTATATGGCGGGTTATAACGTAAATGTAACTACCAATGGTTCTCGATAGTATTTGTCCTGACTTGCTAGGTCTTTCATATGGCAACTTCAGTAAGTCATTGGAGATCACGTCCAACTTGCAACGTACACCTTGCGGAACTTGCTAGAAGGTAAAGTGTAAAAAGAATCCAATTAAAGGACCGAAATAATGAAAAAAAAATAACTAAAAGATAAATTGTTTTCAACATTCAGCAGTTAGATCAATAGTTTTAATTGTAAATACAAGTTCTTATTTGTTTCTATTATTTGATTCAAAATATAAGAGATCCAAATCAAAAAGAAGATGTTTGGTCTGGATTTACATGACGTTACATTACCATTTTACAGTATTTTTGAAGAATCAAATTACCATTCGATTCTTCACTTCGCACCTCACTACTTTGTTTCCGTTGGGGTAGTATATTTTTACATACATACGTATAGAGAATTTGCAGTGCATCGTAGCGCATACTCCTAGCAAGGCCCTACCTTCATTTTTAATCAGGATGGTCCTGTAATCCATGTGTTCTGTCAATATGTCCGTTTGGATTCACAGAACAGACAACAACAAGGCATGGAAACTTGGCGGTAGAATATCATAATATTCTATCGTATTCGATAGAATGTCGTACAAATCTCATATCAACCTATATTCGATATTCCTTAGTAGGGGTCACAGTACAGTTCGGAACGTAGGTAAATTCGTGTCATTACTTTCGTCAATGGTCACTTAAAGAACCAGCGGACAGATGCTTGTCGTTCCGATGGCTTCACCTGCCGTACCGTGTGATTACGTGTCTTTTGTAAAGCTGAAATTACATGGAAGAGATGAATAGGTCTTCGCTATACTTGAGGGACTTTTTATTATATGTAGATTCATGTCTCCACTACTGGACAAAGAGGTTCTCTTGACTATAGAGTCAAGACTATCTCTTAAGAAGCTAATATAAGCGCATATAGAAGCGCTTTCTAGGATATCAAAAAAACATTCTTGACTTCAACGCCTGAGATAACTAGATTACGGCAAAACGAAGCCGGAATAAGTCGAGTTGTTAATGTAGCCGAGTGTTTATTACAGGTGTATTTATTTTAGAAAGCCAGTAAGTTCAATATTAATAATAATCTAGATAAAAAAAGGGTCGACTATGAAATAAATATATTATTGTATTTTTTATTCTTTAAATATTAATAATAATCTTGATAACAAAAGGGGATTTATAAAATAAATATACTAATGTGTATTATTTTTTTTCTTAATTTTTTATTGAACGATAAAATATACAGAAATAAAACATTAAACTAGAAAACAAATGATAACGGAGAGCTTAACCCTAAGAATTCTCTTCCAGCAAACCTTTTTGTCATAGTCTATCTCGATATCGATAGGTATAAGTAGTTCGTTTATATATATAATGTAACATTAACTAATAAAGCAATTTGTCACACAAAAATTAATACTGAATGAACTTTTGTGTATGGAATAATTCCTAAACAAAGCCAAACAAACAAAATGCGCGTATGTTCTGAACGACTGCTTTAGTCGTTCATAACATACGCGCATTTTGTTGCAGTAAATTGTGAACAAAAAGCTCAAACCACAAAATGATAAACAGAAAGTCTGATGCTTGGAATTAATTAAAATTATTTAGCGTTAAAATGTGGAGTAGTGTTGTGCTCCATAATTGCATAGAAAATATATGCTTGCGAAGCTTTCATTATGTCTGCCGCTCGAGGCAGGGTTTGTTACCGCGAAACGGAACGATGTATGAAGATATAGTCACAAGAGATTAGGAAAGACTTTGCGATTGATATAGCCAAATGCAAACAGACGATGAGAAAGTAAACCTCACTTAATCATATATTGCAAGTTTCTGCCCGCGGCTTCACACGTGATGTTTTGAATGAAACGTTTAAAGGTTTTTGCTATCACACGGAGACTGCTGTTTTCTATGAGATAAAAAGCTTAAGAAAGCCTATGTTTGATTGCAGGTTTAGAGCTACATTCATGCAAAATTTCAGCCTTATTAAGAAGAGAAAGTATTTATATAATAACTCAAAAATCAAATCATGGCAAATATTCCGTTTTAAATGACTTTAGTATTAATAACCATGATAGTTTGAAAAGTTTTATTTTTATATAATGCAATTTAAGTTATGTCAATGAGTTAAATTCCATAATTATAAGGAATTTAACTTATATCAGAGATTCAAGTAAAGTTGCAAACGAAGAGTCATACAATACAATACAAAAATTCTTTATTGTACATCATAATCAAATTAATCATTACAAAAATACATTATATGCGACAGGTACAATGGGCGGCCTTATCGCTTAGAAGCGATCTCTTCCAGGCAACCTCATAACCAAAAAAGTCATCTACAACCAAAAGCTATTCCCTGACTATAGTATCTTCGAGTAGCTAATCAGTTGACCACTTTTAAAAGACAATTTTTACAATAAAACTTATGAAACTATCATGGTTAACACTGAAATCTTATAAAACAGGGTAGGTAATAACCACGATTTGATACCTATTCATGATAGCGTTGATAGTTAAACTTCTGAAACTATCATGGTTATTAACACTAAATTTAAAACGGGATATTTACCATGATTTGATTAAAATCATCATCATCATCATCATCATCAGCCTATATCTACAGCATCTACCTGCAGTCTTTCGCAGGTCGTCATCCCACCTGGTCGGAGGGCGTCCTACACTACGTTTACCGAGTCGTGGTCTCCACTCAAAAACACGTTTGCCCCAGCGGCCGTCGGTTCTTCGCGAGATATGGCCGGCCCACTGCCACTTCAGCTTGCTAATTCTCAGAGCTATGTCGATAACTTTGGTAAACAACAAAGAATTGATTAAAATAATATAATTGAAATATTGGAAAACTCAAAAATCAAATCATGGTAAATATCGCGTTTTAATGACTTTCAAATTTTTACAACCTCGAAAATATGCCGTAAGAACCCCGGCATCTCCAGTGCCTCGCGTGCCCCCGTCGCGTGCCGGCCTACGAAGGCTTTTACGCGTTTCCATACAGCCAGCCTGTTCTTAACCTACTTCCACGAGTGAGCATTTACTTGTAAGGGTCATAATGCACGGCCTGAGAGTGCATCTTTTTGATCTCTACCCCATCAACATACCGTATATATCCACTGCGCAAAAAGCCTCCCTTAAACAAGGGGGGTTTTGCCCTAATCACCAGGCCAGGAACTTTTACGGGGGTTACGTGATCAGCTGTTAGAAATAAATAAATAATGCTGGACAATTCACACTGCATTACCTAGCCCCAAATAAGCAGAGCTTATGTTATGGGTACCAGATGACTGATATAATTACCTATATATAGATATTTTTATTATACATACGAACCAAATATCTGTAGATGACGCAAACGTGTTCTTGACGACTCGGTAAACGTAGTGTAGGACGCCCTCCGACCAGGTGGGATGACGACCTGCAAAGACTGCAGGTAGATGCTGGATGCGTCAAGCTGAAGACAGGGCGCTATGGCGCTCATTGGGGGAGGCCTATGTCCAGCAGTGGACTAATATAGGCTTATGATGATGATGAAGAAGACAAGTTACATATACCTATTTCTATGACTGTCACTAAACGAAGAGAGAGGAAGGAAAATAATCGTTTATTTATCCTAACTCTAGGTTTATTTGATAAACCTCTCTGCAAACTAGATGAAAACATTCCCAAAACATTGTTTTACCCAATGGCTCCTAACCCAACCGACCGTTACACAAAACACTATTCCATTAACCCCTCGCACATTCCATATTCGTGTTCTTTTCAGATTCAAATTCCGAAAACAACGGCGAGTCAACACTGGCCGATAGTGATGTGAAACGAACCGTTCCAATCGATTATTCGATTGAGCTGTCGATCTGATTGTTGCCGATCTTGTGAATGGCATCTCTTGAAGGGATGTCTTGTTTTTGCGGGCCAGTGGGCCAGTGGAGTGCTAAATTGTCCTTGTATTGCTAGTGGAATAAATGAATTTAGAAAGTGTCTTTTACGTGGATTTAAAGAGGTGGTTTTAATGTGATAAAAAGCTGATTTCCGTTACAACATTCATGATCGTCTAGAGCCACATGTAGGTACATAGCTTTTTATGTATCTAAAATAACATTATAGTTAGATTTAAATAGGCAAAACAACCACGTATTTGACACAAAAGAGATGATATAAATGTACTAAAATAGTGGTTCCTTTGAACGATTTGGTATTTAATTTTTTTAATAATTACCATTATAGGTAAAATAATTAGCAAGCTGAAGTGGCAGTGGGCCGGCCATATCTCGCGAAGAACCGAAAACTACTGGGGTAAATTTGTTCTTGAATAGAGACTGCAACTCGGCAAACATAGTATAGGACGCCCTTCCGGCCAGGTGGGATGACGACCTGCGAGGGACTGCTGGCAGATGCTGGATGCGTCAAGCTGAAGAAAGGGCGCTATGGCGCTCATTGGGGGAGGCCTATGTCCAGCAGTGGACTAACATAGGATGATGATGAATGTTTCAGCTAAGGCTAACTTCTCACTTCTTCAATGACAGTTCCGCCAATTGAGATTTATTCGAGTTTTCCAGTAACTGGACGCGTAGAAATCTGCCCTAAAATATGACTACACTGGAATAATAGCATGAATAGAAACTTTGAATGGAGCTGTCTCGCTTCTGTGCGGCTGTGAGCGTGACCTTGTTTCATGTTTCAAGGTTTTAGCTGATAAATTAATTAATTTTGCGCCTGATTTGATTTTGGGGTTATTGTATGGAGAAGGATACTCAATATTAACTATTGATACTTGGAATTTTTGAATTGTAGTATACGTGATGATGAAGATGCCTTCCTAGCCGATATTTCGACCACGGCGGCCTGTCTCAGCCAAGTGCGCAGGACATATTAGTGCACAAGTGTGTGCGCAAACACAAGTACACTCTACACACTCTCTTTTCCCTCATTGTCATAATGCGATAGGATGGCAGACCGACAAGACCGGGGAGGAGTCAGACACAGGACCAACAACGGCTTAAAGTGGCACAGAGGTGTTATACCTACCGCTTACTTCTTGACACGGGTTGCTACTGTGAATTTTTCTTGCTAGATAAACCCCGATAATAACTTTTGGCCCGACCCGGGATTTGAACCCAAGACCAAATTTATCAGCGGTTGAATATTCTCACCGGTTTTTTTTATTGAAATTCCTGTTCCTCTAACTCAATCAGATACTTTTTAACCTTATCTTGAATACCGGTACCGGACCAGTATTATCGGTAGCGGTAGATCGAACTTTTCGTCTACGAATCGACCCGTTACTTATAGATATCGATAGATAGATATATTTATTTATTGTTACAAATTTGTTACAGTTTGTTGATAACATCTTATAAATCCTAACATAGGTTTATCTAGACACTATCATCTGTGTTAAAATCTGTGCTAATGAGAGTAGAAAGTGTAAAGTCCTGAATGATAGAAAATCCCTTCATTCCATACCCTAACAGTATATTGTTAGTACAAATTCTCTCAGCAAATCTTTGTTGAGGGAATTTGAACTTTAACTAACCTTCAGTTTTGTATTTTCCGTAATTCTGTCTGGAATCACGGAAAATACAAAACGTAAAGTTGCAGAATCGGTGTAAAACGAAAAACTGCAAACCAAATATTACCCTAGATTCTTCGGAGTACCAATTCTAAAGGAATCTCGCAAAAAACACAGAGAACGAAATTCGATAGTGTTACGCGATTTCAGTCTTTATTCCTGAACAAAACTATCAATGTGAATACAGCTTTATAAGGATTGTAGGTATTTAAATTCGAGTCAAATCGTTTTGGATTGACTGTAAAAGGCTTAGATAGATAAAACGTTTATTTTTAATACACACACAATTATGCCATGCTGGAGGTGCCCACTTGTAGAACCAACCTACTTAAGTTTGCCCCTATGTCACTCGCTATATATTTACTCAATGTTCTGTCCAAAAACAGCGTAGACATATTTTAATTTTTATTAAATTATTTGAAAACCTGCCGAAAGCTGTCTATGAAAAAGGCACAAAATGTTATTGAGACAAAATTATAAATTATTTAGTATTGTGTGTATGTACAAAAATATGTAATTTTTAGTAAAAGTAGTTATAACATCGCCTTAGGGCTTAATAAAAAAAAACTGTTATGATGTTATTATCTGAATAAATGAATAAATAAAATTTACATAGAGAGAGATACAATATTAAACTAAAATACAATAAAACAATTAAAACGATCAATTAAAAGGGCTACTACTGTAGGGTAATGTGTGTGCTGCAGTACAAAAACTAGGCCATGGCTCAGCGATATTTTTTGCTAAAAAGCAAAAACACTGATTTTCAGCCAAAACCTGAGAGCGAGCAGAACGAGCACAAACGGAAAACATGTAGGTTGAGAATTACTGTGATTGGGTAGGTTTATTTATAAATTGGATTTATAAATTAATCATATTGACTGCACGGAGTATTTGTAGTTACGTCGTTATTTAATTAGCGAACGTTAATATACCTCACTGAATTACCTTTTGATACTGCTATTTTGAGGTTTTACCTGAAACAAATAAAATATTCAATTTAATCTGGTATATTAATTATATAATAAATATATGATGCTGGACAATTCACATATAGTAACATCTAGCCCCAAGCTAAGCAGAGTTAATGGCTTGTAATATGGGTAGGCAATATAGATGACTGTTATACTTAATACAATACATTAAAAACATAAATATTTCTTATTATACATAGATAACGACCAGAACACTCGTAAAAATATGTATTTGCAGATCGTACACATTTGATATACATATTAAGAGGAGCATAGGTGTTCATATTGTATTCTCTTAGTACCTAGGTATTGAACAAACTGTCTAAAATGTCATCACAAAGGAGGTTTGCAATAACTTGGCCAACATAACAAAATTACAAAGAAAATCAAACATCCGAAAAAGTCTTTGACCCGTAATACACTACACGTGTTAAGAAAAAACCTCATTACAAGGCCTATTTGTCCCTAATTTCATCGAGCAATTAGGACGAAACAGGTGGACGGGTACCTTTATATATATGCAGGTATATGCTGGCTTCTCAGTATGGCAATGGAAATCTGTTATTATTAGATTTTTTTTTAAACTGAAAAAAGTTGATGCCCTCGGGGTGTCGAAGCACCTTCTTTCAGCTAAGTACACCGTTTCGTGGCACCCTGTATGTCTAATATGCTAAATTAACTAATTACGTTATTATTTGAGACGAGCAAACTGATCTGTTCTAATATTGATAATACCAGAGGTATACGACAAGAGTTTTGAGAAACTTTAATGCTATTATTTGCTTATTTGTATGATATAGAAAGCAAAATCTCGGTCTTCCCGCTAAACAAAAACCCATTCTCAAATAACAGATGACAGTCATAAGTAGAACAGTAGACAATGCCACACGCTTTATCACGTCTTTATTAAGCTCCCTAGCGCTGTTTATTAACGCCTGGAGTTTTCGTATGATCTGCCAGGAAACAGTAGAAACGAGGTTTTATATTGCGATTTGCGACCTCTTTGCCGGGGTAGCTAGAAAAAAGGTTGCGCGAGAAACCAGCTTGTCTATAAGTAGGCAAAATCCAAATGAGCTTATTTCATAAAATACATTACATAGATATATACACATTCTAACATAGTACTAGTATATAGGTTTATTTTATGTATGTTAGATTAAGGTATATATTTTATATGGCCCGTAAGTTTTTAGTATTTTCCATCCTGCACTAGACTAATGTTGTTGGAAATAAATGAATTGAATTGCGTGGGAGAGAAGGCTCGATTATTGTCAGAACAGTAAATGGTTACGGCAAACTGGTCAAAGTCTTTTAACGTGATGAGAATCGAATTCACAACCTCCTGCGTCGAAGACGGACTTTCGCTCGCTGCGCCGCGGGCGCAGCTTTTATTATATAAGCTAAACGTGTATTTAGAAAATCATTGACACGAAAAAATCCAAAAATCTGGCGTACCCTACTAATGGAAGTCTTTAAGTCTCTATAAATCTGTGAAATAACAAACAAGATCCCGGCTCATGGACCCCAAGCCCGGCTAAACAATGGGGTCACCTGGGGTCACTAGGAGGATACTGGGATCCTCTGTCAATAGGCCTAATGTCGGTATGCAACCATACTGCTGGTTGTATCACTGTTCAATTCATTCTTATAATCAAATTGACGACCTCTGTAGCGCGATGGGCGAAGGTCCGCCTGCGATGCAGAAGGTCGCAGGTTCGATTCCCGCCTCGGGACAAATGTGTGTTCGAGCTACAGATACTTGTTTACACGTTAAACAAGGGTGAACAGGGTGGAAAACCAAAAAAGTCAAAATTGAGAGACAAGAACCTGTCTCTCAATTTTTAAGATCTCATAATTTGTATAGTTTTATATTTTTATCTAAAGATGACCAAAATATATTAGTATACCTTTCCATATTAACCCCAACTCTCAAAAGCGCAACAAAGTAAATGCAAGGCGATACAAACGCATAAATCCGTGGCCATTGCCTTAGATCGAGCGCCCGCGGCGGGAACTGAACTCACGTCCCTCAGAACAGAGCCATCTGATGGGAACCCTGGCCGGGGTTAAGCACGTGAGAATTTATAGTCTCTGTTATCTATAGGTGCAAATACCTAAACCCAGGAAATGGAGGTGCCTCGAATGTCAACAATAACGATTGTCTATTCTTTATGGTAGTATAACCAATCATAGAGTTATAAAGAGCATAGGTTAAAGTCTACTACGTTACTACTTTAATTTGACAGGGGCGTAAAAAACTCCATCTTTTAATTATGGTCGAAATATTCTCCAATACTTTTTTAAACACCTCGTTACCATCGACCGAATTTTTTGGACAATTTTAGAAAACAGCCCAACCACCCCATAATCATACACTAAAACACTTAAAGTAAATTGCTTCGTCTTCCCTGACAGGGTATTATATCGCTTTCAAACGGTTACCTCTGACCAAGCTATCATACCACCCCAACAAATTGACATAAAATACCTACCACAAAGCTGTGTTTACCCAATCAACATTTTTTACACGTCTCACTAACTTTTTTACGATACCTACGGTTAGTGCCCTTAGCATAGATTTCTTTGATAAACGCTAGCGTACTCAATGGTAGTTGAAATCAAAGTCAAAGTCAATAGCATTTATCTCTTTAGACTTACAAAATAAGCACTTAGACAAGTCATATTTTATACTATGAATATTTATCAAATAAAATAATTTTACAGTTCACTTAAATGTTTTGTATACTAGTGGAAGAAGTGAAAGGAAAACGCTAGTATGTTCATCTTTTATATGTCTTATATATACATACTACTATTACCTAAACATCCAAAAGTGTAGTTTCTCCGATCTTATTTCTGTTCATGTGAACAGAAATAAGATCGGAGAAACTGAAGCTAGGCCGTCCAGCATCTGGTTCAGTTCCTCAAGCGACTCCGCCATTAAGACTATGTCATGTAAATATGTACATAGGTAAATTTATATAAACTAGCGCTGGTGTTTTTTATACGGTTATCGACGTTGACATTACTAATCTTGACAGGGCGGGCAGGGTTCGCGCTAATTTAATATCAAAAATATCTACTCGTATACACTAAGGTCTGCTTTTATCAATCATTTATCTAACTTGTAAGTTGCTTGTGTGTAATTTTATAGCTAACAATCAAGCCTATTGGTTTTTATTCTTGCTCTTACAGTGCCACCAGACATAATCGTAACAAAAAAAAATAGCGCTAGCGTTCACAAACTTGTGCTTACCCCCTAACTCTCCCTTCGCTGACCAATGCACCCTGGATTTAAAATTCTCCACAACCCTTAGACTGCCAACCCTCAGATACTACCCCTGGCCGGCGGACCGCAACGCCCCCGAGTCCTATTGAGGTTTTTAAAAATTTATCAACTGCACCAAAACGATATATTGGATTCTAGAATTGAGCTTATTTTGGTATACTAGGGCTCGCAGATGGTTTTGCTTGTAAAATGTGTTGTTGGATTTTTGTATGGTCTTTGTTGATGTGCCTGGTAGTATACCTACCTAAGTAAACCTACCTAATTATAAACACAATACAATAGTTATTTATCGCGTTTATTTATCTATTTATTCCGACGTTTCAACAGGTCTACACAGAGTCGTTTCACGGTCCATGATCCGTATTAGTGCTTAAAATGTGTTCAGATCGCGGAAGTTTTAGAATATTTAAAACTACCTTGTGCGTTACTGTGGGAGGTTCTATTTCCTAATTTTGTATACTGAGTTCCAGACTCTACCAAAGCGGTGGTGTGAGGAGATGTCCGTAGCGGAGACGAGAAGAGACGTTCTTCAGCCAGGGCCCACCACATCTTTGCGTAAACCGGTGCACACTCTATTCCCTAATCACGTATTGACAAACAAACATTCCCACCTTCATTATTAGACGCTGAAAGCTGTAAAACGGGCCCTGTTAGGGTGTTCGGAGATTTAGTACGCTTCAATAGGAGGCCCTAATAGACGTATATTACTCCGTAGCGATTTATTGGCGAAAGCTTTTGTTTAGGCATGCAGTTATAGGCAGTTAGCTTATGGATATAACATTTTGAATAGAATAGAAAACTTTTATTAGCACACACAAAAAAGATAAACGTACATTAAAAAAAAAACACATTAAGCTAAATAAGATATACCTAACACTAAAACTAAAAACTAAAATATAACAATAGAAAATAAGTATAAAACTAATACTAAAACTAAAAGATAAACAATATAAAATAAGTAAAAATAATGTAGCCTATCCTCAGTGCGCGCTAATTAGGTCCAGCCTCAGCTTAATGTCGCTACTGCCCGAAGACTGTAACGACGCTGGTTTTCAGGCTGAACCTATGGATGACGTCACATTACAAGTCTGTGGTTAACAAGAGACAGACATTGACAGTCGTTCTAGCACTGATTTTGATAACATTTCGCGCCGTACAAGTCGTCTACGTAATTACTGAAAAAGGAACATTGCATGAACCATCCTTCGTGGTTGTGAAGCCGTTGATGATGATGATGAAGTATGCGGAATAACCGAACAAAAACATAAATGTTAATATTATGCCAAGTCTCGCCTCGTAATACTACCGCTCTTGAGATGACGTGAGTTGAAAGCGTTGAGATCAGGAGAAGAGCCAAGTCAGCTTAAATTAGCTGACTTGGCTCTTATGGATGCTTGAGGGATGTTTATTACATCATCACGCCAAAAGTACTGAACGGATCGCGCTGAAATTTTGCATAGACCTGAAATAAAATATAGACATAATTCAATAATTTGACGACCTCTGTGGCGCGGTGGGCGAATGTCCGTCCGCCTGCGACGCAAGAGGTTGCGGGTTCGATTCCCGCCTCGGAACAATTGTGTGTACGATCTGCAGATATTTGTTCCAGGTGTTCTGGTCGTTTTCTATGTATAATAAAAAATATCTATCTATGTAATTGTAATATTATGTATATCAGTTATCTAGTACCCATAACACAAGCTTTGCTTACCATGGGGCTAGATAATGCTGTGTGGATTGTCCAGCATTATTTATTATTTATTTATTTATTTAATAAATCAGGTCCCATTTAATAGAAATAAGATAAGTTTCCGTAGAAACAACGCGCGTGAAGAAGCGGTCAGAAACAAAGTCAGTGTTCCTAATATCCATACATACATATAAAAACGTACTTTATATAGCATTGGGTGTGCCCGTTAGGATACATTTACATGTTTGTAATTCTTCTTCTTATACCTATATAAAAATCAATTGCTGTTCGTTAGACTCGACTGGGCCGATTTAGCTGATTTTGGTTTTGAAATGTTGGTCGTAGTCCAGGGAAGGTTTAAACGGTGAGAAAACATGGTAAAATTGTGCAGAAAATTCCACACGGGCGAAGCCGCGGGGCGCAGCTAGTAAATAAATAAATACCTACCACTGCCACCAGGAGGGTTGAAAGTAACTCCTTGCCATCCACAAAACCATAGAAAACAAAGCACGAACAACTAAAACTACAGTTTATAATGACATTAAAAATAATGAGCTCTACAAATAAAACAAAGATGTCGGATTTTTTTTCATTAAAAAGTGATTTAGGTAAAGTTTACACGGAATGCTTAGATTTGTCTTGAGATTTGTCTGGCGACATCTGGAGGAGCTCGGCAGCCTGCAGGCAGAACCGGAACACTCGGAAAGTAACAGGTTCTTTTATTATTCACGTTCGTCTAGATGTAATAATAAAAAAAATATACTTATGTTGGTTCGTGAGCGCTTACACTGTGTGTTAGTAGTTAGTACATACATTTGTGTTCACTTTTTTTTGTTTTGTCTTTGTTATGCGTTTTCTAGGCTTTCTTAGCTTTTTAGGTACTCAAAAGTCACAGTGTATGTAAGGTGTACACGGTATACAAAAAATTACTAACAATACTTTTCTTTTTGTAAATCATGAGATTTAATTATCATGTCTTTGGCAATTGGTTGCCAACTTTCACAAAAGAAATAGTAATTAGTGTTAATTTAGACAGTTATATAGTACCTACGTTTTTAGATCATTTAAATATTTTAATATTATATTGAAATTATTAATTATTAGATACATGTCAAAATTTAAAATAAAAATATTCATCTATACAATAAAAATAGTTTTGAGTGAGCCAATTATATAATTTACGATTAAATTCATTATTTGTCAGATTTCTCATGTCGTTTGGTAGTTTATTATAAAGCCGTATGGCCATTGCGTAGCAATTCTTTTTACATACTTCTAATCTCAAGTAGTCAAAAGTAACTTACTTTATTTTATACATAGAAAGACGGATAACTAGTTCCAAGTTTTGAACTTATACCATTTCCCAAAGCATCGTCGAGTGATATTTTAATCTGTTTCACAAGCTGCATAAATACATATTTATTTAAGTTTTAATCCCGGCTGCTAGAATGCTTATTTGTCGCCAAGTGCAAGGGTTTGAGAACATATGTACATACTTTTTTATCTCTCTTGATAAATGTTTTGATAGTTATGAGTTTGGTCGGTCGCACGGCGCCAGTTGTATTAGTTGAGATTGTGGAATAATCTAGAATGTAACTATTACTAGCTGCGCCCAGCGGCTTTGCCCGCGTGAAAATCTAAATCTCAAATGGTTAATAAACGTTCCTCTTGAATCAACCTATCTTTTTAAAAAAACCACATCAAAATCCATTGTGTAGTTTTAAAGATCTAAACATAGAGACAGACAGACAGCGGGAAGCGACTTTGTTTTATATTGTGGTGTATGTATACAGTGATGACAATCGGATGGAATACTTAAACTGTAGATTATGTGTAAACAAAAACAGTTTCTGACATGGGTGTTAGAAACATTGATATAGTTTAGAATTCGCTGTAAAATGACCTCTAGAAAATAGTTTTGGATAGTCAACGACAAGCAGTAGTTACCCTTCCACGTTTGTATGGAAGATAAGCAACTTATTGTCCTTAGACCTTGAAAATAAAGAAAGAATGGTAAAAATACGAATTCTCTCTACCTAAAAAGACGTAGGTAACAGAAAGCCACACCACAGATAATTTCATTTCTCCGACCAGCGGCTCACTTAGCCGGGTCAACTGGCCGAGTCGTCAATTAAATTGAATTTCGAACGGAGCACACTCGTTCCATTACATTCAATTGGCGATTGTGATCATTCGATTTTCGAATCTGTATTTTTTTAAATTGGTATAACGAGGCAAATGAAGTTGACTTTATGCCATTATCCCGCACCAATCGAATTTGTCTATGGAATTATCGTTGGATTTTCTTCATTTAGTAGTTTTATTGAGTTGGAAGTGCTGTGCATGCAGTTTCTGCCATTCTACGGATACGAAATACCTACATCCATACATCCTAAGGTAATATTTGAACTTGTAGATCGTAAGTAATAATAAAAAAAACAAAGCGGAACAATCAAGTCAGCACTCAATATCTAGCCCCAAGCTAAGCTGAGCTTGTGTTAGATGACAGATGATGACTGACATAAATATATATTTTAAAAATACCCCGAACACCAGGTACAAAAAATTGAAGATCGTACAAATATTTATCCCGTGGCGGGTAAAGAACCCGCAACCTCCTGCGTCGCAGGCGGGCCTTCGCCCACCGCGCCAATAACCGAACTCGAGTGAATAAGTTATTTCTTGGAAAGCCTGCTTGCCTCATCTTAACGTACATGAACACTTGTGGTGGTGGTCAACTGCTTTATTTTTCCCTAAAATAAATAATTAGCCGATTGATAGGTATTATAGGTACATAATACCTATTAATTAATCTTATCTGGTTTAAAGTGTCGTAAAAATAAGATTAGAATAAGTTTTTATTAATAAAGAAATACAAAAAAAAAACAAATAAAGTTGTTTTCTTCAAATCTCTGAATGCGGATGCAGTTATAAAAACAAAAGAAATACGAAGCTAGTTATTTTCTGATTTGCCACCATTTCACCCATCCCCGGCAAATCTTCATGACACACGCCATTCGTCTTCGGTTGGCTTATCGATCTTAGTTCAACTGATTAGCACCAGAAGCTCGCTCCTAATTGGTGCAATCGTTCACGGCGGGAAGGCATCCGTCAATGGCAGAATGGGCACACATGCGTTCGAATTTCGAAATGGATGCTGACTTTTTAAAAGGAGATCCGTCAAAAGCAAAATAAGTTTTCTTTTACATTTGAAAATGGAACGGTAACCGCGTTCCATTGTTACCTACTACCAAATCACACGCTAATTTGCGTTCTTAGTCTCATTTATACACAGGGACAAATGGAACGTTCTAATTTAATGTATTGAATATTGCAAATCCCTAAGCCAAAACATGTCTGACCAAAGTTTATAGATATTTTGTAATAATAGCGTGACCATCCTAATAACGTGAACTAAATTCGTGATGACCCAAAAATAATTTTGCTAATAAATACCCGATATTCTGCCGTAAATCCCAAATACCCCATTTGGCTAGCCCGGGACGGCACTGACTAGAGATGTGATAGATTTTTGGGACCGAATAATTACTTAGGTATTCGGCTTTATGCCATAGTTTTCGGCACCTAACTATTTTATGAAAGTAAAAGCTAAACCCTATGTATTGAGTAATTGGACATGTAATCTCTTTATCTTGATAGAGTTTAATTCTAATACAAAAATAGGTATAATTTATTTAGGTTTTTAGAGCGACATTTGCAAATCTATATTAATAAAAGAGAAATAATTACCTAACTCATCAAGATATCTCAGAAAACTTCTGAAACTATCATGGTTATTACACTAAAGTCATTCAAAACGGCATATTTACCATGATTTGATTTTTGAGTTATTCCGTAATCATGGCGCATGAAACTGTGCTGAAATATTGGAAAACTCAAAAATCAAATCATGGTAAATATCCCGTTTTAAATGACTGTAATATCTCAGAAACTACAAAAGCTACGAGGATGAAATTGTGTGGTGTTGTGTGGGGGTTCCTTTTAGGATGTATATTGTATGGGCACCCGCTTAGAACAGACGTTTGGAACTTCGTACTTTAAGGTAGGTAGTCAAAATAGGGTCAACGGTAATTTTGATAATAACTTTGAAATCGTTACTTTTGACCTGTCATAGTATAAAGCATAGATTCTTGATTCAAACAAATTAAATCATGTTTCGTGGTTTTTTGAAAGTCGCACCAAAAAGGCCAATAAATAAATAATATAAAATAAATAATGCTGGACAATTCACACAGCATTATCTAGCCCAATGGTAAGCAGAGCTTGTGTTATGGGTACCAGATAACTGATATACATAATACAATACATTACATAGATAGATATTTTTTATTATATATAGAAAATGACTAGAACACCCGGAACAAATATCTGCAGATCGTACACATAATTGTTCCGAGGCGGGAATCGAACCCGCAACCTTCTGCGTCGCAAGCGGACCTTCGCCCACCACACCACATCGGTCGTCAAATCGCCAATGGTGCGGAGCTACTGTCTTACTCGTATAATAAAACCACTGATACTTTTAGATTCCTCTAAGATGGTATAGGTATAGATAGTATAGTGAAGCGCGTAAGATGACCGCACGCCACACGGTGGAGCTAAATGATTTTTATTACATACTAGCTGCGCCCCGCAGCTTCACCCGCGTTGAAATCTATTTGTCAAATAGTTTATAAACCTTCCTCTTGAATTACTCTTCCTATTTATAAAAACCGCATCAAAATCTATTGCGTAGTTTTAAAGATCTAAGCATACATAGGGACAGACAGACAGCGGGAAGCTACTTTGTTATATTACAATGTAATGATATGATGAACGTAGCCTTACTATTCGGTGTTTATTTTTTGTAGTAACTTTATCACGTAAAACCGAATTCAAGTTATTTAGGCATCGGCGCACCTCTAGCCACTAACTATTTATGAGTCTGTGGCGGGTGCGGTTTCAGGCAAATTGATGGATACGAACCAATCCCAGTAATTAGAGGGTATTTGTTCCCCATAGCTTGCCATCTTGACCTACAATTTTATGGGAATATTTTGGTTTTATTTTTGTTTGCATATTGGAGGCCGGCCATATCTCGCGAAGAACCGACGGCCGCTGGGGCAAACGTGTTCTTGAGTGGAGACCACGACTCGGTAAACGTAGTGTAGGACGCCCTCCGACCAGGTGGGATGACGACCTGCGAAAGACTGCAGGTAGATGCTGGATGCGGCAAGCTGAAGACAGGGCGCTATGGCACTCATTAGGGGAGACCTATGTCCAGCTGTGGACTATCATGGGCTGATGATGATGATGATTGGAGGCTTAAAAACTTGTTCAGTTTTTAAGCCGGAAACTAGAAAGAATACATAAATAGGCGAATAATAAACAATGCTGGGCTATAGGTACATAACACATCATCATCATCATCAGCCTATAGCAGTCCACTGCTGGACATAGGCCTCCCCCAATGAGCGCCATAGCGCCCTGTCTTCAGCTTGCCGCATCCAGCATCTACCTGCAGTCTTTCACAGGTCGTCATCCCACCTGGTCGGAGGGCGTCCTACACTACGTTTACCGAGTCGTAGTCTCCACTCAGGAACACGTTTGCCCCATCGGCCGTCGGTTCTTCGCGAGATATGGCCGGCCCACTGCCACTTCAGCTTGCTAATTCTTTCAGCTATGTCGATAACCTTGGTTCTCTGTCGGATGTATTCGTTACGAATCCTATCCTTCAGAGAAACTCCGAGCATAGCTCTTTCCATAGCTCGCTGAGCGACTTTGAACTGGTGGACCAGCCCTATCGTGAGTGTCCACGTCTCAGCTCCGTAGGTCATAACGGGTAGGACGCACTGATTGAAAACTTTCGTTTTCAAGCATTGCGGTATGGATGACGTGAAGACTTGACGTAGTTTCCCAAATGCTGCCCAGCCCAGCTGGATCCTCCTTTTGGCCTCCTTCTCGAAACTGTTTTTACCCAACTGCAGAATCTGCCCAAGGTAAGTGTACTCGGAAACAGTTTCGAGAAGGTGACCATGTACGACCACCGGCCTTGGATCAATGTGACCATTGATCATGACTTTGGTTTTATCCAAATTCATGCCAAGACCGATACATCGGGAGGCTGAAGCTAGGCCGTCCAGCATCTGGTTCAGTTCCTCAAGCGACTCCGCCATTAAGACTATGTCATCAGCGAATCGCAGGTGTGAGATGTACTCGCCGTTTATATTAATGCCCTTTCCTTTCCAGTCCAGCAACCTAAACATATCTTCCAATGCGCACGTGAACAGTTTCGGGGATATGACATCCCCCTGCCTCACTCCTCTGCGCAATTGGATGGGTTTAGACTGCTGACCCTGTACTTGGACACTCATGGTGGCGGCCTCGTAGAGACAACTCAGCACCTGGATATAACGATAGTCTACTTGGCATCGCTGTAAGGAATCCAGAACAGCCCAGGTTTCGACGGAGTCAAATGCCTTCTCATAGTCCACAAAAGCCAGACACAGGGGCTGATTATACTCTTCGGACTTCTGTATAATCTGCCTCACTGTGTGTATGTGGTCTATGGTGCCATATCCTCCGCGGAACCCAGCCTGTTCCGGTGGCTGGAACTCGTCGAGTCTCCTGGCGAGACGGTTCGTGAGAACATAACACATAGCATCATCTAACCCCAAGCTAAGCAGTGTATAGAAAAAAGTGTGCTTGTGTTATAAGTACCACATGACTGATATATACTGTATCAGGTATCATTTATTACTTAAGTAAATGAAAATAGTCGGGAAAATTCATTTTCATAGTACTTCTTAAACAAGCAGGAGATTTTTAGTTTCTTTAGAGATGACCATAATCCCCACGCTGGGCATGCGGGTTAGGGATCGCAGTTCGATGGTAAGTTGTCCTGCAGGAGGCGGCCCCCACTATAGTCCCTTAGGCGGTTATTTTACGTGAGTATCAATTATTTTCTATGTAGGTAAAAAGTACCGAGGTACTGTACTCATATTTTTTCAAACTAGAGAACCGATGATGCAGTAGCTATGATGCTATATCGATTTCAATAGTTGCTTATTATTACATACAATATTGCTTAAGTATTTATCAATTTTCATCCAAAATTCGTTGAAAATTGAGCTTTCCGCCAATTTCAAGCAGTTCCCCTAAGCCCCAGATGATCAGTAGGTCAAATCCAATCGAACCAAAACTGCACCCTGCTCCCTCGACATAGCTCCTCAAATCCACTGCACATGAAATATAACAATAATCCAGCGGTGCAATAATACGATATCATCGTTAAATCGGCGGTCTAATGCCGGACCAGCGACGGCTGACCCCACGCCCTTTATGTTGCCAAACATTTGTAATGAAACTGGGAGTGATATAATGACGCGGAGGGGTCTGGGCTGGGTGGCTGACCGCATAGCTCCCGATCGGATTGAATATTGATGCGGCAGATGGCAGCACATTCGGCACATAATTAATTTCTCAATCGGCCCTTGCGTGGGTCCGGTTGGAGCAGGCCTATTTACATATTTTACGGGGATGGGCCTATAGCATACTGGGGTATTGATTTTTTTTACTAAAATAAATAATGCTGGACAATCCACATAGCATAATCTAGCCCCAAGCTAAGCAGAGTTTGTGTTCTATGCACTAGATGACGTTATACAGAAAACAATACATTACATAGATATGTAGATTTTTTTTACACGTACGTAACGTATCTGCAGATCATACACACAAATGTCCCGAGGCGGGAATTGAACAAGCAACCTCCTGCGTCGTAGGCGGACCTTCGCCCACCGCGCCATAGAGGTCGTCGCTGTAAATACTTAACATTAGACCGCCGTTTCATTGAAAAATGGAATCAATCAGTTCCGCGAACACATCACCAAATCAGGGTCACGTACGCAACTCATTAGAGTATATGATAATAGAGAAGAACAAAGAGTAAGTAAATGTATGAGTAAGTGATACTAACTGTTTGTGGTCAGCGAACAAAAATGGGTTTTTACCTAGCTGATCTAAACTGACCTCAAATGAGTCATTGTTAGAATCTTGAGACGTGCCTATAGTAAGATCTGTGCAAATAAACTAATGCTAGATGATCCTGATAGATTATTTATCCATCCTAACAGCATCATCTAGCCCCAAAAAGCTTGTGTTGTATTAAAATGTTACTAATTCAATGCTAAGCGAATCTTAATAAAGCTTAGCAAGGAAACAAATACATAAATTATTAAAATATATTATACTGAATGTGTCCAGCATATATATTTTAATAATTTATATACAGGTTATGAATATTACAGATGAGCATAGTTTATGTACAATTAATTCATCAAACTACAATAGTTTTAATATGTAGATTTGTATCTCGTCGCAAAAATGCTCAGGAGTGGAGTTCAAGAGACTAAAAAAACACTTTAAATGAAATATCTAAGAGGATTAATTAACTAATGATGACGTTGAACCACGAAAACTAGAACTATCTGGAGCTTATTGATGAAGACCATTTCCTTGCTAGATTTTAAAAGACAAGTGAAAAGTTTAAATTTTTCTCCTCCTTTCATTCATCCCCATTACAATAGGCCAGGGGGCCGTGACCCAGGATGTGGAGGAGCTGCTTCCATGATCTAAGGAGCTTCTCTCGTATGACGTCTCATCAGCTAATCCGGCTATATACTGTCGACATATTGATGTCGATTGCCAGGTGGATCTGGGGCCTTAGCCAACCGGCATTCGCTATGAAGCGATTTGATTTCTACAATCACTTTCGCTAGTCAAAAGTGTAATTTGTGTACCCAATAATCTTGACGTAAATAAGTTTACTAAGTTTAAATTAAAACTGACTGTTCAAAGTGGGTCAAAATCGAGTCCAAAGGAGTCGGTTACAAACATACATACATACAGGTGAAGCTAATAAAAGCATGGTAAAAACAGATCACGTCATATATCTAAGGCATATGTCAAATCCATACATTTTTGCCTTAGACTTTTCTACTAGAGCTTTCGCTAATCGCTTGGTACGTTGTCTAGAGCCCTGGTGACGCATAGGATTTGAAAACATCATTTATTTGAGGACTTCTGTTAGTCATAATATGAATCAGTTTATTTAACATCTTATTGTTATTCTCTAGCAGTACTTTGCATAGTTTACATAAGTGAAAATAACATGACTACATACCTTCCAAACCGACTTCGATGAATCAGTAGTATTCACAGAAAATCAGTATTGACAACGTTTGAGGAAAACTTCGATTGGAATACTAAATGGGTTCTTTGTGTGGAAGGTATTTAAATACACTTATGGCTTAATTCCAAAAAATTACAATATGAAGTTTTGTAGGGTTCGGTGTTGAGTGAAACGACTGTATAAGACTATGGTAGGCATAAGCCTACCATAGTCTTATACAGTTGTTTCACTTAATAAGATAGGTATGCACATTGCATCTCTGTACTTATTAATTGTTCAGTATTATTACTGAACAATGAATAAGTGAAACGACTGTATTAGACTATGGTAGGCTTATGCCTACCATAGTCTACCATAGTGAAACGACTGTATTAGACTATGGTAGGCTTATGCCTACCATAGTTTACCATAGTGAAACGACTGTATTAGACTATGGTAGGCTTATGCCTACCATAGTTTACCATAGTGAAACGACTGTATTAGACTATGGTATATTATATAGATAGTCTAATAGAGTCGTTTCGTTGAGATGCAATATGCATACCTATCTTATTTAGTTTATACCTAAAATGACAACATATTAACACCTTTGTAAATAATTTGATAAATAAAATTGTTATTACAATTATTAGGACAAGGACCTCAATCACAAAGCCACAAAATGTAACAATCAACCGAGAAGAAGTATTTACCCAATACTTATACAACTAAGACTAAAAAACTAAACTTTTTGATAGTTTATTCTGAAAAACATATCGTCTTTTTGTATTGAGGTAGTAATTTGCAAAGCTGTGGATGTCTATCATCATCATCAACCTATGTTAGTCCACTGCGCTCATTGGGGGAGGCCTATGTCCACATAGGCCTCCCCCAATGAGCGCCACAGCAAGAAATAAAACCTACAAGGAACCCTAATCAGTGTAGCGATGTCCCAATAAAATCGTCTCTAATACCTTCTTATTTACCCTATTCCTAATCTTAGCCCCAGTATTCCCTAACCCAGGCTTCAGCTTGATGCATCCAGCATCTACCTGCAGTCTTTCGCAGGTCGTCATCCCACCTGGTCGGAGGGCGTCCTACACTGCGTTTACGGAAGTGAAGTGGAAGCCTATACGCTCATTAAATTGTGATGATGTGATAATATTATTGATCTAAGCTTACTTCAGAGGCCAGTAGGTTAATGTATGTACATTAACATTGAATTATGTAATTATGCTAAACAATTATGTCCCTAAACTCGAGAATCAATGTACCGATACGTGACAGACTGACTTCCACATCGGTATTGTATAATATATACCTACTACATTATATAATATTATATATTATAGGATAGGGGTATGTGAAGAGTCATACATTATTCATGAAGATCATCCTACGAATGTATATCGAAGATTGCACACTTGGCTGTCTAGGCTTGGTATCATAAAATACTTGATTTTCATGTAACGGATTGTCTAAGCTATGGAATATTATAATTCTATCAAATCTAGAAAACTTAAGTACCTATTGATTTAATTACTATATACAGCAATTAATTCTGCTAACGTTAAACTATGCTACGACTTCATCATCAGCCTATAGCAGTCCGCTGCTGGACATAGGCCTCCCCTAATGAGCGCCATAGCGCCCTGTCTTCAGCTTACCGCATCCAGCATCTATGTACCTGCAGTCGGCGCAGGTCGTCATCCCAACTGTTCGGAGCCTTCTATAACAACTTAACGAAACTATATAAGGTACCACTTCAACATTTTATGTATCTGATCCGCAAGATATTTTACGTTACACGCTGTTTTTTGGTAGAATATACCAAAAAACAGCGTGTAACTTAAAAAACCTTGCGGATCAGATACATAGTCAATAAAAATATCGCTGACTCTTCTCTCTTCTCTAAGAAAATTTTGAAGTGGTACCTACTTTTAAAAATGATACTAGGTAAGGTATGGTGTGTAATCTCCTTTACTTTCAGAATGCGACGCAAACGAAACGCATCCGGAGATATTTCATCTGGAATTTCATTGCGTTTTATATTCATAGACCAATTTGAGAAATCCTTTAGATTTCTTTGGGGTCCGAAACGTATGGAGTGACCACCCTTTAAGGAGTCGATCACCCATTGCACAGAAGTGTTATGGGTTTATGGTGAATACTTTATGGGGGCAGGCAAATCGCTGTTTTATATGTATATCTGTTTACCTATTTGCATACGCAAAAAGAGTGTAATCTATGAATCTTTCCTCGAAATATTAATTGAAAGATTCTCTTACTGAAGCAAAGTCGCGAGTTAGTATAGTCATATCATTTATTTTGATTGTACACATACAGGTAATTGTTCTTAGGTGTAGTATCTACGTGGGTACACAATAAATAAAAACTCTGTAGAAAACCTGAGGAAGAGTTTACTACAGAAATGATCCTATGAAGTAAAGCCTGTCAGGCAGGGCACATCAATTTCTGGGTTAAAATTAGACCAGTTTAAAAAAAAAATCATTTGAATATAGTATAAAATATCGACTGTCAAGTCATAATCTGAATTCTATCTTCCAGCAAAGTTAATCAAAACTCTAACTGATGATAGCACAATATCAAATTCGCAACACAAACAAATAATTCTATTCCAATTCAATCGAAACACTTAAGTCCTTGAAATTAATCAAAATAACCCCAACTTGAAACTTAACAGAACCGTCGAGTGATCTTAAATCGCTTAGAAGGGCCCATATTGAGTTACCCGGTGGTTAGGCGCAAGTAATAATGTATGCGGCACGGTGCCCACTACCCTATTGCTAGTTCAATCGAGATTGCTTAGGACTGCATAGAAGGGTTCGTACTCTTGGTACGTTCATTCTCTCGAGTTGGTTTACTGGAATCAATGGTGTGATGCGTGAAGTGCTTTAACTTTGTATTTGTCTCATCATTCTCATCATCTTAGTTGATTGACATATTATTTTTATCAACCTGTAGGTATCATCTGGCTTTTGTGGACTATGAGAAGGCCTTTGACTCTGTCGAGACCTGGGCTGTTCTGGAATCCTTACAGCGATGCCAAGTGGACTATCGTTATATCGAGGTTCTGAGATGTCTCTACGAAGCCGCCACTATGAGTGTCCAAGTACAGGGCCAGCAGTCTAAACCTATCCAACTGCGCAGAGGAGTGAGACAGGGGGATGTCATATCCCCGAAACTGTTCACAAGCGCGTTGGAAGATTTGTTTAAGACTCTGGACTGGAAAGGTAAGGGCATAAACATAAACGGCAACTACATCTCACACCTACGATTCGCTGATGACATAGTCCTATTGGCGGAGTCGCTTGAGGAGCTGAACCAGATGCTGGACGGCCTAGCTTCAGCCTCCCGATGCATCGGTCTTGGCATGAATTTGGATAAAACCAAAGTCATGATCAATGGACACATTGATCCAAAGCCGGTGGTCGTACATGGTCACCTTCTCGAAATCGTTTCCGAATACACATACCTCGGGCAGATTCTGCAGTTAGGTAAAAACAATTTCGAGAAGGAGGCCAAAAGGAGGATCCAGCTGGGCTGGGCAGCGTTTGGGAAACTACGTCGAGTCTTCTCTTCATCCATACCGCAATGCTTGAAAACGAAAGTTTTCAACCAGTGCGTCCTACCCGTTATGACCTACGGAGCTGAGACGTGGACACTCACGATAGGGCTGGTCCACCAGTTCAAAGTCGCTCAGCGAGCTATGGAAAGAGCTATGCTCGGAGTATCTCTGAAGGATAGGATTCGCAACGAATACATCGGACAGAGAACTAAAGTTATCGACATAGCTCTGAGAATTAGCAAGCTGAAGTGGCAGTGGGCCGTCCATATCTCGCGAAGAACCGACGCGACGGCCGCTGGGGCAAACGTGTTCTTGAGTGGAGATCACGACTCGGTAAACGTAGTGTAGGACGCCCTCCGACCAGGTGGGATGACGACCTGCGAAAGACTGCAGGTAGATGCTGGATGCGTCAAGCCGAAGACAGGGCGCTATGGCGCTCATTGGGGGAGGCCTATGTCCAGCAGTGGACTAATATAGGTTGATGATGATGATGATGATGATGATGTAGGTATCATCCACGTATTTCATTGTAGGCTAGATACCTAGGTTTATTTTAGTTTATTATTGACAATGCCCTTATACAGCTGCATTAAATTATCTTGACATTTATTTTTATTTCAATTCAATCTAAATAATTTAATATTATTTTACTGTGATAAATATTATCTATGAATGTTATATCAAATTTTTAAAGAGGGCATGTCTGTCTGCTTTTTCTAAAACAAACCCTTATGGTGTTTCCTATGTCAAAATTAATGTGTGTTTTATAATAAAATTGTTATATAATGTTTATGTACAACTGACCGACATCAAGTGTAACATGTGTACCTACGGTGGAACTGAATAAATGAAATGAAATGATATGAAATTTCATGTAGTGCTTGTACTGTGTCACTTTCGTAGACTGGTAAGGTCGCATTTGTCTATCTCATGGTTTAAAGTTTATTTTTGACGGCGGAGGTTTAATTGGTCCATTATCAGCTTCATACACAGTTAGCAGTGAAGACCTCTATCGCGCGGTGGGCAAAAAGGCGGAAGGTCCACCTGCGACGCAGGAGGACAAATGTTTTTTTTGTCTGCAGATGTGTTATGGTCGTTTTCTTTTTATAATAAAAAATATTTATCTAAGTCATGTCACACAAGCTCTGCTTAGCTTGAGGCTAGATGATGATGATGGACTGTCCAGAATTATTTATTTAAAAGTACTACTACTGATAGAAGCAAATACTGACTATCAGTACCTAACAACTTCACTATAGCTAGTAAATTCAAGTGCTGGTACATTGTTACCTGCTTGCTATCTACTACTATGATCAGATTTCAGCTTCTCACTCAAAGCCAACTTTTAACGGCCATTTGAATTGAATTCGTGTTTATTTTGTTCCTGTATGTACCGGCCTGCTGGCTCAGCAGTTCGGTACACAAGTGATCGGATGCGTCGACCCTGCCCGCTATTAATTATTATTGAGATTCTCTGCGCTCAGCAAACATTTAGCCCTGTCGAACACTTTTTAACGTTTTCCTAGTCGGTTTGTAGTTTGGTCAGGGGTATAATACATTTCAGTGATCTTTCTTATGGGTTTAGTGTTCTTGTAAACATGTGAAACAAAACATAAGTAGATGTAAATAAAATATACGAACTATTAGTTTCTAATCTAGCTTCACACGTATTATTGTGATAAAATGTAGACGTACACTTACATATGATACGTTATTTCAAGTCTTATTGATGTGCTATGGTGAAAAAAGCTTCTTTAATTCCATGGAAGCTTATTTATGGGATATAAGCTAGTAGCCTATGTGATATTCCTAAACTGCGTCGTCATTTCTTATTATACTGAATCGTCGTCTTTACTTTTAATAAAAATTTATTTTCAATTGCGCACAAAAATATTAAGCAACAAATCTAAGAAAACCAAAGTTTGCACTTACACTCCGTTTGCAAATCTGGTAAACACCAGGCACTCGGTAGTATTTTACAAGTGCCTCCGACACTATGTCCTGGCCTTGAGCCCTGCTTGGCGACCCTTTTAAAATTCGTTCGACGTAGGGCTCTGTTACAACTGCTTCAAAGCGGCTCTTGAATGCTAAACTGGAAAAATATTTGAAAATTCACCACCTCGCCTTTGCACATTTGGTTTTTATTAAATCTTGAGTTGAAAGTAGTATAATGGGATAAAGGTAGAGATAATTAAAAGCATGCAACATAAGTAAAACTTGGGTGGCACACTATAAAGACTAAAAGTCTTAATAGAATAATTTATTATATCAAGTTCTTTTAGATAACTTTGTAATCAAGTTCTCAAAATTTGAAAAACTTGTACTCATTTTTTACCATTCCTTAGCATAAGCTCTGTTTGATTCAGGGCTGCTGTGTTGTATGTAACAACAACATCATTAAATATAATTTTCTATTTGAAAAAATATGTCATTGAGTCACTTTGCATTTTCCATGAAACAAATCACAGGTAGGTAAGCCAAATCAGATTTCTAGGTAATTTGAAAAAAGGATACAATTAATTTTCGTAAAAAATTTAATTGCTTATATCAGTGTAAATCAGTCTTGTACAGATCGGTAGGTACAATAAGAAAAAAATACTCGAACCAATAAAATAAATACACAAATCAAATTTATCACACGCTAACATGTAAACAAAAGTATCAAGCTCTCAGATTTCTCAGTCTAAAAGTATCAGTTAGTGAAAACCGACGCGTGTCCACCGCAATTGTCATTCTGGGCAGTCTTGACAACGAGCAAACTGGCGGCGACGCGGCGTGCCTACCAATGTGTGCAAATTCAGATCACCCAGGGATGTGTTGAAGGTCTCATATTATTGGTCCAACATGGCACTTACCTGCAGACCAATTCATGTAATCGTGGGTGTATTACTCGAACCATTTTTGCCGCGCAATGGGATTCTGATTTCGAATAATAATAATGCTGGACAATCACACAGTATCATCTAGCCCCGAGCTTGTGTTGTGGGTATTACATGACTGATATACTGAATGCAATAAATTACATACACATAGATATTTTTTTATTTTAGATAGGTGTTGACCAGAACACCCGGTACAAATATCAAATATCTGCGGATCGTACACACAATTGTCCCGAGACGGGAAGTGAACCCACAACTTCCTATTTCGCAGGCTGACCTTCGCCCAACGTGCCACAGGGGTCGTTAATAATCGTAATAAACCAAAGAGAACGAACCATTAACCGCCGCCATGGCGCATGAAACTGTGCCGAAATATTGGAAAACTCAAAAATCAAATCATGGTAATCCCGTGGTTTTATAGTTTGTATGAAAAGGTTGTAAATATCTAAGCTTTTGCAATTATTATATTATAAGTCGACCAGATGAAACTAGAAAAACTGAATAACGGAATTAGAAATCAAGCTTGCTGTGATTAACTTACAAGCCCATTAGATAAACGCAAACCAACTGAAAAAAAACTACTTTTAAAGAGTCTAGACAAAATTACAGCAAGCACGTAACTCAGCCTCATAACCAGAGATGCTGAGCAATATTCCGTGAAATTTATATTTTTATCTCAAGTAATGGCCGTAGTCGGTAAAATATTAGGTAGATATTATAAATTATTTGTTCGGGGTGTGGATGGAAAAAGTAATTGTGAAGAGGGAGTTCCTGTTCTCTGCGTATATCACATTTAAGCGACTAGGAAATATTTTTTTTAGCTTAAGAATTGGAATAAAAAAAATCCCGGTTTTCTTAACAGTGGAAAAGAACCAATAGAATATCGAGTAGATACTGGTCATGATGATTAGCCAGGGGAAGTCAGGGTTTAACAATATTATATAAAAAAGGATTATAGCTGGGGCCGAATCCTGCTATCCAATTGCTTTACTATGACAATGATATCGTTGCAAAATCGTCCATAGATGAAAAAGCTCTAGATAGTGCGTTAGTAATATTTGCATGGAGAGATTGATGGTGATTGGTGATTGGTATCAACCTTGACCCTTTTGGCTCGCGTCACTCCATCTGTAATTCCTTTCATCAAAGGTAAAACACCAAAAATTATGCCATTGTTATGGTGAAGCTATAAATTTAGTAGAATTCTATGATTATTTACTAATCAATGACCAAGTCTCTAGTTAGAGTTTAAGTTTTTATTGTCTTGCCGATTTGATCTTAGATTAATTAATTATAGAGATCAGAGTACAAATAACTGGATGTGCCTTTTTGACTACCTCATAGTCATTAATGGCCTTTACATGCTTGAAGGATAGTTATTGTAGTACCTATTCTGTTTTAACCACCTAAATTAATAATTAATTCTGGATAATTTTATAGGTACACAGCATCATCTAGCTTAGGCTAGAGCTGTTAGCTTAGCCAAGCAGAACGTGTATTAATATTATGCCTATAATTAGAATTCAAGACATATGTAGGTACGTACAAATAATAAGATAATATTGGAAATGCAGAACAAATATCAAGATATAAAGTAAAATATGACTAAGATAAGTCTATTTCAGCCTGAAGACACCACATTACCCGGGAATCAAGAAACACAAATAAAAACCAATCAAATTTCACGCGTAAGGACGTGTCGCGTAAGACATACAGTCTCATTAATTTAGAACATGAGACGTGAGTACACAGTGCAGGAAAGTCAGAAAGAAGTCTAAAGCAAGGAAGCCGAATGCCTAAGATTAGCTGTATGGCTAACATTGCTAACCTTCAATTAGCAATTTAGCTAACATTTCATTAGCAATTGGCTAACTTTCCATCTACATTATTCTTTTCTTTCCATTACAAACCAATGCCCTCGGACGATGGCAGATGGGAAGACTTTGAATTAAAACTTAACAGCCGAAAAATGTGTTAAAAACTTACATAATATTGAGCCATAAACTTATCAGTTGATTGAGTGTCTTAATGTGATGTATATTGAAATGAATAATGAAAGAACACGATGTCGGTAACACCATACGGTGACACCGACATCGTGTTCTTTCATTTCGTGTCACTATTAGACACGTGGGACAACTATCAATGAATACCTATTATTAGCTGTCTGTTGTCATTTATAACTCTATATATACATATTATTGTAGCTGATGGTGCTCCGAAATAAAAATATAAATAAAAACTTGATATTCTGATTTAATTATACTGCGTCCCATTCGTCTCAAAAACCGTTCCACATGCGTACAAAATATATTTCCCGTTTAAAACAAAACGATGTTTTGATAGATGCGCCCGCGCAGCGCCCCTGACTCACCGGAATAGCCGGCTAATTATGATAGAAGGGTAACATTAAGGTATTTTTGAATGGACAGGATAACACTTTTCGTGGTAGACTTAATATTAACACTTTTTTGTTTTGATTAGTATAAATAAAATCAATGGCGGCCAGTTTCATGCGCCATGATCACGGAATACTAACTATATCAGCTGCTAATAAAAAGTTACACGAGTACCTGTAACTTTTTATTGGCAGATATACCGATCTTCCCTCATTTTTTGTCTTTTGCTACCAACGTTATCACACCATGGCGAATGAAACTGTGCCGAAATATGGGAAAACTTAAAAATCAAATCATTGTCAATATCCCAGTATAAATGACTTCTATATCTATAGAAGTTTTTAACATTTATAACGGGATATTTACCTCTTATTCAGACACTTTTCAAAAATGGGTGTTCCTAATAATACCTTCTTTCGATGAATATCGCTACTAAATAATAAATAATGCCGGACAATTTACACAGCATTATCTAGCTCCATGGTAAGCAGAGCTTGTGTTATGGGTATATCTAGTACCCATAACACAAGCTCTGCTTACCATGGAGCTAGATAATGCTACATTACATAGATAGATATTTTTTATTATACATAGAAAACGACCAGAACACCCGGAATAAATATCTGCAGATCGTACACACAATTATTCCGACCCTCCTGCGTCGCAGGTAGACCTTTGCCCACCGCGCCACATCGGTCGTCTGACGTACTGACGCTACCTGATGCTCTTCTGCATGAGTTGGTATGTATTGGTGTTGATACTATAGTTATATGCCTAAAGCTGCAGTACAGTACCGTCAGCACAAAAGTCGGCCGAGGGCGAGACGCGTGAAAGTGGCCGCAGCCCGGTCTCTCAAGCAATTAATAAGTTTGGGAGCCGAGCGGACGTCCGTCCGACCGGACGGTTGTCACTTTGTACGGACAGCAGAGATTAATTAGCTTTGCATTGGTGCAATACGAGTTTTGGAGCGAAAGGTTGGTTATTTGTGGAATCTAAGGTTGTACGAGCACCGTATACTTTCTAAGCTGCTGCAGCAGATAACTTTTTGAGTATTACTTTTAAGATACGTAATTGAAGGAAAGGAATACTACGCGTCCTTTTTAACAAAGTATGGTCTTATAAGAAATGCTTAATATAAGGAATACCAGTAAATCAAACCAAAAACCTTTGTTAAAACATAAAAAAAAACATCACCAAATCTTAAATAAATAGGCATAGATTTAATAATACTTTACGTTCACGTAGTATAGGATAATTACTGAAATATGGTGCAATCTTCTTTTGTTTTTCCTATACTGGGTGCCTACTTTCATTACGAAATTTCATTTTGTTTTGTTTAATCGGTACTGTTATCGAACGAAAACGGAAATATCTTACGAAATGAGCTGTTTTTTCATTTTATTTTATTTTATTTACAAAATTTTGAAAAAAAAAATCTTAAAAATAGTTATTTAATTAGTACATGCCGGTAAATACCAGTGCATGTGTGCTGAGGGCCAATTATCAAGTTTCCGCAGATTATGTACTTAAATAGAATAACAAATAACGAACAGTGAACGTAGACGACTTAAAGAAAATTAAAAGAAACACACAACACAAAACGATATAAAATTAAGAATAAATAAATAAAAAAATTAGAATGATGAAATGTAGTTTATCTTTAAATGATTTATTGACAGTAACGACAAAATTAAATAATTGCATCAAAAATATGCATGTGGTTAAATTGGTGTTAGTTGCTATTCAAATCCACTTATGTACATTTAAACAAGCGGTTCTTCGTACGCTTATCATACGATAGGGCAGCAGAAAGAACAGAAATACTACTATTGTTTCCCTAATCTGCCTAGGTAAACAATATTCAAAATATTTAAATTAAAATCTTTTTTTGCCGACCCTACTTAATTCCACTGGCTTCTAAGTCAACACTGGACAGCCAGCGTTACACCAACTTGCCTGGTTCTCTTGGCTTTGATGTCCAGGCTCCTTACTCTAGAAAACGTTTCAATCTAACTTAACCGATTTCAATCTCTCGGAAATGTTCGGAGGTAGGTGGTTGGAGACAGTTTGAATCCCTCTATCTACATAACGAAAGAATTAGCAAGCTGAAGTGGCAGTGGGCCGGCCATATCTCGCGAAAAACCGACGGCCGATGGGGCAAACGTGTTCTTGAGTGGAGACCACGACTCGGTAAACGTAGTGTAGGACGCCCTCCGACCAGGTGGGATGACGACCTGCGAAAGACTGCAGGTAGATGCTGGATGCGGCAAGCTGAAGACAGGGCGCTATGGCGCTCATTGGGGGAGGCCTATCTCCAGCAGTGGACTGCTATAGGCTGATGATGATCTACAATTTTGATGTACATAAAAGGAAGCGAAGCGCGTGACCCGAGAGCTGGTGAGTATCTGGCGCAGCGCACCACTATTGTCATACATCGGGGCAATGCAGCCAGCGTCTTTGGGATGCTTCCGACTGGTCTTGATAAGGATCAGTTGAGCTACCTGTAGATTGTTTGCAACAGTTGTAATTACTAGTTCTATTTTGTTTATATTATAATAATTGTAATTTTTCTTTATGTTGGTAGGTATCTAATTTTTGATATCTAACATATAATTGAGGATAGGTAGTATATTGAATGAAATTGAATATTGATGCTATGACGTAGTATCTGGAAGAGATCGCGCTCAACGATTAGGCTGCCCTTTACAGAGGAACTGTTCTAGGTATTTATTTCCCTTTTATGTGGTATAAAGTTTTTTCTATCGATCTATCTATGTTTTTAAAATAATCCCTCGTAGGTATCGTTTTTATTTATATTTTCAAAATGTGCTTCATTTAATGTCTGTATTCATTGTAGTAAGCAGTAAATAATTAAATAAATAATGCTGGACAATTCACACAGCATTATCTTGCCCCATGGTAAGCAGAGCTTGTGTTATGGGTACTAGATAACTGATATACATAATACTATATATTACATAGATAGATATTTTTTATTATACATAGAAAACGACCAGAACACCCGGAACAAATATCTGCAGATCATACACACATTTGTTCCGAGGCGGGAATCGAACCCGCAACCTCATGCGTCGCAGGCGGACCTTCGCCCACCGCGAATTGCATGACTATGTCTATATCAGTGGTCTAGCATTGGTATTGCTTTACGAATACCAGTCCGAATCTAGCTTTGATGAGCCCGTCAATAATAATAGACAATAATTCGATCCAATATACCTTTCATCATCATCATCATCAGCCTATAGCAATCCACTGCTGGACATAGGCCTCCCCCAATGAGCGCCATAGCGCCCTGTCTTCAGCTTGACGCATCCAGCATCTACCTACAGTCTTTCGCAGGTCGTCATCCCACCTGGTCGGAGGGCGTCCTACACTACGTTTACCGAGTCGTGGTCTCCACTCAAGAACACGTTTGCCCCATCGGCCGTCGGTTCTTCGCGAGATATGGCCGGCCCACTGCCACTTCAGCTTGCTAATTCTTTGAGCTATGTCGATAACCTTGGTTCTCTGTCGGATGTATTCGTTACGAATCCTATCCTTCAGAGAAACTCCGAGCATAGCTCTTTCCATAGCTCTAATATACCTTTAATAATTATGAAATGAACTGATAATTATGCAGCAGTTATGTGGCGGGCATGGTAAAGCCTGGCTGCAATAGCTCAATAAGCCCACCTCGTTAAACTCGACATCAATTTTAACCATCCAATAAACCGGCGTATAAGTCACATTACTGATACAACTCGTAAACACGCTTTAATGACAATTTAACAAAGGTATTTAATACAATCCAAGCGAAAACAGACTTTATTTGATTATAGGTAGGGTTCTAGTATGATTTTTGTAAATCTGTAGATAATTATCCTTTCCAACACCTCAATTACCAACAATAAAGTTTACTAAACATTGCTAGTGTTGTGATTGTCAATGGTATTTACTGTTTTTATCGAGCACTCACTTCATTTTTAAAACTTTTGAATGGATAACTCAAAAATCAAATCATGGTAAATATCCCGTTTTAAATGACTTCACTTCATTTTTTATTCACATCAAAATGAAAAAAAAAAATCATATTTAAAACTGCCCAATCCTCTATCGCTACTTTATTCCTTGCATTTTCAGTATAATAGAATAAAGTCTTTAGTTTATGTCCTTATTTATTGTATAAACAACACTGAAATAAATATTAAGAATAGAAGAAATAGAAGGGGCGGCCTTATCGCTGAGAGTGATATCTTCTAGGCAACCTTAGGATGGACTGGATACTGTATTATGTTTTTACTTTACTATAAAAACTTTTTAATATATTCATGTCAAAGAATTAAATGAGAAAGACGCAGAAATAAAAAACGTTCATCATTCTTCTTTAGAAACATTATAAAGGTCTAAGCACACTCGTAGTGTATGAGGAGCCAGCACAGAGATGATGATGATTGTCTAGGTAATATCGACAACATGTCATCGATACGTCCCATCCCTAACCTGCAAATCAACGTTTAAAACAGTCATTATCTAGTTAGCCCTCGTTTGCGGCGGTTACATGAATGTCGCCATAATTGAGCTCCGCCCTTTCATTGGCACATGTCACGCGAGACGACCATTTTAATGACAATATTGAGTCTGAGACCGATTGTTCATTGGTCGTTCTGTGATTTGTTGTCTCATATGTACATATTTGATTAAACAGCTTCGTAAGAAAACGTCCTGCAATATGAGGTTCCATAGAATTTCGATAGAATTCCCCCTAAAAGTTCTAAATCTCGGAATTACATTAGATTTTGTGTTTTTGAAAGTAATTTTGTTCTTCACTACATACATAGTATAAAACAAAGTCGCTTCCCGCTGTCTGTCTGTCCCTATGTATGCTTAGATCAAAACTACGTAAAGGATTTTGATGCCGTTTTTTATAGTTAGAGTGATTCAAGAGGAAGGTTTATATAACATATATAATACATGCATTTGTACCGGTCGAAGCTGAGGCGGGTCCCTAGTTATTCATAAAGAAACTTGGTATCTTCATTGAACTGTTTTTTTTAATCCAACGAGGTGGCAAATAAGCATGCGGCCACATAATAGAAAGTAGTTACCATAGCTTATGGACGCCTGCTATGTCACCTAGATAACACGCACCTTGTCGACTCTTTCAATGTCTTATAAACCTAATTTTGAAGAATCCCATGTTGAAATCCTATCGATAATATATACTTAGTTTTGCTTTTCTTTCAATTGTTCAACATAATCTATGTATCAACTATACCTACCATTGTACTTTAGTCGCACTCCCGGTGTCTGTGAGGCAGAGTAGCCCTCGCGTCTAAACACAAGTTTTACTTAGTTGGAGCGAAGAAAAGGTAAACTTAAATATTATAGAGATAATCGTAATTAGTTTTAGATAAGTACTCAGTTAACCTTAAGAAACCATTTTTTGAAAATAAATACATTTTATTATTTATTATTATTAATTAATTGATTTAATAGAATCGATAATTCGTCGTCTCGATAAATATTGTTAGGCCGAACTTAGGCGTCTGGCTATATATATTCGAAACGTACTAGTAAACATCTGGCCCATAAGTGGCTTTAATGATAAGAACTGCAAAGGGCAAACTTGTTTCTAGAATATTAACTAAGAAACGAATAAACGAATGTTTTCCAAACCTAGCACTATTCCAGAAATTGATAGAAACGAAGACGAGTCGATGAGAATTCCAATAAAATAGACGCATTGCCCGAGGGCTACCAATTTGGCAGCGTGCGCTCTGGCTAATTCCATGGTACTATGAAAGAGTGCTGGATAGCCATAGTTTTACAACTATGATATTTACTCTCGCATCCTGCAAAGAAGTACGGGTGTGAGGGTAAATCGTTGGACTTATATCTTTGCAACCGAAAATACAGCATTCCATTAAAATTTACTTTTTGAATACAGAGGTAGATAACTCTGCTATTTTGAATCCATTTATTTTACGAAACTGGCTCTTACAGGGCTGTTTCCTTGGAATGGCTTAAATTCATTGACTAAATCAGCAAAATAATAAAACATGGGGTTCTATTTTTCTAAACGAATCACTTTACAATGGCAATGGTATCATTACAGAATCACACGTTTTGGTATTCTACCTTCAATGAAAGAACTACGACGCGACGAAACCAAAATGCGTGATACACTCACGAATGCACGTAAAACAACACTACTGAGAGTACATACTCATTACTCAACTCGCACCCACTCGTACTTGTACCACACAATATCATGAACTTACGATATAATAAAGTCGTCCGAATGCTAACAGACACCTAACCTTAACAAATTTTGTGAAAATTGTTGTTATTTCTATTTAAATTACTTTGGTCAAATGTTTTTGTAATAAAATATGATTATAAACTCATAATATATGTTAAGAAAGACCGTTACCTCCTAATACAGATATTCCTGTACTTAAAAGAAGGTCTCGAACACTGAACAATGTATAGGTATACCTACCTATGTAATAAACCATAAGCGAATGATAACCACTTGAACGTCCAGTGGCACATAAGTACCAAAAACGTTTACCCCAGCTTACGTCCATGGTACAAAATAGCCTCAGACGTTTAGCTCTTTTGGCGACCGATTTATTTATTATCTGGCATCTAAGTTGCTACTCGTCGATACTAGATGACACTATCAACAATTTTCTAACAATTTCTACCAAAAGTTCTTATACCCGGTAGTAAAAATTATGAAAAAAAAAAAACATTTTTGTAGTATTTGAGAGCCTTCTATTTACTTACAATGCTCTATGGTATTAAAGAAGTTGTCAGTCTCAAGTTCATTAGGTACCAAATACCTGAGCCAAAAATGATAAAACTGGTGACCGCTGGCAAGCCAGAGAGCTGGCAGCCGCCTATCTGATCCTCCGGGCATTGTCTGATAACCCACTTTCAGACTGTTTTGTGCAGGACGGCTGGAGATATGGAAGCTATGTGGGCTCGGGTTACAGCGTTGTCATTGTAAAGGTAATTAAAAGCTTAGTGTTAGAACCCAATGCTTTTTTATATGATCGACTTTTTGCACTTTTGCTTTTGACAGTGTATCAACCTGTTGAAACGTCGGAAAAATAGGTAAATAAACGCGATAAATACCCGTTGTATTAGTAATTATAATTAAGTGATTTTTTTTACGCGATCAGAACACATCATTATGTGTTCAGATGGCGTAAGTTGCAAAATATTTATCGCCTACAATAGATAGAATAGATAGAAAATTCATTATTTTTATTAGTGATTTATTACAATTGGCGGTCTTATCAAGAGCGATCTCTACCAGACAACCATGGATGGATAGGATCGTGGACAGTACCAGGTGATCTGTGTGCTTGTAGGTTATGTGATAAATGATAAATAAAATACTTATAATACTTACATAGAAATATACTACATACATATCATAATATATATATACATATACTACTTATATACGTAAGGACTCAGGTATGCATTAGTGACATCAGGACAAATAGTGCTCCTTTAACAGTGTTTAAAGGTTGGTAACCGGTTGGTACAGTGTGGTTTAGAGAAGTTTTATTTATTTCCAATCAACTCCCGTGGCAAAACTGCAATAAGCCAATTAAAGTCAGTTTACAATAAAAAATGTTATCCATCAACATTTCGCCTAGACTGCTCTATTCTGAGCCCCATTCAACAAAACAAACCACTCAAAACTGCTATTCGAGCCGCAAACTGTGCAATACAGAAACTTTGCCACTATTCAAGCACAATCAGTACGGCCGCTGCTACGGCCACAAGCAGCCATTATTGATTATGAGAGGTCTCTGCTGATAAAAACTTAGCTCTGCCTTTACCTTTGCAATTCGAAAGAGTTCCGATAACGGTTCTAGACAATACGCAGGTGAGTTCGCTACCACGGTATTTCGCTAGGTACATTCGCGGTAGATGATGCTGTGCAAAGACGGTGAAACGTTTTTTCTCCTTGTGCAATGATTAGAGACAATTCATTACTTACAAGCAGCACGGAAAAAGCTAAATTATCTTTACCTTGATGTGATTGGTCAGTCTCGAAGTCGCATATTTAACTGGTTCCTTCATCTCCATCAAATCGTTATCATTATCCGATAACACCTAGTCTGTTACTTATGTTCACAGAAGAACCTTCATTATCAGTTGCCATTAGTCACACTGTCGAAAAATTTGATAAACAGTTAATGACTGATGACCTGCGAAAGACTGCAGGAAAATGCTAGAGCAGTTGAAGACAGGGTACTATGGCGTTTGTAAGGGGAAGATTATGTTCTGACTTTCTGACTAGCTTCTACTCACGGCTTTGCACGCGTATATTCGGTATAATAATAAGCCTATTATCTCAATTATGCTATGTTCATAATGTACGCTAAATTTCATCTTTATCTATTATGTACTTTTGGAGATTTAAGTCATAATGATGATGAGGTATTTAAAGTCCGCGAATTACCAATTCGCTCCGTTCCACAAGCAACTTGCCTAGGGACCCAGCTCACCACACAGTGGGCGCTGATGAAACTTGGCCTATTATTTCTGCATCGCTATCTGTGCCCGCGGGCGGCCAGCTACCGTAGGTACTCATTATTGATAGTACCATTGAAATAGGTAGCTAATGGCTCTAGGCCTTGGAAATTATGCTTTGAAGAATTATCTTCTTAAAGGATTATTGCCTTCTAAAGCTCTGAAGTAGTGGGACCTTTTTATTATAATACAAATATGGCAAATGAAAAACTCTTTGGTGTCGAACTCTTCCATTTTCAAAAATCCCTCGCAGTCAATATATGTATAAGCCACTGGTCGATTCAGTTGTATTATCTTATCAGGTTAAGTATCACTCTTGCTATTTGGCTGCCTTTTCATTGCGAATAAAAAACAAAAGAAATTAAACCAGGTCTAGACTCTACCAAAGTGTACCAAGAGATGTCCGACGGACCTTTCTTTGTTTCTTTGCGTACAAATATGATACATCTCCGCTCGGTGGTCTCCACCGAAGTTGAGCGGAGATGAGAGGTATGCATAACGACGTTCTATTGGTTGTTTAAACACATTTCTTCTCCGCTCACCTCAGCTCAGCTTTGGTGGAGTCAGGCCCTAAGCGGTGAAAATTGCAAACGGGTTACAGGTTTTATTTAAGAAAAGACATCACAATTTTCCCTTAAACCCTTCCAAGAACTTTTAATATTTATTGCAAAATCCCAATGTGAAAAATATAACATTAATAACTCCATTGTAAAACCCTATTCCATCTTTTCGTCAACTCAGTCCACTGTTAAATTTCAGAAGTTGAGATAGAATTCCAGATAAAAACTTGGCCTATTATTCGCCCCTATCTTTGCTCGGGGCTATTGCAAAGAAAGGTACTCCTTCCGATTACCGATAGTCGCATGAAATATACATTTAGTTGGGAAAATTTGTTTTACGAGATTCGCCCTGGGATTTATATGAAAAGTTAAGTTACGAAAATAGTATTTGCTCTTCGATATGCGAAGTATTATCTCTTTGTTTATAATGTGATAGAGTCTCTTGTCGCCATCATTGTCGGATAAAAAGATTTGCATTATTAGCGATATAAAAGTTTGGTTTACATTTTGTGGATATTGTTTATGAAAGAAAGAGAAGATTATTTGTAAATAGTAACACTTACGTTTGACGACCACTACAAAGCAATGGGCTAAGGTAAACTTGCGACGCAGGGGCTTGCGGATTAGATTCCCGCCCAGGGATAAATGTTTGACCGATCTGCAGATATTCAGGTTCAGGGTGATCTGGTCGTTTTCTATGTATAATAAATAACAAATATACATATGTCTAGCACTCATAACACAAGCTCTGCTAAGCTTGGGGCTAGATAATGCTGTGTGGATTGTGCGGCATTATTTATTTATTTTCAGATTATACAGGGATTTTTGTCTATGACTAATATCTACCCACCGACGTTCAAAAATTGGATGACCTGACGTCTTCCCTAGCTTATTGTTCAAACAAACAGTTCCCTTCCCTTTAAACCTACAAGTAACTGAATTCACTAAATTAATCGCTTCAACATAACAAAAACGAAACATTTTGGCAATTTACCTTCCATGAAAGAAACTACAGACGGAGGGACGCGTATAAAAAGTGTCAAGGTTGGAACCATTCTATCAATCTTTCCGTGCAATTAACATCGCACGCACTATCTAGAGTTTCGTTAATCTGTGGACGATTCCGCGACGATATTCCATAGTCATAGTAAAGCGATTACTTAGCAGAACCTAGCCCCAGGTTATGCGTAAGTAGTTTATGTCATGCATAAACATAATCACGCAAACAATCTCATCGCATAGAAGTTGTTCCAACAGTCAGCCATGCCAGGTAAGCCATAGCCGTTCTGTAGTTGTACAGTACAGACTAAACACAGCTTCCGAGCTGGAGTTTTTCCCGTGTATCATAGTGCAGGATTGTAGGCTCAGCCCGACGCATGCATTATTGAGTGCTACTGAGTGACGAGATGCGGCTGGGGGAGCGTTTGGTGTGAGCGAGTGGAAGTTTTAGTTGAGGTTTTGAGTCTAGCTTTCTTTTTTGTTGTGGATTTCTTCAATTTGTAAGGAATTATGCACTTTTTCCTCTTTTATATCTCATCTACCGCAAATCCTCCTCCTTCATTCCACTTTAAAATAAATAATTAGCGTTGATCTTCGTAACACGTGCTACGAGACCGGCGTAGCATACAAAAGACTTCAACGCGCACCGACTTTTCTACGACATAGTAAATTTATTTTAGCTCCGGAAGTTTTCAGTGTCATAACACAAATGACGCTCTGTACTTTTAAATCGATAGATAGTTTTTTTTTAAATACTGCCTTTTCTCCACCACTACCACCCCAGTAGGTAAATATACTATTTAAGTTCTTCAGAGCTGCATGCAGTATTCAGTAAATTGGTGACTGGTCCTTTTTCTCTTCTTTTTGTTTGCTTCCAAATGTCAATCATCATCATCATCATCATCATCAGCCTATAGCAGTACACTGCTGGACATAGGCCTCCCTCAATGAGCGCCATAGCGCCCTGTCTTCAGCTTGCCGCATCCAGCATCTACCTGCACTCTTTCACAGGTCGTCATCCCACCTGGTCGGAGGGCGTCCTAAACTACGTTTACCGAGTCGTGGTCTCCACTCAAAAATACGTTTGCCCCATCGGCCGTCGGTTCTTCGCGAGATATGGCCGGCCCACTGCCACTTCAGCTTGCTAATTCTTTGAGCTATGTCGATAACCTTGGTTCTCTGTCGGATGTATTCGTTACGAATCCTATCCTTCAGAGAAACTCCGAGCATAGCTCTTTCCATAGCTCGCTGAGCGACTTTGAACTGGTGGACCAGCCCTGTCGTAAATGTCAATGGTTTGATAATATAATGGGTATTTAACAACTAACTCGAGGGTGTAGAATGCGAATATGAGTTAATTTAACAAACCAAGATGGCACCCCTTCTTTACCTTATTTAATTTAATGATAACATACTTTTTAGGGTTCACTAGTCAACAAGGGACCCTTATAGTTTAGCCATGTCCGTCTATCCGTCTATCTATATCCCCGCCGCGGTTAGCTCAGATTTTTAGTACAATAATATCAACAAACACTTGTCATACCACCTCTAGTCACAAAACGAGGTACGTTTTATGACTAGAGGTGGTCTACCTATCTATAAAATGCAAGTCTTATATCCGTAGCAAACGCAGCACAGAATCATTGACGCCCGTACATACTGCGGAAAGATAAGCCACTATCCGCAAAGCTGTCACTTACATACAAGCTGTTTATGCGCGCTATCCTAAACAAACGCAGCTCAGCACAGCCGTACGATGCTAGTACTGCCAGACGTTGTATTCATATTGTGTAAGCCCAGTGCAATTGCTGAGTGGTTCTCAATGCACGCCCCGCAATCGCAGTCTCGAAACATACTGGCATGCGAGTGCACTGTCCTAAACAAACGCAGCATAGCCCAGGCACTCGTAACGCCAGACGTAGTCACGGCTATCTGCAAATCTGAAAGGATCCAGTTTCAGCTGAATACGCGAAATGCGGTGATGAATAGTCTTGTCGGTTTATTGAGGCTGGGTTTTGATTCTTTTTGAACACTTCCCGTTAGAAGAGTTGGTTTGGTTGGATTTGATCCTGTTAGGTTAGTAGCTATGGGTTTTTGTTTGAAGGAGCAAATGGTTTCAGGTAGTGATACTGCATTTTAAGTTGAAAATTTTACGTAGATTTTGCTATGAACTTTGTACCTACCTGCCTACCTCGTGCGTAGTGAGAATCAAACTTGTGGAACTACCAGTCAGATAAAAAACCACTGATATCAGTTTTACCTAACGCTACTAGACTAGAGAATTTCATAATCACGCAATATTAAAAATAGACCTACCCACCCCTACATAAAGTCTACAACAATTTAAAACTTTAAACTGCAATAACCTTGAACTTTGCAGGTGTGAGGCTTATCACAAGGGCTGTCTCAAGAGGGTTGCCGCGTAACGAACGGAGATAGGGCATGTGCTACACTATAGTACTATACTGTGGAGTACTATACTGTACGTACTGTAGTACTATTAGATACTGAAGACAATGTGGCTGAAGTGTGAGCGGAGTGGGTAGTCAACGTTATCATCAGGAGGTAAAGGAAAATAGACTTTAATGCCTGATGTTATTTTCGCAAATCGTTTTTGTAAGAAATCCTACTAATATTTAATATTAATAACGCGAAAGTTTGTATGTATGGATGTTTGTTACTATTTCACGCTAAAACTACTGAACGGATCTGAAAAATTTGAAACCGCTGGCAGAAACTCGTAAATAAATAAATAGTGCTAGACGATCCACACGGTATCATCTAGCCCCAAGCTAAGCAGAGCATGTCTTATGGGTACTGGATAACTAATATAATTAATACAATAGACTTTTCACAAGCAATTGCAAGCTTGGCTAGCGTTATCTATATCTATATGTAAAAGTGGCGATCACAATAGGCCTATCATGGCCGCCGTGATACGAAAGCCACCCCAAAGCAAATAAAAAAAAAAAAAAATAGCGTTATCTAAGATACCAAATTAATGTTTTGTATTTTGTAACGCAGATTACATAAATGTCGAAAGCAAAACCTTCAAACAAGACAATAATTTCCCGTCCAAAATTAAAAAAAGCTCAATCGGACGTTACTACGAAACTGTCAACCCTAGATTTTCCGAGCCAACACAAAAAACTTTCATCTCTACTACCCGGTGATAAGGTTGAAATTTTAATAATGAAAGTTTAGATGAAACTTGCCTAGGGGTGGGAAATGACAAATTGTTGCGTAATTTTACTTCAATTAGAAAACGTGTATAAAATGGAATGTGCAATGGTGACGTAATTAACGGCTCATAATTTTAATGGCAGGTGTACAAATAACTTGGAGCATTCGAAATTAATGAGATGGGGAAAGAGGGGATAGTAGCTTAGTTTTTGAGTTATTGTAATAGCAACGTTGAATCGGGTTGTCAAGGTACACATATTTATAGCATTATATACATATATAGAGGTACTAGCTGCGCCCCGCGGTTTCACCCGCGTGGTGATAGATATTTTGGATAATAAATAAATAAATAATGCTGGACAATTCACACAGTATCATCTAGCCGCAAGCTAAGCAGAGCTTGTATTATGGGTACTAGATGACTGATATACATAATACAATACATTACATAGATAGATATTTTTTATTATACATAGAAAACGACCAGAACACCCGGAACAAATATCTGCAGATCGTACACACAATTGTTCCGAGGCGGGAATCGAACCCGCAATCTCCTGCGTCGCAGGTGGACCTTCGCCCACCGCGCCACATCGGTCGTCAATATACAATATATCTTTATGAATTGTAGTCTATGTGTTAGTATTGTAAAGTTTCATCAAAATCCATTCAATAGTATTTGTGTGAAAGAACAACAAACATACTTACATACATCCTCACAAACTTTCGCGTTTATAATATTAGTAGGAATTATACTGGTGCGTAGGTTGCGGGCTAGCTCCACTGCCCGTACACCAGGCACTACTGCGAACGCCACTTTTTTTTTCAAATAACAGAGAAGATGATTCTTTTCACTTTTATAGGGTTGAGGCAGGAGATTCAAAAGCTTTGACTTTCATAATATATTGTTTCCGAATAATCTCCGTTTTAGAATGCTGACTCATTCTTCAGATTTAAGAAGAATAGAATGAGAATGTTTAATTTCATAATTAACAGGGTAGCCATAAAGTTAAGTATAGTTTTTTATAAAATAAATTTACTTATGAGTTACTTAATGTTATACAGATATACAAACTTAGGGTGTAATACTTAGTACCCACTTTAAGGCTTCTGTGTGTAGCATGTCTCGTCTTCCGTACTAGTTATAAAACTGTATTACTGCAAGGTAGAGCTCAGTACTCAGATTATTCGGAAACTATAGATTAGAAAGACAAAACTTTTGAAACTATCATGGTTTAACACTAAATTAATAATAATAATAAAAAGACTTATTTATGGCAGACGTCCGCAATCTCCTTCTTTCATTTTTCTTTGTAATAGACTCTACACCTGGCGGATACCATCTTTGGGTGTATCATATTGTGCACCTAAGGATGATACCCGCTATGTGTCGCCATCGCCTTTAGATTGACTTCTCAAAGGGCTTCTGTGCTGTTGGCTTCGGCCCCACGCAAGCCTTCCAAAGGACCGGGTCACTTTATGGCCCGAGATCATGGTAAATGAGAGACATAATAATAAATAATAATTATAAAATATTTATTTACCAAAAAACACATACTGAAAGTGTTGTGCAGGTATATTATGAATACAAAATAGTATGCAATCACACATCATTTATTTTGTCAGTGTTTCGTTCTTCGGGTCGCCTCAAAGGATACTGAAAATTAGTGTTTTGCTCTTAGAGCAAAGCTTTCCTCTTAGCTTATTACCTTGTTGACAGGCTGCACAATTTTTAAATCTCTACTTTTTAAATTGTTTAGACGATTACTTATTGTTTACCATTACTACTATTATTACCTTTGTCTCTATCATGTGCTGCAGTGACAAAATAATGCATTATCTATCCATCAATCTATATTCACTATGACGTATGAAAACAAAACAAATTTAGCAGTTCCAAATACCTGTCCATCAATAAAATGGCTACTAACTACAGTCAGTTCCAAATATAAACTCCCCAATAAGTTGCCGTACGCGGCCGCTACCCCGACCCTCCCTAATTGCGACAATACCTACCCTGAATTGTGTGAAATCAACCGAAGCGCCCGTCTGCTCGCCGGCAGAGCGTGACAGCCTCAGTTAACTGCATTACGAGACTGTAGGTACCTTGCTACCTTGACTGGTTCATCATCATCAGTATCACAATAATAGAAATAGAATCATCAGCTTATGTTATTCCTCAGCTGAACATCCTCTAATCAGCGCCTCATTCAGCAACTGCCTGTAGTCTTTTGCAGATCGTCATCCCGCCTGGCACTATGTTTGCCGAGTTGCTGTCTCCACAAAAACCAAGAAAATGTTTGCTCCAGCGGTTGTCGGTTCTTTGCGAGATATGGTCGGCCCACTGCCACTTCAGCTTACTAATTCTTAGATCTATATCGATAGCTTTGGTTCTCTGTCGGATGTATTCGTTCCGAATTATATCCTTCAGAGGAACTCCGACAATAGCTCTATTCTTAGGTCATTGAGCGACTAAGGGCGGATTTAGCTGTCCTAAAATACTACGTGTGCTTCTAAATAGGTATAATACTGTTTGCTTAAATCTAGGTCGATGTTTAGTTTATTGACAAATCAAATCAATTAGGTACCTTGATTCCTAAATGCCACATGTTTGATAAGTTTTAATATACTAGTTTTAAGCTAATATGTAAACCCGCAAGACCGTAGAATTAGTTAAAAAGATCTGTATCTTTTCTATGGCCTGAAATTATATTATGACTGTTGAAACTTGTGAGTAGCCCTCAGTATATAATGCATATATCATGCATGGTTTCTTAAGTCTTCATAGACATGGTTTATTCAACTAGTAATTAAGGTCTTTGGCTGAAAAACAGCGCTGAATTAAATAATGTTCAGCACACGCTGAGCCAACCCCTATTTCGGCGCAGGGTCATGGAGGTAGTCTTATTTTAGTCCTAATATCACCTACTTGTGTCGTTTACCCCCATGATAAACTTCTTTGTTTGTTTATTCTATGCCTGTATTTTGTACCTGTGTCTAAATAAATGTTTTTTCTATTCTATTCTATTCTATTAAGCAAAGAACTTTATGTAAAATCATAGTTAATTAATAAATAAATTACAATGATTTTTTATATTATAATACAGAATAAGTTCATAGACAGGTAAAACCTCAGTAGCTGTAATCGATATCCTATATCTTTCAGCCTAATAATAATGCAGGTAATTGAACTACGTAATTAGTTTTTATTAGTAATGAAAAGAGCTTTGTTTGGCCACAATCTTATTTTAGCAACGCACGAAGGTCTAGAACACGACCTAAATAACTAGAAAAGGTAATTTTTCTTGTAATTCTTTATTGTACACTAAAAACATACAAAATAACTTAACTAAAAAAAGATATGTACATAGGCGAGCTTAACCCTAACAAAGAGTTTTCTTACAGCAAAACCTTAGGATTAAAAGAGAAGCGATAGAACAGATAGAGGAAGTGTACAAAGAAACAAATTAGACGAATAGTATAATACATTATGGGATGAGATTATAATATACATACATAAAATAAAATATCAATAGCTAAATAAACCTAATAATTAACTTCAGTTTTAAAGTAAAAAAAAAAAAAATTTAATTAAATATATACATATATATATATATATATATATATATGTATATACCTAGATAGATAGTTTTATGATAATAAGAAGTGCTCTTTTAATTTGGTTTTAAATATGTTAAGAGATGGACTAGCTCGAATATCATGGGGGAATAGAGTTCCACAATCTAGCCGCTTGCCCGGCAAAAGAACCTCCAGGTGTACTGGAGAGACGGGGTGAGACTGCCGTTTCTTCGCTATATTTGTGTAATTTTTTTTTGTTAAAATCCATTTAATCGGCTTTAAATAGTATTTAGATAAGTCTTTAAGAGCTTTCGTACTATAGAAATAAATGAACATACCTTGTGTATAGTGCATTCCCTTCAGCAGGCAGGAGTTTCCATCATTTTCGATGCACCATAATCCGAATCCAGTTCACCCTTCACTCACCTAAAAAAAACGAAACGAAACTATTGAAAATCCATAATTTCCAAATCTAACACTCCAAAATGCGCTGTAAAATCTTCCTTTATAATATAGTATGTATTCATATCATTTGTAGATTGTATGATCTGCATCAAAGCATCATAATCGACAACGTCATACATGTTAATTCATTCGAATGATCGATAACACGAATGAGTGGGTCTGCCCTAGACACATTCCTATTTCAAAACCTTAAACAATACAGTCGAGAGCTGTTAGCCCCCACTTTACCCAACCACCGGCGCATTCGGCCATCCCAGTAAATATAATTTCAGTTTTAGGCATAAGGGAGCCAATGCCTTCACTAACAATACTCAAACAGGTGCATACAGCCAAGTGGAACACATAACCGTCGCGAAATGCAAAGTTATCGATACCACTCGATACCCTAAGCCGCATTTATTGACTATCGTTCACATCACTATTAGAACTAGGTACTGCAACACGCCAGTTTCGACTTTAATCGTTAGAAAGTACGGTAGAATTTGAAGTGGTAGTTTTGCTGAGCCTAGTTTTAGAGAGGTTTTGTAATAATGACGCATTGACAGGTATAGTGCAGGCTTAGGGCAATGCTACGCTAAACACGAATAGCATCATATTCACCGTGCTTTATGTAAATTATGACACACAGTACCATTCACCAATTTTACATTTCAGAGTCGTCGACTAACGCAAACAACCGAATAACATAAACCGTAACAGATGAATGGAAGGAAGGCAAGGCACTGAAATCTAACGAGATTACTAAATTATAAGATGAGATTTGAATTAGTTTTTGTAATCACACTAAAACTAGACAAGAAAAAATGTGAAGAAACTTACGGTATATTCTAAAAGTTACAAGTACATTTTATCACTACATAGTATAAAACAAAGTCGCTTCCCGCTGCCTGTCTGTCCCTATGTATGCTTAGATCTTTATAGTTTTAAAGATGCAACGGATTTTGATGCTTTTTTTTTAATAGATATCACTCTATCTATTAAAAAAAAACCGCATCAAAATCCGTTCAAAAGAAAGGTTTAGAAACTATTTGACACATAGATTTCACGCGAATGAAACTGCGGGGCGCAGCTAGTACAGAATAAAAGAAACGAATTCTATAGAATGTCATCCGATGTACCATTTGCACGTTTTTATCAAGGCAACGTTTTCAAAACGTCCTTTTCCTATCAACCTGTATTCCTGTCACATCCTGTATTTTCCATTATCTATATAGCCAATGGTATATCTATAGAAAATGGTATAGGCGTGTATTTTAGGCAGCTAATCGGTGCAAGCACGGTGCTGCATACAAAGCACCGACAAGCATGGGGGTTGATGCAGGCCGTATGTTGATGATAAAATTCTATGGCGATTGCTTCATCTTAATAAATGTTTATGGGTAGATAAGGGTATTGTTTTCTATTTCCGTTTGTTTGTTTGGGGATTAAAGGTGGAGTTATGATCGAGAATTATTTAGGATATAAATAGAAATGAAAAAGATATGATACAATATTTTTTTTCACAAAATAAGCGAATAATTTAGTTCGTAACATGAAATTTGATAAGCGTAAGAAAAAAGCTTAGTAAGGCTTTGCTTTATACTTTAATATGATTAATTAGCGTACGAGTGAGTGTTTTGATTTTTACACTGTGAACTTCTAACTTCTTTAATAAATAAATAAATCAATTAATTCTGAGTGTAGTTTGAGATGGACGACAGTTCCTAAGAATAAGTAGAATTTTCTGGCAAAGTTTTCAAGGCCTTGGCAACGATAACTGCTTGTGGTGTTTTGCTCATTAATTATTAAGAAATCATAATTTTCATCTAGCCATTATTTTTGCAATTATTTTGTGATGTCACTTTTATCTTTTGCTGCTTTTTGTTTTACATCCCTCTTATTCACAAGAATCCATTTTAAATAATTGAATATTTCCTAGCCGCAATATTCAAAATCACACTTAAAACCTTTAGGGTGAACTTTCTAGTTATCTCACCTAGACAAACAAAACACATTTGAAAATGATGATTGATTACTATACGAATTGTAAAGAAAATCTCTAAAATGACCCTTACTCCTAAACACTTCGCCTACACCAAACCCAAATGATACAAATAAATGGCGCCCACCGAATGAGGTAGTTAATTAGAGAGCCGTACGGTATTCCTAGCGGGGTGATCTGCAGATCGATCATACATTGCATACGTAGGGGACCGGTATCTAGTTTATTGTATTGCTGTTCTCATTTGTAGCTTCTCTTTCTGCTCTAAGTTTATGAATTTGACCGAGTTCCTCTCGGCTAGTTCTGGGTTTTCAACTTATTTGGTATTTATTAGAGAGAAAAGCTTTTTGGAGATAGTTCTGTGTGGTATTTCGCAGTATTATGCGAAATAAGTAAGTCAAAGTATGATTACTTACCCAGCAGTTAACACAATCACAATAAACGACGACCTCTGTGGCAAGGTGGGCGAAGGTCCGCCTGCGATACAGGAGGTTGCTGGTCCCATTCCCGCTTTGAGACAAATGTTTGTAGGATCTACAGATATTTGTTTCGGGAGTTCTAGTCGTTTTCGATGTATATTAAAAAATATCTATCTATGTGATGCATTGTACTATGTACTGTACATATATCAGATATCTAGTACCCATAACACAAGCTCGGCTTAGCTTGAGGCTATATAATACTGTGTGAATTGTCCAGCGTCATTTATACGAGTATATATGTATATTTATTTTATAAATTCGAAATATTGATGTCGTAACAATAGTTTAAGCAATGGTATTTAAGTAACATAATGTAAATGGTTTGAAAATGAATGAAATAAATTCATACGTTATTTCAGTTGACTGCATTTTACTGGTTTATGAATACCCGTACCTATCACCGACTTCTCCAGGGACCAGCTACCTACAATAAGCTCCCAGACAAGGTTAGGGACGCACCGAGTGTAGATAATTTCAAATTAAAATTAAAAAACTGGCTCATAGAGAAGGCGTTCTATACGTACGAAGAGTTTTTAAACTATTAATATAGAATAATCTTATTTTGAATTTTTACTATAATTAGATATTATAATTTTATATTAGAAATAATTCATTTATAAGGTGTGACATATAATTTGACAAATTATGAATAAAATGTTTATCTGTTTATCTCTACTTAGTTCAACTTTACTGAGACTCTATAAATTCAGTTCTTAGCGAAGCAAAAATTTTAATTCCTGTCCTCAAAGTGAATACTACACTCAGACGTAGCTGCGTAGGCCCAACCAGACATAAGTATTCCTCCAAACAGTACAATGGTACAGACGACAATTAGTCGCGCCCGCCGCGCCGAAGCCTTTCAAACTTAAGCCGGGGACAGACGCTACTGCCACTTTTATTTCGTCTCTATCTATATCCGTAGAGCACTGGAAGAGACATTAAAGGACTTAGTTTTAAGTCGGTCGTACTCTGTATTTTTCTTTCTGTGCGCTTCTCTATTTACTTTTGTAGAAAATACAGTCAGGGTTTGTCTAGGGTCTATGCATTGCCGGTGTTTCTGGGTAGGAAATAATTGATGTTTTGGCTTTGCTTCTAATCCATCAAAAGTATAGTGTTATAATGCTTTTTTCTGAATTTGGTGGCTCCTAACTAACTACTATAGTCGAAAAATAGACTTACTGTGTGGACTTACAGCACAGAGCTGTGTTTGACCCTTTTTGGCCAACAGGCTAGCACGAGAGTTATTTATGGTTTATTTTTAAATGTACTGTATAGTTCGTGTGTACTATTAGTATTTGTATGATTGTACGTAACCTGTTTATGGGCAAATAAATTGATCTTAACGTTTGTCACTTCCAGTCAAAAACGTCGCCAAATGCATGGTGCTATAGAATGTGTGAATTGTTGTCATTACCCATGTCAGGCACTTGTATGGCATCGCGTCGTACGAGTACTTTCCTATCTTTTATTAGGACTGCGTTGTTTTACAGGATTCTGTACCTTCGTTTGGTTTTGGCGGGTTAGGACGACAATTAACATGACCATCAATTTATCAAAACCGTGAGTTGTAGATAGAAATAAGATGTTTCAATTTTATGTTATTATATTCTATCTTCTTCCATTGTAAAGCAAAATAAATAAATTAAAAAAAATCGTTTATTTTAGGCAACAAAACCCATATCACAAAAAATACAGTTTTATAATGATGCTGTTAAAATAAAATACATTGAAAGTCAGCTCTCGTATGAGTTCCCTGTAACTGACATATACCTTATGCTTAAGAGTATTTTATACTTAGTTCTTGAGAAAGTTGCGGGAAGATTTTATGGTGGATTTTGATTATTCTTGCGTATTGTATAGAAAATAATTTATAAATGGTCCTGTAAAAATGTCATATCCGAGGGATTCGTATTTACTCGGAAAAACTATAAAACACGTGAAATTATTAGGGAATTTGTCTTTTCAAAGCATTCTAATTATTATTATCCTACGTATCGTAAATCCTTTTCAGATTTTAGTAAAATGAAACCACAAGCAGAGACTATGAGCATCATAATGTAGCATTTTAATCCTTTGTCATACCATCAAACAAAGCCATGGTAAACCAACTAGTACTATCTCCCCCAACCCCATTACCGCATAAAGGCATACATCCACTCAAACACTATCAATACAAACACGCTCGAGCAGTTTTTGCTTCCAGCCTCTCATTACAGTGGCCACTTTAGCTAGGAACAATTTCCTGGAGTTTTGTTATAAGCTGGAGGTTACACTGTAGTGTGGCAGTTGCTTTATTTTTCAGAGAACTATGCTATTGATTTCAAAATTCAATAATTGAAAAAGTTAAGCTGTGTCTTTATCTTCGGATAACTGAACCACTGTTGAGTACTACGACACTTTGACTGCGATCTTTTTTTTTACCTAAAAAATTCGTGCTGCCGCTCTACACAGCGGTTGTGTTGCGCCGAACATGCGTTTCGTTCGAAAAATATTACAGCTCTGCTGAGTCACAAAGATCTGTATTTTCTCAGCCGCTGCGCTAGTGTGGATTTACGCATGTTAGTCACTTGTAGAAAACTCATACCGTGCGTTTTCAGCACTCAAAGTGTTAACAAATAAAAGTAAATCCACATTTTGTCCTTCAACAATAAAGAATACGACAGAGAAGAATATCTAACTTGTAGTACTTTACTTTGCTCTGCCAATCATCTCAGTCCCGAGCTAATCTTCTCCATCCTTTTGGTAGGTCATCATCCCACCTCTTGATATAGAAATAAATAAGTTCAAATAAAATGACGTTAAAACTAGGTTGTGTCGGTGTGATTGTGTCGGCTGGGGCACCGGCGAACACCGGCCGATGTTTGCGTGCTCGTCGGCTCACCTGTCTTGGCTAGTCGGTAGGCCTTGTGTTCGCTGTGATCACGGGCTGAGTGTTTCGTGATAAGCTACTAAATACAGCAAAGAAAACAGTTTTGTTATGCTTTAGTATTTTAGTAACATATTGAGATTCTGTTCTTTTTCAATTCAAGATATTCAAATGAAAAGCCCAATTATTCTGAGTAATTTTACTTTAATTTGTGATGTACAATAGGTAGTATTGTTATCTACACCACAAATTATCATCATTTATCCGAATGTAATAGGTACATATTGGATAAAGATATGGAGACGATATAGGTATTATATATATATTACAGATACAGGTATTAATCAAAACTTACGTACGACTATGATATAGCTTTTGCAGAAACCATAGAATCTTGGTAAAATTTTGACCACGTCAAAAGTGATAAACGATTGAAAAAATACACTCTCACACTCAAAAATGCACAAAAAACGTAAAATACTTTTAGCGGGCGTCTCAACCCTCTCCGGAATATATGAAAATATATTCCAACTGTGAAGTTTACAAAGCTTGTGCATCCGAAGCGACGCCGAAACAAATGTCGTCAGCGATTCTTTCTCACGGCTCCGGCGCTGAGCAGCGCGGCTGTCTTATGCATGGGGTGGACTAAGTCAGGGGCAGGAGCGAGTTCTAAACTTAACCGAAGACTTGCATTTAAAGGCTTGTCTTGTAATTGGGCCGTTGTTTAGGAATGGTAAAGGTTTGACATGACGTGGACACTCTAACTGCCTTTTGATACCTGCTTTCTGACACCGGCTACCTGGCCACCGGAACGTATGAAAATACACTTAAGCGCCATCTTTTTAGCCTGCTGCGAGATCACACTTAAGTTACAAAGTGTAATTCCTAATTGAACTATTTGCTAACGTTTGTATCTACCATGATAACGCCTCATGTAGGTAGATGTGAATGTGTCGAAACATAAGGTGCAAGCTTCATCGTTCCTTTTCTTTACTGTTAGCCATCGATTAAGATATTCGCCGATTCCCACTATCAGCTCCAATAAGGCCTTATTAAGTTTACAGAACTTAGGTACACAGGGCTCTGTTTCATGTAGTGTGGAAGCCCCGAAAACCCTACTTTTTAATCCTCTAAGGTAGTAAAAGGCACAGTTTGACAAAACCAAACCACCTTAAATTTGGCTGTATTTTGTCCACGTCTATATGTCTAGCCGTATAGATGCAAAATGATCACACATCTTCATCTTTAGACCACTCAAAGAGTATGAAGAGCAAGTAAAAGTTGCTATTTTTCCCCATCTTAAAGGCTTCTAATATCGCAGCCAGCCTCGGGCCGGTTGTCATTTGTCAGTACGCAAACTTCGCTTCAATGTTTGAAAGCACTACATTATCCGTACCTCTTTATCGTTTCATAGTGATGTAATGTGTCGATTGCTTATATCGATGTTTTTAATCGGCTTATGGAACGTTGTCGATGAAACACATCTCTCTGCACTTTTTAGTCGTGGATAACTAAGTCTTCTTATTTCTTATTCTGACTTATTGTTTCTTATGGTTAAAGGGAAAATTTAAAACAAAAATGGAATAAATATCACCTTTTTACTAAGAACTAGGGTTTGTGACCATCGGTGAAAGTAGATTCTTACAGAATGTTCTAAAAACTTTAACCTTATACTCTGAATAGCTTTTCATTCTTCCCATCAAAATGCTTTAGTATTTGGAAGCATTATATAAAATTCAAAGGTATTCTCTTGGCTGCTTCAAGCATCAGCCTCTCTTGTGTGGATAATTGTTTAATTAGTGGCTAGGGTACGTACGAACAAAGATTAAAATATCCTAATTTCCTTACACAAATACTTCAAAGGTCTTCATGTTAATTAATTTTATCACAATAATAAGAATCCAGTAAAAACTTTGGCTAATTTAGAAAAGAAGTTCTTTATTTAGTAGGTACATAGTATAAAATTAACACGTCTTAGTACTCATTTGGTAAGGATATTATCATAAAGAATATTTTTTTAAATCAACTGAAAGTGAAAATATTTTCAAGACTTATCAAAAATATTACAGATTTTATGTAAAAAGACTTTAGTCTCAGAGCTGAAATGGATCTTATAATTTATGTTGGGTGTGGTCATGATTAAAGTATTTTTTATGTCAATATGCGGCAAAATAATTCCTGTAAATAATAAAACATTTCAAAGCCTACCAAAGTCATTAATGGATTAAGTTGCTGAATACTTTCTAAAAATTTTATCGATATAATAACTAACCCTTCACTATCCCCAAGTAAGGCCCCACACTTCCTTACAGCGCTCAGATTTCTTTTTAATACCACACATTTAAACTCCGTGTCAGCGACATCTGTCGGTATATGGTAGGAGGCAATTCTATCTACTAAATGAAGTTTCTTACTAAGCTAAGGATATGTTTAAGCCTTGTATGAAGCGCCTACTTGGACTTGGTTACAAAGTTTTAATATCTTTTAAAAGTTGGAGGATACGAACGTGATACTTATACAAGTAAAGATACTAGTTTTTCTTATAAAAATAATAAGATTAGGTACGTATAATAATGTGACGTTGGATATAGTAAGATTTTAGGTTTAGATCTTAATATAAGACCTTTATTTATTATTATTTATTTATTTATTTAACAAAATTCACAGTCCTTATTCTAGACAAACTTAAAATACTATGTTTTTCCTACGACTAATGACGGATTTACATTTTATACATGGATATTTTTAAACAGCCAGTCAAATAGCAAGTTTAAATGTTAAAAATCAAAACAAAAGTACTATTACATCAAGGTAGATTATAAACTCAAAGAAAATGAAAATAAGCACTTAATTAACACCTAAAAAGTTTTAGAATCTTAGGTAATTAATTAGCATTCGAAAGTATAGGGAACTTCGACTTGTACTGATTTGCTTTAGGTGGGAATGATGGAATGTGAGTGTAGGTACCTTATATACTATTTCCAGCCCATTTTTATTTAAATTGTTCAGCACATTTTGAACCATCATCGTCGTCATGGCGGTGGGAGAAGTGGGGGTTTTTGTGATACGTACCTGCCTACCTGCATGTTACTGGTAGGTACTTTAGTTGTTGACATAACTTTTCGTAAAGCATATCAGCTGCTCAACTCAGATTTAATCGTGAATTTGTCGCTCATTCTATTGTGCCGCAAATTGGCTGCATTTTGATAACAAATAAAAAAGGGAAATAAATCAATGAATGCGAAAATAGAATGAGTGATTCACTCTCGATTACATCTAACTGCAGTAAGTGTCTCTAGCACAACACCAGTAAATTTTTCCTGAATAAACGTAAATTATTCATAGCTATTCGGAATCCGGAAACGCTGTAACTTTACAAAGTTTTACCCTAATCATTAGTAGGTGTATCTCAAATGTTCTACCCCTTTTCTCTATAAATCTCGCAGTAAAAACCAGCATTTCTCGGCCATGTATCACTGAGTGAACTTTTAAACTCCGCAGCTACGATAAGTTGGATGTTCACAAAAAGCTTAGCTATGCTGCTAAAGCACTCCAGGCTAATTCAGGGTATCAACTGTTACGAGCAAAATGTGTTTGTCACTAGCATCTGCCCACGCATTTTTCTGTGATGAAAAGTAGCCCACGTCCTTCTTCGAAATATTATCTTTCGTTCTGCCTAATTTCATTGAGATCCATTGAACCGTTTTGTCAGGCAACAGATTGACATAGATAGAATTATTTTTATCGGTATGAGTAGGCATGTCAGGTGTGCCAAAAACTATTTTTCACTTCTCTTGCTCAAAAAGTGTATCATAATAGTGTAGCTTAGCGGGCCTAAAACTCGAGTTTAATACCTCGGGCTAAAAAGTATTGTTTCTTTTTAATTTTTGTCTAAAATCTAATCAGCCCGTACAAAGCATTCGTTCTCTTACATAAAAACTCGACTTCTTGGTGCTCCGTCAATCTTTTTTTTTGAAAATAGAACCGTCTTGGTGATGTTTTATGAAGATTGATTCTTCCCTTCACGGTAGAATTTTCTGAAAATTGTCTAATTTTGAATTGTTTTATTTTCTCGCAATCGAAGTGAAAAGTAGAGTGTTTTACTCGGGCCAAAACCACCAATTATAACTCGGTCTTGTCATCCTCCCTCGCTACGCTCGGGAGTATAACAACCTCGTATATAATGGGATGGTTTAGTCCCTTGTAAAACAATCTATTATTACGCTCTTGAGTGATTACTTAATTCTAATAATATTTATAATGTTTGTAAATGATTATTTACAAGCATTATACATTTTATTAGAATCAAAAGGTATAACAGATTTATATACCAATTAAGAAAATTAAAAGCAATTGACAAAAATAATTCAGCAACATTTCGAAAGTCATCTTCAAAACTGTTTTTGATATTATGTATTTTAATTCTCGCTTCTAACACTGGAAAACATTCCTAGCCCGGTTAAAACTAGCAAATGCACTGCTTACAAGTGGGGTAAAAGTTACCCGGATGCGGAACTGGGTTTATTAACTTTCCCTCTGATTTATGACAGTTTATTGTTTTTGCGGGCCCTTGGCGACAGCTAGCGCTTTTTACGGCGCGCTTTGATTTTTATGGGCTTGCATCGCTGAGTGATTTAAAAGGTGATTTTATTAGTTTTTCTTTTCGATTTTTCTTGAGTAAATTTTTACTAAATAGAAATGGTTCAGCTTGTGTGTTTTATTTAGATGACAGATAAATTGTGTTTTATTAAAATAAATAATACTGGACAATCCACACAGCATAATCTAGAACAGAGCTTGAGTAATGGGTACTAGATGACTGATATACTTAATACAATATATTATAGATATTTTTTATTATATAGATATAGATACGACCCACCAACAGGGGCCTAATTCCACTATTTTTAAAACAAACACGACTATGGCTCCATACAATTGTCATAGCTATTGTGTCTTACGTTTATAAGGTATCCTACTAAATTGTGACAGCTGTCTCAATCGCTTACTATTGTATTGTTATTGAGTTGTATGGTAGGTGTTGCCGTATACATCATAAAATAAATATGAAATGGCGGACCAAATATTTATGAATCCGTGCACTCATAATTAAGGGTTTATAGGTATCTAACAAATCAAATTATTACTGCAATTGCGTAAAAGTCTATTTACATCGCTCACAAATACTTACAACGCAACAAAATCACGATTTTAATAAAATTTGTGAGTAGTAAGCATAGATAAAAGAGTTTCAAGTTGTCAATGTAAACGTCATATAGCAACTCATGTCAAAGTTACTCGTATTCAAGAAAGAAAACATTTTGTTATTTATGTTTGATTTTTCGTGATTTCCCACACAAAATCAATGGATAATGGTACTGCTGAAACAAATTAAGGCCCTCCTTGACTACCTCGACTACCACCGATATTTGGCGCTAGGGCATTAATCTAGAATGCCTTATCTTATCCTAGAGCTATCTCGAAGGAAGTGGAACGATCTCATAAAGAAATGGTATTAGCTCAGACTCGCCATCAAAAACGGGAGACGAGTGGAGATTGGTAAGAAATGCAACTACTATTCTATTCTATATGAACCTGTACCTACTATAATACCTACTCCATTTTTTATCGCAAACAAGTACAGAGAGCCCATAATACCATGTAGTTGCTTAGATAGTTTCACACTTTTACAAGCATAAACTAGTACCTACTAATTTTTATTATTATTGTTATATTAGCCCGCAGTGTCCCACTGCAGAGCAAAGGCCTCCCCCCCCCCCTTCTTCCACTCATCTCGGTCCTCAGTAAGGAGAACCCACTCTTTGTTGTATAGGTCTACCTACTAATACCTAATAATAATCTACCGTTCTTTTTCAGTACTACAATGAATACAAAATATGAAAATGTATGCTGTCGTCGCTTCATTGTTGCAACTACAAAGATTTACATGGTCTGCGGAGCATTATTTTTCCCACTCAATCTTTGTGTCTTTCCAAAACATAACACAATTATAACCTACCTATGTAAAACAATTAGACAAGTGTTTAGCTTAGAGCGCTTTTGATTAGTTTAAGTGTTGTTTTAATTAGCATAAGTGTACATACATTATTATATTAATGAATAAAAAATGTGTATATAAAAAATGGTATTTATTTTTACTCTAAACCTGCAGATTCTTGGATACTCAGTAGAATACAAGATTTTTTATGCCAACATAGACATTTTTGAATGAAAAGTTATAATAACTGATAGCAATAACAGAAAACAATGTGGTAACAGCTTATCTTTAAAAACTAAAACACAAACTACAACAATGCATAATCTCACATGTGGAGTTAAAAGTGTTTAAATGAATTTATTAATACTATTTACATTATCATCATGATAGCCATTATCTTGTCGACATGGCTGATTCCATGCCTTGCCACTATTTGCCAACGACAGCTTGCTGCATTGCTCGACCAGCTAGAAGTTTTGGTTTGACTCTACAACAACAGCTTTCAGCGCTGGCTTTCAATTCTTCTGCAATCTGTAGAAAATTATAACAATGAATGTATATGTACATTATGTATAATTAGGGTTTAGGTACAACAAAGACTAAACAGCTAAGCTAGCTTCTGTTTTAATCATGACAATATGGTAAGTAAAAGGTCTCGAGTTTAAGGGAGACAGACACTTATCTGATTTCGACAGTTTCTAATCTATATATAGGTATCATATTCATGAACTAACTTGCTCTTTAATTTGTTGCTTTGATCTCTTCGTGTTGGCAAAGGAACATAATATGGGATAGACCAAAATAAGTGCCACCAACACCTCCCTCACACCTCTGGAAACAGCGGGCGCGTATGAGCGACAAATGCCAGTGCAGTCAATATCTGCAAAATAAATTGATTTAAATAGTAGGTACTATCTAGTTACATAAAATAAACATTATAAAGCTTAGGCAAGAGGGAATTTAATCAACAAAGATAGTTTGTTTTACTTACATTGGTCATTATGGAAATGTCATCAGGATCAGTACGGCCGGCGTTCCTTACGAATATGAGGATTGAGATATTCCGCTTATGTTTTGACTGTCCCCTTGATAAGACGATAGATTTTGTAAATTCCTTGTCCTGCAATGCAAGGGGTCCAGCGTCTTTCGCAGAAGAGCTCTAGATCGTCGCCGGTTTTGACGCTCTAACAGCCGGCGAGAGTTTATAATGAGTTGCAGACGCGCTCGAATTAGGAAACTCATTGAACTTTTTATTATTTCACTATTATTTCACAAGCACAATAGCACCGAGAGCTACCTTTGTTCAATCGTCCATAATCTCGTCAAAATCTCTAACCATAGACTAAATTAGCCGTCAAAATAACAATAGAATTCCATGTTTGCGCCTATCGCAAGCGATACAATTGAGACTGTGATTAGTTGAATGCGACAACTTGTCACAATTGTAAGTTTCATAGATACGACCACGATACAACTGAGACTGAGAAAGATTGTGCTTGTAGGATACCAATAGGTGTCAATAGTGGCGATTTAGACGCGATACTACTGTCATTGTGAGGAGATTGTGTTAGTGGAATTAGGCCCCTGATGTCTGCCGATCGTATACACAATTTTGTTCCGAGGCGGGAATCGATCCCGCAACCTCTCACCGCGCCACAGAGGTTGTCGAATTGGTTCATCTTTGCTTCTGAATATGTTTGGCTTGTATTGAATTGTATTCGATTTTTTCCACACAAAGTGCTTGCATATAATTGTTCAAGATACTCTTACTACTAGTTTTGATGCTTGTTACAAAATTTTCAAAGAAAACTTTTATTTAAGTAACAAACACAGACTTTTCCTATTCACAACAATACACGAATATCAGTTCTTTTTAACCAGTTTTCCTTCAAAATGCAGTTTTCTCTGAAGCTCCGCTCTTCATCCCTCGGGAAGGCTCGCGTGAGAAGCCTACTTGCTTTAGGAAATTTTCTTACCAGCTAAATTATTTTCTCGAAAAGTCCTTTTAAGATTTGCTCAGGCGTCGTCTAACTACACTTCACCTGATTCTGGTTAGAATTTCTCACAGAAACTAGTTTTATGTTAAGATTTCTAGGAAAGTCAGACCTCTTTGTCTCTAGTACTTTACGATATTTTTCTCTTATCTAGAGAATCCTTTGCAGAAGTATTTTTAGAATATTTTGAATATTGATTTATAAAGAGATGAAAAGAGGTAATGTTTACTTTCCCAGCACATTTCATCTCCTACCGTCCCGTGCTATATTAAGTTCAGTTCTTATTAATAAGAATATTCTTATGTTGTTTTGGTCTACCTTGCCAGCGCTTTTGTTTGCTGCCTCAGTTTTGTGAACCTTCTTAATCAACCTTGACAAATTATCCTAATATTTTACTAAAAGATACAATAATGTTTGTACTGTAGGTTTCGTGTTATGTAGTGTGAGTATTTGCTTTTTTTTCTTCTTAATATCTATTATAGCGCAAACAAGATAATACTTCCTCTATTTTCGTTATTTATTTCTGTATTGGTTTTGTTTTGTGTGGTATAATAGCATTATGTACCTACAAACATAATAGCTATTTATTGAAAATGAAAACGAAAAGTTTTTATTTCTTTAAGCTTACAAATAAGCACTTAGACAGGTCATATTTTATAGTTCACTTAAATTTTTTGTCCACCAGTGGAATTACACCAGTATTTTTTATACGAAATGTTTATATCCAAAATGCTTACTAAAAACACCTTAATATGAACATAGAATTATATAGGTCTTAGATTTGAGTGGTTCCTAGTTGAGATGGATATTATAAAACCACTTTGACGACCGATGTGGCGCGGTGGGCGAAGGTCCGCCTGCGACGCATGAGGTTGCGGGTTCGATTCCCGCCTCGGAACAAATGTGTGTACGATCTGCAGATATTTGTTTCGGGTGTTCTGGTCGTTTTCTATGTATAATAAAAAATATCTATCTATGTAATGTATTGTATTATGTATATCAGTTATCTAGTACCCATAACACAAGCTCTGCTTACCATGGGGCTAGATAATGCTGTGTGAATTTTCCAGCATTATTTATTATTATTATTACTTGGACAAAATGTTCGCTGACAAAACTAAATTGGTCAGATATAGGGATATATATCTCTAGGCAAACAACTCCTGTGTAAACGCAAGAAACCCTTCCGCGTAATACAAGAACAACCCAAATTCGCAGCATATTCTCCGTAAGCCTTGCAAGATTCACAGCCTATACAATATTCAACAGATCGTATTATGCAATGGGACCGTAAGACGCAAAATCAATATCCTTTTGTGTTACCAAAGATTTCTTTAGAGCGGGAGATGGTAGCGGGTTTACGACTTCAAACGGTATTGAAGGAAATGCAAAACCCAGTTAAAATGGTGAATGCTGTAAACCCTTAACTGAATACTGTGGGCACAGCAGTTACTATGAGTAATAATCATCAAAGTCCACTGCTGGACATAGGCCTCCCTTAATGAGCGCCTCAGCGTCTTCAGCTTGCCGCATCCAACATCTGCCTGCAGTCCTTCGCAGGTCGTCATCCCACCTGGCCGGAGGGCGACCTACACTACGATTGCCGGGTCTCCACTCAAGAACACGTTTACCCCAACGGTTATCGGTTCTTCGCGAGATATGGCCGGCCCAATGTAGCCCAATGAGTAATATGAGTAATAATGTGTAGGGAGTATTGGTCCTGCCCAGTGGAAAATCCGCAGCAGCAATAACAGCCTGGTTGGAGTCAGAAAGTTGGCGGTGTTACCCCTCGTGCCTCGTTGATTCGTTGTAACGGTCTGTCGTCCCATCAGCTTATAGAGTTGAGGAAATATAATTATAATATCAATATTTATCTAATATAATATTTTATATAATATTTTTATTATCTAATATAATGTCTTTCATAATGTACACCAGATACAGGTGAACAATTAAGTATTTTTGTATTTGTATTGTGTTGTAGAAACTCGTTACCTATATTCTGTGTATGCGCACACATTTCTGCATTATATTTATTCAATTTACTATTGTTCAACACAAAATGTCATTACAGACAGTTACAGACTCACCTAAATAGTGTGTTATATATAATATGTCCTTTCGAGAAATCCACATCATCATTAAGGAAGGTACGCGCAGGTGATTAATAAATAAATAAATAATACACAATAAGATGATGTTGTGTGGACAATCCACACAATATCATCTAGCCCCAAGCTAACAGAGCTTGTTTTATGGCTACTAGATGATGCGCTGTATATTTAATACAATAGATTACATAGATAATATTTTCGATAATGACCACAACACCGCAGTGGGCAATGGTCCGCCTGCAACACAGGAGGTTCCGGGTTCGATTCTCGCCTCGGGACAATTGTTTGTACGATCTGAAGATATATATCTTCAGATCTGAAGATATATATCTTCAGATCTGAAGATATATATCATCGAACCCGGAACCTCCTGTGTTGCAGGCGGACCATTACCCACTACGCCACAGATGTTGTAAAAAGTGAAGTAACAGACTCACCCTTGCCTCTTAACTCTGAAGCACCTCAGTCATAAATATTTAAAGAGGTGTTGAGTTGTGTTTTTATGGGAAAATGTATATTTTTCTGAGCATGTCCCCTTAATACGAGATTATAAGCCTCGGTAAGTATCGATTGGGATCTGATTTGAATTTATATCTTGGATCCTTTTGTTATGGCTTGAGTAGTCAGCTGCGTTAGAGATACATTTTTGCTCGATATTTGAGATAGTTTCATATTCTTATTCATTTATTTATCATATAATTTTAGCTTAGATGCTATTAGCTTAGAAGTAGGTACATGTATGTACCCTGTAAGGGCACAGCAATTGATTTATAAATAATAACAAAAGTAGCTAGTATTTATAGGTAGTAACATAGTAATCGGATTTTTTCAGTTTCAAGCATTTTATCTTCAAATAAGTATGATATAAATAATACCGTATATAATATCGTTTGCTTTTTTTAAAGTAAATTATGTATCCACCACCATCCACAGAACATTTCATTTCAGTAAATTTTTAATAATGAAAAACAACAGTTCTTTGTAACTGAAATTTTCGGTAAAAATCATGAAAATTAATGTGTTTAATGAAATTTAAACATTATTGTAGATTCTAAAAGTATTGAATTATCACCCCAAAGTAGAAACTGCAACCCAGAATCAAAAGGCACAGAAACAGAAAAAGCTTTGTAGAATCGCAAACAATTCGCGATAGGTACGTTCCAAAAATATTTTCGCCGACATGAATTACAAAAACTTGGAACTGTGCCCCGCGTGTATCGCACAGCGCAAATGAATACAGTGCCACAAGTTATTTATTAGGCTGGAAATTAAATGCTATCAGCAGTAGTTTATTCAAGTTTATCTTCTGTTTTAGTGTTGAACCAGCTGTGAATTTAAAAAGTTTGTTTATACACGACATTTGTCAGAGTACTTGATAACATCCGTTGCCAGTGGCTGTCTACTGTTGCTCTTATAGCTTTTGTTGTCCTGTTAACTCACCAGGTTGCTTTTATGAGGAGCTGGGCAAAATATAAATAATATTTTTACTTCTTTTGATCAAAAAGTGTGTCATTATAGCTTAAGCGGCCCTAAAACTAGAGTTTACGCCGTAGGTTTAAAAAGTAAAAAAAAAACATGTTTGTCTAGTCTAAAGACGTAATTTGATGTTAATATTGATGTTTGTATATATAGATAACTATGCTATTTCGTAGACCTTCGTAGCTCGTGCCACCGACGACGGCCATATCAACTGAAAATCATTTTGACACGAACTTAATTTAATATTACTTTATTATATTTATGGTGTAAACTATGTTCGTTATAATTTTTATCCATATCACTACATAGTATAAAACAAAGTCGATGCCCGCTGTTTGTCTGTCCCTATATATGCTTAGATCTTTAAAACTGCGCAATGGAAATTGATGCTGTTTATTTTTATAGATAGAGTGATGCAAGAGGAAGGTTTATAAACCATTTGAAACATAAATTTCCACGAGGGCGAAGTCGCGGGGCCAACCTATTTAATAAATAAACCTAGGCTCGTCAAAAAATTTAATAAGTTTTTTTTAAATCTTGGATAGACCTTTCCTTGACCACAATCTCATCAGGATATATGTATGTACATATATGTACTTATACTAAATGTATACTAGCTGCGCCCCGCGGTTTTACCCGCATGGTGATAGATATTATATTTTGGATAATATACAATATTTCTTTATGAATTGCCTATGTGTTGTTCTGATAAGTAAGCTATATTATTGTGAAGTTTCATTAATATCCATTAATTAGTTTTTGCTCGAAAGAGTATCTTTCAAACATCCTCACAAACTTTCGCGTTTCTAATATTAGTAGGATAGGATATACTCGTAGATATCCATAGTCTTAAACTACCGTACTGCCGTCTGCACCCTGTGCCGCGCGCACGTGCCACTACCGAACAGTTCGATCCAGCCCTGCGAGGACACAGTGCCATAAATCTGCGTCATAGGCTCCGACTGACTGAAGCCAGCGCCTGATTTCCCTCGACGAGCGCTCTTTAAATTACCTCATTTATCTGACGTGGCCTTGACATGGAGACCAGTCAAGTTCATGTTTGGAATTTGTTAGGTTGTGGATCTGTAGTTATGGCCAGTAAACCAGGGTTCGTTTGCTATTATTATTATAGAAGTTTGCTTCATAAAGGAGGTATTTATTTATTTCTCTATTCGTATAAATCTAAAGTTTTTGAAAAAACTATCGTGGATATTAACACGAAAGTATTTCTTTTGCGTCTTTTTTCGTACTTTTGCGTATATACATTATACGAGTACATATGCAGGTAGTCCATTTAAAGAACGAGTCTGTTATCAGACGCCTGTTAAGTAAGAAAACCAATAATAGTTGTCGTAAGGTTGTTTTTTGATAACCTTTAATGTAGATATCTAAATCACTTCTTTTAGAAGTTGATAGCTGAGATGAAAACAGTGATTACTTTATTTAGAGCTATGATTTTGTACCCTCAAAATGGTTTGTTGCGTTATAAAGAAAATCAACACTGATACTCATTTCAGAGACAGATAACAGAGCGGTACGATAGCATACAGCGGTTGCTTAATGCGTCGTGATACGAGTATTTTTGTTTATAAAATTTTTTATTTATGTATATTTTTTGATACTGTGTGCTATTTTGTGATATTGGCTGAAATAAACGAATTTAATTAATTTATTTATAAGATGGTGAATTTTTGAACGTCTTTGACATTGAACGTACAATAAGTATTCCCCGTTGCATCAAAGTCCACGTGTCGTCTGACTTGGTATAATTATAGTACCTATATAGTATAGTACATAGTATACATAGCCCATCAAGTGAAGTTCTAATGCTGACGAGTTGTATAGCTAACACAATCCGACACGGCGCCTCCACTCAGTTAATCAGCGTCTCTAAATGTTAACTCAAGAGTTCCAGAACTTAATTAGAAAGTTAAAAACGTTAGCAAAGTCGGGGCGAGGACAAGTTTCGGCAACGTAAACGATGAACGGTTTTCTGCACGATTTTAGTTATCTAGTGCTTTGGAGATCTTGTTCAGGCTTTGAGCTTTGAATGCGCTGTTTTTGGATAGAATTAGCCTGTGTGTGCAAAAATAGTATAAAATACAATACGATACATATATCACTTTTTTTTTGCAAACACAAAAAAATTACGAAAATACAGGAAAAAAGAGATAACATTGTTGATACACAATACCAACCTGGGTGACGATGATGATTATGAATGTACCATGCTGGGACATTCATAATCATCATCGTCAGCCTATATTAGTCCACTGCTGGACATAGGCCTCCCCCAATGAGCGCCATAGCGCCCTGTCTTCAGCTTGCCGCATCCAGCATCTACCTGCAGTCTTTCGCAGGTCGTCATCCCAACTGGTCGGTGGGCGTCCTACACTACGTTTACCGAGTCGTGGTCTCCACTCAAGAACACGTTTGCCCCAGCGGCCGTCGGTTCTTCGCGAGATATGGCCGGCCCACTGCCACTTCAGCTTGCTAAACTGGGATATTACCTTTTGAATAACTCCTGTCTGCCTGCCTATAGAAAGAAAGTAATTTTCGCACCTCACGACGTACTTACATACCTAATAACACTTTTCTATTTATAATCTGGCCCAACAACCGACCTTCCAGATAATAAAATGGTAATTATGAGCACAAATCAGGTGACGACTGGCAAGTTAATTTGTCGTCTCTCGTCACGTCAAAACCAACGTTATGGCCGATAAAAGAGCCACCACATCCGGTTCCGGTGCCACACACCACGTAACCTACCGCAAGTCTACGATTGTGATTATTTTAACTTTTAAGCGCTATCCACACACATTTCCGGGAACTCGTCCCGGCCGTGGCCGTTCCGTCAGGGACGGGGAAAAAATCGGTTACGTACAAATTGTATGAACTTGTTCACACAGCTCCGTGTCAGGCGTCTGTGTCCCGGAGTACGCTCGGTCGCACGGACGCTCTGACAGTGCTATCCGATTTTTGTAAAAGTTGACGATGCAGTTTCTCTATCTTCCCACAGCTCACATGCCCAAATACGTTTTATTGCCTGCTGATAGTCTTCTTGGTCATCTGCTTCTTCTTCATCTAGCGCTATTGCAATCATTGCTAACTCTTCTTGGTTAAACAAAGACATCGTAAAGTGTGCGTATCAGAAAGAAACCGATTACACTGATACCGATTTCTCTGATATGTGTAAACACGGGTGACTGATGGGACGTCCCTGACGGGAACACTGAAACGGACAACTCGGAACACGGATAGCCCTGACCCGGAAATGTGTGGATAGCGCTTTAGGGTTGATTTTAACTAAAAGTGTGTTCGTTCAAATTAGTTCAAAAAAAGACAAAGTAGATGTCGCCGATGTCGCTGATCCACACTTATAATATTTAAACAATAATTTATCATTGGTAATATTAGCAAAGAAACTATTTTGTATTTAATTACGTCATTTCGTTCTATATTTTTTACCTATGTATATAATGTTCGTTCTGAAGTGGAACTGGGCCGGACACGTCTGCCACATGTCCAGCGACTTGTGGGCAAAGACCACCACAGAGTGGAGCCCACCCAACGCTAAGAGGCGACGTGGAAGGCCCAGGATGAGATGGCGCGACGAGCTCGAGGCACATCTCCCATCATGGCATGTTGCAGCGTTGGATCGCGAGGAGTGGAAGGAGAAAAGGGAGGCCTTTGCCCAGCAGTGAGACAATAATGGCTCAAAATAAATAATAATAAATAAATCATTATTATGTTCGATATATAAGAAAAATCTTATTAACAAATAACTGATCTGAACTGAACTGGTCGAAGAATACTCTCGACTCTTAATATCCTTGAACCTAAATTGATTGAACCGACCCTTCCTAGAAATCAAAGATTAATCTTTCTTTCCCAGTTTTGTATATTTATAAATCACTAGCTGCGCCCCTCTGTTTCACCCGCATGGTGATAGATATTTTGGATAATATACATTTTATCTATATTAATTGTAGCTTATGTGTTTTTATGATATGTAAGCTATATTATTGTGATTTTTCATCAAAATCCATTCTGTAGTTTTTGCGTGAAAGTGCAACAAACAAACTTACATACATCCTCACAAACATTCGCGTTTATAAATAAATTATAAATAAATAAATAATGCTGGACAATTCACACAGCATTATCTAGCCCCAAGCTAAGCAGAAGCTTGTGTTATGGGTACTAGATAACTGATATACATAATACAATACATTACATAGATATATATTTTTTATTATACATAGAAAACGACCAGAACACCCGGAACAAATATCTGCAGATCGTGCACACAATTGTTCCGAGGCGGGAATCGAACCCGCAACCCACCCGCGCCACATCGGTCGTCAATATAATATTAGTAGGATGTAAAATCTATTTCAGATGACTTTCCATCAGTAAAGACGGACTTATCTGTTGTTCACCGCGCCCCCAACCTTGTCACCTGACAGCCAGACATGACAATATTAATGAATTCATTAGGTGACGTGTAATGTAGGCTTTGGCATTCGATTAATATAAATTAATTACTCGTGCCCAGATGTATGTATGTATGTAGTGACGAATTAGTCAGTGCTGATTGAATAATTTGCGAATTAGTTGACTGATATTGCATATAAACGTTGCATGTGTCTAGATAATACTGAAGCCTCTAGAAGCTGTAGGTAAAGATTAATTAAAATGAAATTCGTTTATTTCTGGCAAGAAACCCATTTCACAAAAAAATTCACAGTTTTAAAATATACACAAAAAAAATTTTAATAAACAAAAGATATCACAAGGCATAATTGTGTAAATTACAATAATAAATAGATTCAGACATTACTTTGCGAAAATCTATTGCAAAATATTCAATAGCGATTCTGCATGACATTTTGCCTTTTTTCTTGCTTAATCTTTGCCTTTAGGCCAACGGGAGCAGATAAGAATAGCACAAAAAATGGAAGAGTGGAAAACGAAGAAGTCCTATTAGGCTGATTACTGATCATTATCAGCCTGGACTAGTCCACAGCTGAACAAAGGCCTGCCCTAATCAGCGCCATAGTGCCCTGTCTTCAGCTAGCCTCATCTAGCACCTACTTGCAGTCTTTCGCAGTTCACCATCTCACCTGGCGGGAGGGTTTCCTTCAATACGTTTGCCTAAATGCGGTCTCAGGTCAATAACACGTTTACCCAGCATTGTTCGTCACGAATATGACCGGCCCACTGCCACTTTTGAATCAAAAATCAAAAGTTATGTCAATAACTTTACGCTGACTAATACAACCAAAAATATAAGTATTTTTTTTCTTATTTCTTACTTTCAAAGTAAAGATTCCTTTTCAGATACAAAACTAGTCATTTTCATTTCATTTTAAACCTTTTATTCAGATAAATATTTGCATGTTTTTACTTAAATACTACTATTATGCTTATACTATTGAAATTGAGATACGAAACTATACAAAGGAACAAAAATAACCAAAGAATACAATAACTTTCAACCAAGAACTAAGCCCGGAAGAACGATCCCCATAACTTCATTACATCCAAGTTCATTATAAGCAAATGAAAGCTCACCGCGCACGTCGCACGTCGTCGCAATCAAACCGGCAAGTCGCGCACGTTTTATCGCAGCATTAGCACGCGTCGCGCGTGCGGCACATTAACGTGCGGTAGGTACGTGCGACGTGGCGTCGCGGATTCAATACGCTAAGCTTTTTTGCTGGCTGTTGTTTAAATCAAGTTTTGGAAGATTAGGGATTCGATTTTGTTCGGTGAAAGGGAAAGGGATTCGGTATCGAAAGCGTTCAGATCTAAAGACCGAAGGTATAGTGTCGGAAAATCTTTTATGGTAACATTTAAAGCTATGACTTGATAGATCTATCGAATTATGATTTAAATTAAAGAAGCCAGTTTGAAGGAGCGTGCGTTTTAAACATTGGTAGGTTCTCTCTTAATCCTTATTTTTTTAAAGTGACTTATTTCATGTAATTTTAAACCATGACAAATATTTTTCAGCATAAAGTACCAAAATCCATTATATTCTACGATATCATAAAGCAAATTGAGGCATAACCATCTACTCATCGAGTAAAGAGTCGACTCGTGACACGGATGATTTATAGCCACGATAGTGTCGCTATCGGCAGCCATCTTGGATATTCGACGTTTAAAATGATGGTCCTTCGAACGTAATATGAATTTGAACGGAAATTAACGGCTAGGTTCGGATTTTGGATGATAACTCTATTTTGGTTCTTGAATGGACGTTTTAAAGAAGGAATTCAGTATTTTTGCCATGATTGTACCATATTGGTATAAATTGAGAGGCATTTGACGACCGATGTGGCGCGGTGGGCGAAGGTCCGCCTGCGACGCAGTAGGTTGCGGGTTCGATTCCCGCCTCGGAACAATTGTGTGTACGATCTGCAGATATTTGTTCCGGGTATTCTGGTCGTTTTCTATGTATAATAAAAAATATCTATATATATAACGTATTGTATTATGTATATCAGTTTTCTAGTAGGTACCCATAACACAAGCTCTGCTTACCATGGGGCTAGATAATGAAGTGTAAAAAAAAAATTAAAAAACCAGAACGGGTTGCAGACTAAGACGACATTGACCTTTTTAATCTTCATTCATCACGGTTTGTTTTTTTCTTTAGTATCAAATGATAACGCGAATTAATATTTTTAATCTTACGCCATCTGAACACATAATTATAATAAGTAGGTATTATTGTTTGGGAAACTACTCGTTATGACCTAGTGAGCTGAGACGTGGACACTCACGATAGGGCTGGTTCACCAGTTCAAAGTCGCTCAGCGAGCTATGGAAAGAGCTATGCTCGGAATTTCTCTGAAGGATAGGATTCGTAACGAATACATCCGACAGAGAACCAAGGTTATCGACATCGTTCAAAGAATTAGCAAGCTGAAGTGGCAGTGGGCCGGCCATATCTCGCGAAGAACCGACGGCCGCTGGGGCAAACGTGTTCTTGTGTGGAGACCACGACTCGGTAAACGTAGTGTAGGACGCCCTCCGACCAGGTGGGATGACGACCTGCGAAAGATTGCAGGTAGATGCTGGATGCGGCAAGCTGAAGACAGGGCGCTATGGCGCTCATTGGAGGAGGCCTATGTCCAGCAGTGGACTGATATAGGCTGATGATGATGATGATGATGAGGTATTATTTATCATTTGGTCTATTTTTCCCGTCGTTTAAACAGGTTTAGGTACATACTGTCGTAGTCACAGAATGACCGGAATACCCGTTAAAGAGTACTTATAATAACGCAAACTGTACCTATATCCTTCATAATGTTGACAACCGTCTTAACTTTGTAACTAAACACGTTCATTAACAGAGATTTCACTCCCCTCCAAGGTCATGCCGCCCCAAAACAAATCCTTGACGTCGCGTCAAAATTACCACCAATTATAAAAGCGTCCCTTTATTCTGTCGCAAATTAAATAGGATTTCTAAGACACAGTCACAGATCTTTATTAGGTTTAAGGGTGGAAAATAAATTCGGTATAGCAGGGGCTGTCATAGTTTGTTTGCTGACAGAGCTAGGAACATATTCGATTATAGATATAGACAGTTCAGTAGATATTGTTGAGTCATAGTAATTTGTGCTTATGAATTTATCATGCTTGTGGTTTCTAAGCCTTTTGAATGTTTTGATGCCTATTCTTGAATCTGCTTTAAAATTCCTCTGTTCCCCTATTACGTAAAATTCATATTTAGTGAGAACTTATTTTATCATCACTGGTTTATGTTTAGCTTTATGCGTTGTGTTGTGTGGGTTTTCTGATACACTTCACTAAATTCAAACCAAATTTCAACAAAAATCGTACCTAAAACATAAAAGCAGACAAATACTGAGGTGAGCCCTACAAAAACCCTACAAGAGCTTTTTACAGCAAATCTTTGAATACTCCGTGATCATGGCGCATGCAACTGTGCCGAAATATTAGATAACTCAAAAATCAAATCGTGGTAAATATCCCGTTTTAATGACTTTAGTACTATATTTTATCTTTGTTTCAGCCATTCGGTTATTTTATCAGTTTCCTAGCTCTATGGATGGCGATCCCATTGATGCACAAAGTCTGTGTCCGAAGCAGACACATTGTCACTTTTGAGGATTCAGCAAATATTTCCCGCCATTTGTTTTGGTGTTTATTTTGGTTGATTGTGATTTTTGGTTGTGTTGTTTGTTGCGTTTGTTTGTGCTGACAATGTTACAAAAGAAATAGTGTGAAAGGGGGAAGATTCGTATAATTTTCTTAAACTACCTACTACATTTCAGGTTTGTGTTCTTAGAATTTAAGTTATTTATAACCCGACAGGTCGTTCACGGCATTATTTGTGTCAGTTCTTTTAAATACAAGGTGTCACAAAACAAATGGGTGATTCTGGACGCTGAGTGGTCCTCTTTTTTCTACGATTGATTGAATTTCATGACATTACTCTGTTTTTGCGGAGAAATAAGCGTAAAACATTTGTGAAATATTTTATAGTATAAAAGTAAAAGTGTTAAAAAACGATAGTGCGTGTAAAATAACTTGAATAGGAAAAGTATTTTTGTTTCGATATTAGAAATTCAAAAATATCGTTATACACAAGTTGATAACCTAAACGTCCAGAATTATCCCTTTAGGCTTAGTACACAATGTTACGCGGCAGCCTGTATAGAAAACGCTATTTCCAAACAAGCCTCCTAGATTATTCATAATGGAATAGGCCAGTTTTACCGGTTAAATAGACTTCCCATGTCATTCCAAAAATATTCGTAGCCGTAGGTAAATACTCATAGGAATAAATGCCAGTGAAATTCAAACCATAGACTACAATATGTTCAATTTTGGAACAAAAACAACAAAATGAATGGAACTTTCTTACGTCCTAAATATTTTTAATCAGCCAGTAATTTATTTATGATTTACGGCGACAACTCCTCTGTAATAAGATATCTAGCCCAAGGCAAGTCTAGGAGAGTTCAACAAAGGACGGAAACATTTACCAAATAATTTATAAAACGGTACTTGAACATAATTTTTTTCTTTCTAAAGACTTTTTTGGAACAGCACATGAAAACATCGTTGGTTGTTTTATTATTCATAATTTAATAAAATATTGGATAATTTTTTATTGTTATTACCAAAAGCATGTTGGCGCATGTAACTCCAGAGTTGGGTTTGGTGCACCAGAAGTCTTAAAAAAATTCCGTAAAAGTTCCTTATAGTTGTAAAAAGAACCTTGCTAAGTTATAATAAGGTTTTTTGTTCTCATAGTGTGTTCTCACTATTTAAATTTGTAGTAGTAACAAATTCCAAACCCTGTACCACTGTGCACCTGTACCACAGATTAGGTAATGTTATTACGTAACCTATACGGAGTTTCTTCTCATAGTTCCTACCATGTATGATAGATAGATCTGAAATGTACATGTTTGTAAAAAAATGTCTTGAAGTGGCAAGAACCCATCAAATTCAGGAAAGGTGAATAATATGAACGTCTAGACTTGTACCCTCCTAGTAGTAGACGCAGCCACCGCCGCGGCGTCACAAGTGCCAATGTTTAGACAACATCGTCTAAAGTTACAGTCACTCAATAAAGCTGCTTTGTTTTTGCTATAGTAAAATAACAGGGACCTTTTCTATTGATGATTTATTAGCGTCTACAAGGTTATTTGCTTTAACCGTTTGTGACTAGGAATGACTAATTGAAAATATATGTATGTAGTTTACCCTGCATCACCGTTCTCCACAAGAAATTAGATAGCTAAGTTTGTATGACGTACCTAAGAGCAATACGAGCTGTAATGATGAAGCTACAATTTGTAAAATTGTTTTGAATATGTATGTATAATTTAAGTAGATCTTAAACTTGTTGATCTAACATGTAATATCATGATCATCATCATCATCAGCCTATAGCAGTCCACTACTGGACATAGGCCTCCCCCAATGAGCGCCATAGCGTCCTGTCTTCAGCTTGCCGCATCCAGCATCTACCAGCAGTGTTTCGCAGGTCGTCATCCCACCTGGTTGGAGGGCCTCCTACACTACGTTTACCGAGTCGCGGTCTCCACTCAAGAACACGTTTGCCCCAGCGGCCGTCGGTTCTTCGCGAGATATGGCCGGCCCACTGCCACTTCAGCTTGCTAATTCTTTGAGCTATGTCGATAACCTTGGTTCTCTGTCGGATGTATTCGTTACGAATCCTATCCTTCAGAGAAACTCCGAGCATGTAACATCTTTGCTATACTTACATGAAGAACGATTGAACTATTAATTGTGACTCCGTGTTAGAATATTTAAAGAAATTGAGTTTATGGTTTTTAAGAAACAAACATGGCTTTGTTTAAATTTAGTTAGGTCTAGTTAGGTAAGACTTAGCACACCGCTAAGTCATACCTAACTAAATACACTACACTACAATAACTAAACTACATCTAAAAAAGATTATGTATATTATTCTGTATTTTCAGACCCTTTTTAAGACATCGACATAACAAAAAAGCAAACGTTAACATATTCATAATAAAAATTCAATATGATCAAATTCCCAATCGCAAGAAAATCGTGATGATGTGCGCCAATGAATCAATAGATATCTCCCCATGTGGAAGCCGCCGCCATTTTTCACACCTGACACGTCGCATTCAAGTTCAAATATACCAAAAATAGTCCAATAACGGATCAAATCAACCCTCGCTCACAATTCGGCTGGGGACAGAAGAGAAAGTCAGTTTTTTTGATAACATGTCTCTAATATCTATGTTTTTTAATGTTTTTGTGTGTTTCGCGAGTTTTATGTTAGTCTCAAAATAATTAATCGAGTTATTGTCTGCTAGATCTAAAATGTATACATCTTTTCTTGCACTGTGTTTTCTTATAAACGAATTGTTTATTTCCTAAGTTGATATAAGCACTAATACAACGGGTATTTATCGCTAACTATTTTGTAAATGTTTTGAGATGTCGAGAAAAAAATGTTAAATAAAGGCGATATTATTGTATCGATACATATTGTATTCATCATCATCATCATCATCAGCCTATATTAGTCCACTGCTGGACATAGGCCTCCCCCAATGAGCGCCATAGCGCCCTGTCTTCAGCTTGACGCATCCAGCATCTACCTGCAGTCTTTCGCAGGTCGTCATCCCACCTGGTCGGAGGGCGTCCTACACTACGTTTACCGAGTCGTGGTCTCCACTCAAGAACACGTTTGCCCCAGCGGCCGTCGGTTCTTCGCGAGATATGGCCGGCCCACTGCCACTTCAGCTAATTCTTTGATCTATGTCGATAACTTAGGTTCTCTGTCGGATGTATTCGTTACGAATCCTATCCTTCAGAGAAACTCCGAGCATAGCTCTTTCCATAGCTCGCTGAGCGACTTTGAACTGATGGACCAGCCCTATCGTGAGTGTCCACGTCTATATTGTATTAGTGCTTATAATTAAGTGTTCAGAACGCGTAAGATTAAAATATTTAAGTTCTCTAGGTATCATGATACTAAAGATAAACTTTTGATTTCAATAACTATTCTTATTGTTAGCAATTATATATTTTTATAATGTGAAACTCAGTTGTTTATCAAAAATTGGCCTTGATAACATGTTTTTTATTTAGCACCCTTTCTGGTTTTCACACATTGTGTCTCCATGTCGAATGGAACTCATTTTCTAATTTGGCACCCCAATTGTCGCGGTTGCTATGGCAACGTGTGATTTATCTCTTTATGACACCATCTTTGGTTATTGTTTGAGATTGTTCCAGTTGAAATTAATTTCAATTGCTCGTTTTACACACGTGTTACTAAATCTGGCTTTGTTAGTCGAAATTATGAATATGTTGAGAAATCTTGCATGTTTCATGAAAATATACGAAAATAGAAGGTATTTTAGTTGTCAAAGTGTTTTAGATGAATTTTCCAAATCCTTACTATGACACTTATATATATTATATTATGAATGCGAAAGTTTAGATGTTTGTTACCTCATCATGCCAATACAGCTGAAATTTTGTATACAGTTAGTTTTATGCCTGGAATAAAACATAGGCTACTTTTTTATGATACAAATAACCTTAAACAACGCATGCAAAGCAACGGGCAGAAACTATTTATTAATATATCTACAAATATGTAGGTTCACTAAATCTGTAGGTATTATTAGCTTCATATCCATAATACAAAAAATCTGATAGAGGTAAATTGGGACGCCTAAATGAAGGTCATCCACAATTTGTATATAGGCGGTATTTTGAAATGATCATCAAAGAGTAGTCTACCTCTATAATCAGTGACAATGTTGGGTAGGAATGCCAGCCATTGGAGTACACTAAAGGGTAGAAATGATTGAGATTAAATCTAATTTCTATTGCATGTCCGTCCAGTCACATAATAGCATATGAAATCAGGTTAAATGACATCATCATCTGTTAAAAAACAAAACCAAATCTTTGAAAGCATCGCAGTAACGAATAGTGAGAGAGGTTTCGTTAAGCACCGACGTGCTCGCTACAAGAAACACGTACGGAATGCTCATTTTTTGGAAAAAAAAACAGAAAATCCTCAACTTGATGGATTGCCGGTTTCCTTATTAGTGTTGCTTAGCTGAACCTATATTAGAAAACGTTCTTTTAAGCGTTCCCGAGGATTAATGAGATTTTTGAAGAGTTTACGATTTTTCTTGCGAGCGTATACCGAAATAAACATGTGTTTTGGACAGATTTGTTTAAGTGGGTAATTTAGGTAGATATTTAATGTTTTCTTCTCTGCTCACTAAATTTCTTTAAATTACCCTTACTCTAGGAAGGCTGGCTAACGCTTAGTTTCTGTGACTCAAACAACTAGCTTCAATAAAAGAATTTAAATTATCCTAAATCCAATAGATAGCAATTTCTCTGGAATGACAAACATTTCCAACGTATTCACCAAAACTAGCACAGGAATCGAAACAGTCAAAACTTTTCGATAGAGTCCTCAATTAGAAACCCCAATACCTTCCGATCCATGGAGCCAGTTCGAAAGGGCCCTGTAAGGGTCGACTGATTAAATTCTGGATAATCCCCAGCCATAAGATTATTGTCACTCCATTAATCGGTATCTGTTTAATTAGATTACGTTTTGCAACGGTAGTTGCGACATCGGGATTATGCGCTCCGGGATATTTGAATTTGGAAGATTGATGGGGTTTGGGGGTTTTATGAATGGACGCTGTGGCAGCCGTCTGTCTGTCTTTAATGTGGTCGACGTCACTGGCGTTGCTCGCAAGAAATGATACTCCTACAAGGACAGATAGAGAGAGATTTGTAAAATTCAGGGGATCGTCTTATTAAAGGATCTTATTTAAAAACTAAGTAAGTAAAGTAATGTAAAAAATCATTTATTTCTTTAGGCTTACAAAATAAGCACTTACACAAGTCATATTTTATATTTAAATTATTATCAAATAAAATTATTTTACGGTTCACTTCAATTTTTTGTCCACTAGTGGAAGAAGTGAAAAGAAACCACTAGCATGTTCATCTCTTATATGTCTAATACATGGTTATTTGCCTATTTAAGTCTAAATATAATATGATTGAGAAAAAATAAAATTCAATTACAATTCACAAATACAATACACACAGCATTATCTAGCCCCATGGTAATCAGAGCTTGTATTATGTGTACTAGATAACTGATATACATAATACAATACATTACATAGATAGATATGTTTAATTATACATAGAAAACTACCAGAGCACCCGGAACAAATATCTGCAGATCGTACACACAATTGTTCCGAGGCGGGAATCGAACCCGCAACCTTCAGCGTCGCAGGCGGACCTTCGCCTACCGCGCCACATCGGTCGTCATAATGTATTTAGGCTTACAAAATAAGCACTTAGACAAGTCAAATGTTATACTAAAACCTAGGTCTTAGTATAACATGTGATACAAATTCATATTTATGAGCATTCTATTATGGTCATAAGAATTTTTGATTTAAAGTTGAGGTTAGATCTGTTAATTCCTAACACATTGAAATAGAATGAGCAAACAAAAACAGTTGTTTAGTAACGCCCGCAATCAGAGGTGACACGTGAGAGATTACCCAGGTCGGATGCTAATTCTCTTTGAGTCACGAACTTACCTTTCCGTCTTATGTGGGCTTTGAGAAGCTATTTTGTAACATCATCATCATCATCATCAGCCTATAGCAGTCCACTGCTGGACATAGGTCTCCCCCAATGAGCGCCATAGCGCCCTGTCTTCAGCTCTCTTCTTTTGTAACATAGAACAGTTAAAATAAGGTAACTTATGTGGATAAGCTGAAGTGGCAGTGGGCCGGCCATATCTCGCGAAGAACCGACGGCTACTGGGGTAAACGTGTTCTTGAGAGACCACGACTCGGTTAACGTAGTGTAGGACGCCCTCCGACCAGGTGAGATGACGACCTGCGAAAGACTGCAGGTAGATGCTGGATGCGGCAAGCTGAAGACAGGGCGCTATCACGCTCATTGGGGAGGCCTATGTCCAGCTGTGGACTAACATAGGTTGATGATGAATGTATTGTATTATGTATATAAGTTCCCATAACACTATCAGTTTACATTGGGGCTTGATTATGCTGTGTGAATCACATCATCGACCTTATACAATTTAAGACTTTTTCTAAAGAAAAACGTCAATACCAGAATCAGGACACACTGATGCTTGTATAAAAACAACACTCTATTAGAGTTATATAATAATGACAATGCTATGAACCAGCCCCGTTCATTTGCGCAGTAACACTTGACACAGTTCCGAGGGCAATAGTCTAGGAGACGGCATTTCAGACTCGCGATAAAAACAGGAAGGCTCTTCACTTTATTTGTGATAATGAACTCTTGCCAGCCGCGGGGCTCTAGCGCGGGAGATATACACTCTATGGAAGAGATATCGGCCGCAAATATCTCTGGTATAAATATTATAAGGTTTCCAAATCATACGAACTTTTTAAAGTCCTTTAAACTCGTATCTCTACCTTTTGCAAGTTTTTTAGGGACGTTTATATTTTGTGTTTTATCAAGAGAATAGCTGCGCCCCGCTACTTCGCCCGCCTGGAAATCTGTATCAAATAGTTTGGAAACATTTATCTTGAATCACACTATCTGTTAAAAAAAAACCGCATTAAAATCCGTTGCGTAGTTATGATCTTTAAGTCGAAGTAATACTTCTGCTTAATTTAAGAGTATGGCCGCTTTCACAGTTATTAAATAAATAATGCTGGACAATCCACAGAGCAGCCCTAAGCTAAGCGGACCATGTGTTATGGGTACTAGATGACTGATATACTGAATACAATACATTACATACATGGATATTTTTTTATTATACATAAGATAACGACCAGAACACCCGGAAAAAAAGTCTACAGATCGTACACAATATTGTCCCGAGGCCGAAATCGAACCCGCAGCCTCGTGCGTCGCAGGCAGACCTTCGCCCACCGCGCCACAGAGGTCGCCAAATTAAAAGCCTATTAAAAGTGTGTCAGATGCTGGGAATCAAAACTTAAACACTCTGAATCAGAATCACCGTCCACTATACCACAGAAACCGACTCAATAGACGTCGTAAGTGGTCTATACATCATGCATCATGTGCGGACCCAAGGCGAGTAGTCCTCACTCGCCTTAGATAATTCCCCTGTCATTTCCAGTGACGCCACATCCACAGTACATCGCACCAACCAAAGAGCTGTTTGATACAATTTATGTGGCGCTATGTCGAGGCTAATTGGTCGTAGCAGTAGCAGGGTGCGCATACACTGCCTTTTGATTGCACCCTGTTGGCTATCGCCGAGTGTACTGTTACAAGTTGTGGGTTCATACTTCGATTTGCGACTGTTGTGATGTTCGAGGTTCTAAGTTCTTATGTTGGAAATCATTCGTTATTTGGAGAATGTTTATCATCGAAATGTCATATTATGAATTAATCATTGTATATATTTTATCATTACCGTTTAGAAAGAAGCTGGATCATGAAGCAATTTTTCAAAATCTATCTCTATACTAATATTATAAAGCGGAAAGATTCGATTTTTTGTTTGTTTGTTTTGAATAGGCTCCGAAACGAATGGGCCGATTTTTATAATTCTTTCACCGTTGGGAAGCTGCACTTTCCATTAGTGACATTTGCGCTATATTATATTCTCATTATCTCCGTAGAAATGAGAAATGCGAACTTAACGCGGTTGAAACCGAGGGGAACAGCTAGTTTCTAATAAAAAAAAACTTACTTTTGAATTATGATGCTTTTCGGTCGTTTATACGCAACGTAAGGGTATTGAAATTTCCTAATTAGTGATTTCCTTCTCAGCACACATACCTAAGTCCACTACTACACTGCCCACGAGGGTGATTTCGTGGGACCTCTACTAAAAACGTTATGGTGCGACCGCCACGGTTCTGATTATTATTATGTTTTCAAAGACAAAACCCATTGAACAGATCTTAGAAAAATGACAAGCCTCTATAAACATAGGTAATTGGATATTCGGCACGATGTTGATCTCCTATCATTACTTCCCCAGGATCAAAAGGCCCAAGCAGCAAGCTCCCTAACATCTAAAACTACCCCAGAAAAAAAGTATCAAAAAAATATTAAAGGATCCAAAGATATATCCCGATCCAATTGGATAAAATTGCTTTATCTACAATTAAATTAGTCCAATCCCACCCACACCAAAACACACACCTATTAATCTTAGCGGGTATTCGTAAAAAAACCGGGTAAGTACAAAAAGCGTAAGTACAGGCGGTAACGAAGAGAGATGTACTGCTCTCGATTTATGCGTTCCGGAACCGAAGGTTAATTAGTGCTTGAGGCGGCTATTCACACGGCGATTTGGGTATTGCGTCTTTTGAAACGCGAAGATTTTTTTAATTAATAGTAATAATAAATAATGTTTGACAATCCACACAGCATCATCCAGCCCCAAGCTAAGCAGAGCTTGTGTTATGGGTATGAGATGACTGATATACTTAATACAATTAGATAACGACTAAAACACCCGGAATCAATATCTACAGATCGTACACACAATTGTCTCGAAACGAGCCCGCCCGGACAATCGCCCACCGTGCCACAGAGGTCGTCGATAATCATTAATTTCAGACCATAGAAAGTAAAATATCTCATTTAAAAATACACACACATTAAATTTACTCGTTACTGCTTTGAGTAACAATCGGTTTGATAAATATCCATCAAAAGATTTGCTAGTAGAAAGTATAGAAAAATTAGGAAGGTCAAAATCAAAATCATCTAACGTGATGATGATAACAAACACTTATTTACCTATGTACAAATTCATCGGCGTTCTTGGGGATAGATTGTCGCTCTGTGAATGGCAGCTTTATAACAACGCTACCTCTGTTTTTGTTCGCGTTTTAACAAAATTTATCGTTTTTCTTTTTGCCACTAGATTCTGGGCCACCTTATTTGTTACTGTCACTCTAACAAAGATTATTAAATTAATCCTTATAAAATGAATAGCAGTGGTTTGAATTTACGACTGTTTTAATCGGATATAAACAATATCTAGTTATAGAAATCGTATAACGGTAGAAACGGCCCAGTTGATTCAACAAATAAAATAAATAATGCTGGACAATTCACACAGCATTATCTAGCCCCATGGTAAGCAGCTTGTGTTATGGGTACTAGATAACTGATATACACATATATACAATACATTACATACCTCTAAATAAACATTTTAAATTATTCATAGAAAACGACCAGAACAACGGTAACAAATATCTGTAGATCGTCCACAGATTGTCCCGAGGCGGGAATCGAACCCGCGGCCATCTGCGTCGCAAGCGGAACATTGCCCACCGCGCCACAGAGGTCGTTGATTTGTGAGTTTATGACCGCAATATATTAATGTTTTTAAGAAAATAAAATCAACTTATGGTGGGTCATAATCAAAAATCAATCGGGTCGATTTTAAGTATCTAATCTACTTTATGATAATACAAAATACACAAACGAAAACAGCTTCAGAAAGTAAAACAAACTTTACTTTTGAATATGATTACTGACACCCTTCGTGTATCCACCGGTTTGATCCAAAACATTGATTCCGTTTTGATTGATCATCCCATACCCATAATTTATAGTTTTTAGGGTTTTGTGCACGGAGGCGCGGCGACGGGAATTGTGAATAATGCAGTTATGCCTGTTTGCCTGTGTGTAGCAGATTTGATGGATGGGGTGTCGCGAGGGTCATGTATGGTCAATGTTGTGTGAAAAATCTTTTTGAAGACAGTGTGCGTTGTGCGAGTAAGTTTCTTTGCATGGTCGGCTTTTGTCAGCGTGATGTGAGATGGGACACCGAAAATGGTAGATGCAGAGAAAGTATAATTGTCATCATCATCAGCCAATCCACTGCTGGACCTCCCCAAATGAGCGCCACAGCGAGCCTTCAGCTTGACGCATCCAGCACCTACCTGCAGTCTTTCGCAGTATTCTTTCAAAAGTATATAGATATTGTATATACATATGTATATCTCTGAAACAACACTTGTAGATCATTATTAAAACTCCCATTACGTTAAATACTTACTAGTGGACGTGTTAGATTGTGCCGTGTTTGATTGAAGAATTTTCAGGATAAAGGGTTTTAACATATCTCATCAAAATAACGCAAATAGCTTTTAGTAAAACTAAAACTATTGAAAATATTCCTGTATTTCAGAGTTTACCCCTTGAAAGCTTTGAAGCCTGGAACTGCACCATATAACTTGTTAGCTTTAGAATTTTAACAAAAAATCCGCCCAAAATACCCTTAAAAAGAACAAACCCATTCAAGCCCGTCTATCCCGCGGCATGGTGTCGCATCGTACTGACGTCGTATCGCATGACGTCACGCCGCGGGCTACATCCGGTTTTTGCACCTCGTTTTTGCGTTTTCTTTATCTGAATTGGTGTCAGTTTTTTGCGAATGTTTTTGTGAAAAATGTGTTTTTGTTTAACAAGAGTATTTTTGGTGATATTTGTGTTTAGAAAGCATGTTGAGAGATATCGACAAAATCCTATTAAGATACATGAGAGATGTCATTAATAATTGGATAAACCATAGAATTAATACCTAGCAGAATAACGACGATATTATTTGACATTTTCGCTGCTTCAGCTATCTTCGTGGTACATTTCCGAGAATTTGATAATAATGAAGCAAAATACCGCCCAAAACCAAAACAAACACTTCGCGGATTCCCAAGTTTGCTAACGATACGGAACTAGGGAAGTTCTAGCATGATGCACGAAAAACTTATTTTAACGGAAAAAGTAAAACTTAAGGGTCCCGGACGAAGGGTTCCGCATCATTTATAACAAACGTCGGATAAGACACGGTTTCGTCCTATCTTTTAGTTGAGGCTGTTTTTGCGTACAGAAATAACGAAATTCCTATACGAACTTGTAGATACAATTAATAAATACTTTCTGAAATTATATTAAGTTGTCTGAATGTACGTAGTTACGAGTACGTACAGTTATCAGTTGGTAGCCCGCTTTGTATGTTTGAGGTGAATTCCTAAGATCAAAAAATAATTTAATAGAGACTTTGACTTGGGTATCGGGTTGCGCTCGTAAGTACCACCGAATTGCATTTGATTTTCTTTGGATGAGTTTTGCTCCAACTCGACAACTAAAATCCTAACAAGGTAATGGTTTCTTGTTCATTACTTTACCATAAAAAGATTGAAGAAAACAAAAAAAAAATATTTTAATCCTAATTTTACTTATGTTAATTTGAAACTTAATTTGAAACTTTTACTTATATGTTGTTTTACTTCTATGTTAAGTTGTAATTTGAAATTTGGAACGTGTCCAAGAGTCCTGTTGGATTTCAAGGAAATAAAGCACTGAACTGCCGTAGATTAAAAGTACCTAGCGATGTTATCGAAAACACCGAAAATTTTAACACCATCATTACGAGTAGTTGTATCGAAACCCGATGACAAGTAACAAACAAGCACATGTAGATATCATTAAAGTTGTAACGTAATAATAAAATGGGGTATTTTTATAATGGGAGTCGAATGAATAGGACCCTTTGTGGGACATCGGCGATGGGTAATTTACAGAATGTTAGTGTGGGGTCACACAAGGCCTGGGCAGCTGGCGGGGCCGATAGTTGTTACATTGTATGGGATAAATTATTGTAATTCGCTTGATACTTTACAAAGGGCTAACAAAAAACGGTGTTTTGGTTTTAATTTGGCTACCAAGGACGCTAAAGAATACTAATTATATTTTTTTCTATGTACCAATGTATTGTAGCATATCAGTCATATAGTACTCATAACACAAGCTCTGCTTAGCTTGGAGCTAGATGATGCTGTGTGGATTGTCCAGTATTATTTATTTATTTATTTTATTTAACGTGACGATCGCGACCATAGTATCGTTTCCAACTCACTCATCAACTCAGTGGAAGTCGTAAGAATCCACTAAACAAACGACGAATTCCTTCTGTGAATTTTTAACACCTTTGCTGTGAACACCAATCTGCCAGGTAGGCGAGGTGATAATGGTAAAACCGTACTTATTTATGGAAGGTATATTTAATGCATTCACTGCCCGGTCTCGGCGGTGCGACCAGCTAGGGTGCGCACACGGGGCCGGTGAACGACATCTGCATCTTGGGCCATGAAAGTGTTAACAGTGAACTTACATATATTGTTTTGATGATATTTCATTTCACATTTGCAACATATGGAGCATTTTTGTAAAAAAATATAAACCGGTTACTGACTGGCATTTGGGGACGTAATGTAGCGAGCGTTCTTGCAATCAGCACGCGGGAAGTCATATAATCGAACTTCAAATTCCTCAGTATTTACATAGGTTTTTAAGTTTTTCAAGACTTATTTCTTAGGAATAAAACCACCTCGGATGATTCTCCATACAATAGCGAAAGAATTATCCAAATTGATGAATCGACTCTACTTTTGTTTTTCGTTTTGTCGGTTAAAATATAGGTCTTATAGAATGATTACAATAATAGCAACAAAAAGCTCTAATCGAGAGTCTTTCGTAATAATGTTTAGTTATATCTACAATACAAATAACATTTTGTAAACATTAATGTAAATATCAAGAAACAGGAAAAATACAATACGACAATATTTTCCAATACCAAACAAAAAATCTTCTGACAACAATTTCCTATTCATTTTTCTCTTTGAAATCAGCAAATACAGGGCCTATGTGTTATTAAATTCCTTATTCCGTACTAAATAACGCTAAATATAACATGTTTTGGATATTCAATATAGAAACGGAACAAGAAATCCTCTTCTTGTAGTTCTGAATATAATTCTTGTATTGTGTTTGTTGTTATACATAATTCGTTAAACACAAAGTTGTAAATAAATGATTAAATCCATGGTTGTTATAATCATGAATTGTGTTTGCTATAATTCAAAGTAAAGTTTTGTGAGGTTTTCGACGACACGCGTTTATATTCTTATTTTATGTAAAGAATTATTTTAGACCTAAGATTTTGTTTCCATAAACGTTGTGGTGTACCTTGCTACTTTTTTATATTAATGCGTATATTCGCAACATGTTACGCCATCTGTTGGTTTGTTTTTGGAATTTTTAATAAATTTGATGAAATTGTGGGTGAACTTAGAACTTACATAAATACCTATACCTTTTTTTTACAACATGTAACTTTGGTGAGTGGGACGGCTGCCGACACTCCAGGTGGCTCCGTAAAGAGATCTGACAATAATTTCAGAGCATACACATCGTTCAAATCTCTGCCTTCAGACCAATTTTATCTGTAATATATTATGTAATCTGTATATCTGTCGTAGAAAAGCCTAATTTTATTTGATCGCCTACAGAGGTATCATCATATGCAGTGGGATCGTAAGTGGGAACCAATTTAAGACTACTATCAAAGTACGAACTACCAATTATTTTTAGGAGGACGTACTACACTACGTCTGCCGTGGGCTCAGATCAAGAACTCGTTTACCTCTCGTATTTAATTAAAGGCTAGAAATATTATCTATGGCCTTCATATTTAGGATTAACCTGGATGTGATCTCACACTTGCAGTCACCACACTAGTACTGCACTTGCATGCATGTAGGCAATCTGTATCCATCAGCAGATGTGCTTCCATCGCCGCGCCGTCCCATTTCCATAGATGCACAAATCCAGGGTTGATGGATAGCATCGCCGTGGCTACAAATAAGGGTCGCCATTCAACGCTGTTATTGTGCTCAAATCAATTTGGATCAGCTGACGTAGTGTAGGGATTTGTCGATGATTTTGGCAGTAGAGTTTATCGTGAGACTCGGGTCGATTTGGTATAATCTTGACTTCTTATCAAAAATGTCATATTATTTTATTTTAATCACTACATGTATAAAACAAATTCGCTTTCCAATTGTCTGTCTGTCCCTATGTATGCTTAGATCTTTAAAACTACGCAACGGATTTTGATGCGGTTTTTTTAATAGATGTGTGACGTGATTTAGGAGGAATGTTTATAAACCATTTGACACATAGATTTCCATTCCATGCGGGCGAAGCCGCGGGGCGCAGCTAGTTTAATTATAATGTTCATAATATTTCAGAATTTAAACACTTTGTAAACTCTCTGATTCAAAGAAAAATCATTTGACTGTTTACATTATTTCCTAACAACGAACACACCTAACGTATGCTCCGTTTTTTATGGTGAAATATGTTTTCTTTGTTAAGGCGTAGTCGCTATTTTTTGGTTATCGATATCGACACCCAAGGATGTCCCATCCCTGCATTTTGCATCAACGTCCAGAAACATCCAGAAAAAATAGTAACAGAGCTTTACACCCCAAGGATTGTCATCGTCGACGTGACTGTAACAAAAGTCACACAACCCCGAATATCTGCTAATTTGAGACGCGCCCAATTTTTTCCAAAATATTTTTTCAACGGATGTTCGGTTTCGATTTAATGGGGATTACTATTGTTGGTTTTGATGCTAGGGGCACCCGAGAAGGGGTAATTTTCATTGTTATATTTGACTTTGATTTTTTTTCCTGATTGGCTATCGGTTTTTCATCGTAGATAGAATAAAGATATAATCCAAAAATAGCTTCAATTATTAATTTTATTTATCGACTGTAAGAGTTAGCAAGCTGAAGTGCGTCGGCCATATCTCGCGGTTGGGCCAACCCCAGCGGTAGTCAATACTCGAAGAACCGCCAACCACTGGGGCAAACGTGTTATTGAGTGGAGACCACGACACGGTAAATGTAGTGTAGGGCGCCCTCCGACCAGGTGGGATGACGACCTGCGAAAGACTGCAGGTAGATGCTAGATGCGTTAAGCTGAAGACAAGGCGCTATGGCGCTTATTACGCGAGGCATATGTCCAGCAGTGGACTTACTTATAGGCTCATGATGATGATAATTAATTATTGAAAAGCCCACTCTTAACTTGAAAAATAAATGTATAGATCATTTTCGTTGGAACTCCAAGAATCCTAAATGGTTTCTGAATTCAGTAAAAACATCGTTTTCTTCGACTGCATATTTCTAAATTCGTCTTGAATTAACATCCACGAAATGGGTTTCTGTTTTTCTGTTTATTTAAGACGTGACTTTAGGGCATTAGGGAATTGGATAAATAAGTCTGTAAGCGTATTCAAATTAAAGCTATCGACTTGGTATGCGTTTGTTTTGAAATTCATTTTTACCATCCTATTTTCAGAAAGAACAAACATCACCACCGTTCTGATTTTTTATTCTCGAAACGTTACCGCGTGATATTTTAGTTTTATCTTTCGATTGCGAGCATATATATTTTTTCTCTGGAAATATTAAGAGTTGCATCATGCCAATATTAAATAATAAATATAAAAACTCGACATATATTTGGCAATTGTAGTGAAGAAAACTGCTTTATTTATAATATATATTAGACAGAAATCACTAAGTCTCTTACGGAGCTTAGCCAGCATTATGCTGAGTTAGAGACTTTTTATAACTCTATACATGTACCTATTATATAAGTATGTCTTTTGATAATTTATGTTCTTATAAATAAAAGTCTTTCTATTATATTCCATGAGGATAAACAAAATATTATAATACCAAACCAACTCCATTTTAAACATTATTAATTTAACTAAAAATGTGAAGAAGAATCTCTCAATCCAATCAGCAATCACTTAAAACAAAACTTCCTTCCATAAGTCAAGATAGCCGACGTCATCCATCACGATATTACATAGAGAGCCGACTTAGCCCGCGGATGATTCTACTACGCAAATATTTGGAGACGGCTCGTTTAGACTGTTTGTTTCCATTGTCTGATGCCAGACGGCATACCGTATGGCATATAACGCCCGAATACTCAAACACGTCTCAGATTAAAAATAAATTAATTTTTTTAGTTAATTCAGACATCCATGTTATGTTTAGTATAGGTAGTTAAAAATTACATAACGGTCAAATACATTTTTCACATTAACACTTACAATTTAATTTATATAGAGGTAATAAATTTGTTTATCAGACGGGTTCATTAGACTTGACATCCAGGCCTTTACAGGCTACTGCAATGTATAAAAACAAAAATTAATTAATAAATAATGCTAGCAATTCAACAAATAGCATAATCTAGGCCCAAGCTCCGCTGAACTTATGTTATGGGTACAGGATAACTGAATATACTTAATAAAACAATATAGTAGGTACACAAAACCAGTTTTTGAAACTCATAACTATATTTTCTTCAAATTATTACCTTTTCATGTTATTAAAATCAATTATTTTACATTATTGTTTGTCATCTGGCTATGGAGACAATCTCTCGCCGTTCCTCTGTTAGTACAATCTACAAATTTTGGGGATCCCCTTTCTTAAGTAATGTGCTATTGCTTTTGCTAGCGTCAGTATTTTTGGCAGGAAAATATGCCAGCGTCTAGAACACTGTCCATAATAATAAAGTATCTAAGGTTATAGTCGGTTTGTTCCCTGATCAGGCTTTCCTTTAGTGTTTTCGTCTGGGTTTTATGTTTATCGAAGTAAATCTTACTTTTAGTGATTGGACCTTAAACAATGTCAGGAAATTTTTCTCTGTGCCAATATTGGTGACCTAATATGATTTATAATGTCTATAAAATACCTTCCGACTACATCTGCATTTAACAGAATCAGATGGAGGCGTATTCCAAGAGGCTATAACTTTCATGGAGACACCATTAAATCTACGATCAAATCACACGGTGCCAAATGAGAACGACCCAGAAGATGATTATAAAGCAGTGTGTGATAGGACGGAAATGCAAGAAACAGAGGAAGGCCCTTGCCCTCACAAATGGGATGACATTATTGTTAATATATAATATTTAGATATAAGGATTTATTTTGGTATGTTTTTATTTGCAATAAAGTGTAAATTCATTCCTTAATTATTTGAAATGAAAAAATATATGCTCGTATAAAAAACCGTACGTGTAATTTGATTTCAATTTGTAAAACGTAATCCTCTAAAAGATTCTACAAAACATTTTCCTTCAAGTTACAAGTAAATAATCATGCCTTAGCTTCAGATGTCTCGCAAATTTTCCCCAAAATACGTAGCATTAGCAACATTGTACCAAATTTCTTGTCCAAGTCCTTTACAGTGTTCATTTGCACACATTGTGCCACGGACCGTTTGTTGCGATAGCGTTACGTCGGCGTGCCATGTACATTGTACATTACAGGAACGTTGCTCTGAGGATATTCAGTTTGTCTGGAAACAGCGTTGTGTATGGCGTTTGGGTATTTGCTGGGACTATCTTTAATTGCATTACATTTAATTTTAGCACCATGATATTGAAATTGTCATTAGTGAGGTGTATAGAGAGTGCATAATATGTGTTTGCATACACACTTGTGAACTATGTACTTTGCCAATGTTCTACATCTAGTCTCCGTTGAAACGGGCCACCACCTTGGCCGAATTTTGGCTACGTAGACATTCTCATCATCATTGAAGGTGTCATGAGTGAGGTGTATATAGAGTGAACCTGTGTTGGCGTACACACTTGTGTACTATATTATGCCCTACGCTATGTAAATGTCCGTGTCTAGTCTATTAAGACGGGCCACCGTCGCCTTATTTCGGCTACGTAGACATCATCATCTTCAGTAAAAGTGTCTAGGTGGAAGTAGTGATCAGAACGCATTGAAATTAATTCGTTCATGGGGCCTTCTGAACCCTCTTGTCATCAAACAAAACGCAAAAACACAACATAAACAAAACACGGTTTGATCTGTCGATGCATACAATCACTACATAGTATAAAACAAAGTCGCTTCCCGCTGTCTGTCTGTTCCTATGCTTAGATCTTTAAAACTACGGTTTTTTTTAACACTTTGATTGCTGAAATCACACGGTATGTGTTTTCTACAAGTGACTAATATGCGTAAATCCACACTAGCGCAGCGGCTGAGAAAAGACAGATCTTTGTGACTCAGCACAGCCGTAATATTTTTCGAACGAAACGCATGTGCGGCGCAACACAACCGCTGTGTAGAGCGGCAGCGCGAATTTTTTAGGTTAAGAAAAAGACCGCAGTCGTCAAAAAAAATCGCAGTCAAAGTGTTAAATAGATAGATTCAAGAGGAAGGTTAGTGGGCGCAGGTAGTATAGATATAAAACTCCGATTTAGTCATCGGTCCTTTTGACACACCACACATACAACATTTTGATAATTGAAACAAAGAAAGGTTCAGAACTACCAACAGAACAATCCTAAACAACACATGGAACGTCACAGATATGTACGCTGTCGAGCATTGGCCGGTTTGAATGGGCTCGGCGCTCTATTGTGGGCAAAAGCGATGCCTGAGTCAGCGCTTCAGATGATACTGGGTTACTGGAATGAATCGTATGGTTTTAAAATAAATGATAGTTCACTTTATGAGCGACATTATCGTGCTTATTGCGTCTGTAGTCATCATCATCATCAGCCTATAGAAGTCCACTGCTGGACATATGCCTCCCCTTATAAGCGCTATAGTGCCCTGTCTTCATCTTGCTTCGTTTGTAGAAATAATTAAAATATTGTTAGTAATTAATAATTACCTAATGACCTACTTACGTCAAAAGTTTAGTAAATTAATTGTAAATATGTGCAGTTCATTTTAAGAAAACATGCTTATGATGGTAATTTTATGATAAATTCTATTATAAATGCTTTGTTTTTTCATAGCTGTGGACTCAATCCAGTTAAGATAAAATACGCAATAATAATATCGTCGGGGTAACAAAAGAAAACATTGAGAGAAAACGCAAGGTAAGCGATTTATACACCAAGTAAAAACAAAAGAAAACCAATATCAAATTGATTTTTATATCCGACTAGCTGCGCCCCGTGGCTCAAAAAAATCGCATCATTATCCATTGCGTAGTTTTAAAGATCTAAGTATACAATTATGGACTGATAGACAAACAACGGGAAGCTTTGTTCTATACTACATTTTTACTTATATTTTTTATTTATTATTTACTTTGTGATACAAGATTTAATAAGTTTGACGCAGTTACAATCCTTGTTCTACATAGTGATACAAGCTTTAAGAGTTACCTTATGTAATTTTATAGTTAGAAATCGTTATTTATCTCAGAATCTGCGAAAACTACCACCTTCATATTTAGGTAAATGATAATTCGAACTTTTATCTTGGATTCCGTCTTTTCGAAAACACGATTGGTGATAATTTTCTCGATACTTTTATTTTTTGAAAAATACATGTTTTGCACACATTTTGCTATTTATCTCAGGAACCACCTAATTTTTTTGTTGGATTTTTGTTTTGTCGAGAAACGTAGTAGAATTTCTTCGTTTTCGTAATTTTTTAATTTTTAGGTTAGTTGTGTAAATAACTTGTAATTAGGCATTAGGCAGTTTTGGCGCTTACGTCGATAAAAAATACGGAGCACGTCTATCGCTCTGTGCTTCTCACTCACAAGAAAATCATATCTTGTCATTCTGCTCTGAACTGAAGCGAAATTCGAATTTTGGCTGAGGTATGGCACGCTCTTAATAAGTTTGACGCAGTTACAACCCTTGTTCTACATAGTGATACAAGCTTTAATAAGTTTGACGCAGTTACATGTTGTTCTAATAAGAATATGACGGAAAAACAAGTTACAGTAGATTTATGTGATCACCAAGCCTAGCAAATAATACCTATTCATACAGCAACAACACTAATCTGCAACGTCAATAAGTCAGAGATACACATAGAAATAGATAAACCTAACGATATTCGCTGAACATTGCCAATAAGCCGTGTGTCCAAACATGATACTGTAATCTTTGTTTGTTTCTCGCTGCAAGGCATGGATGTCAATCGGGGCACAGGCTTTCGACAAATAGCTGGTTCAATCGAGGCAGGCTGACAGCACATTTCTTTAAGTTAACTTGTTTATACGTCACATCACCTTTACCACCACCATAGTATATGAAGTCGCTCCCGCTGTCTGTTCGCTTAGCTCTTTTAAATTACTCAACGGATTTCAATGCAGGTTTTAGCCATAGATTAGAGTGATTGAAGAGTAAGGTTTATATGTGTAATACATACATTATTAGTGAAACATTGCACCCGCGTAAAGCCAGGGCGAGTCGCTAGTCGTACTTAATACAACAGGTAATCAAAACAATAAAAAAGTAAAAGGAAATCGAGTCAAAACATATTATAAAGACTAGGTACCCTACACAGAATTCAGAATCTATCGCGGAGACGGTTTCTAGAATGTGACTTTAAAAACTTTTAGAACCGCAACTTAGACAATGTACAATATAGGTAGTAAAAACTCTTACTCATAGAATTAATATCAAAACGAAAGTTAAAATTTACTAATAGATATAAAAATTTAAGTAGCGTGTAATTTATTTATTAATAACTATAACACCCATACACAATATAGACCAATAGGTGTTGGTCTTGTCATAATCGACTTTGTCATAATGAGTGCATTGAGTATACTCATATATTAATGTACTAGTGGTTTCTTTTGAACTTCTTTCATTAATGGACAAAGAATTTAAGTGAACAGAAAAGTATAAAAACTTATTTCTTATTCGATAATAATGTATGTTAACTTGTCTAAGAGCTTATTTTGTAAGCCTAAATAAATAAAGGAATTTAAATTTTGAATTTTAAGTCTGTTCGTAAAGTCCAGCAAGCAAAAAACACGGTACACTACGCTATACCAGAACCAACCTAGCTGCCACCCTTTGCACTGTGACAGAGGGTCGCGATACATCCACGGAATGTTTGCAGAGCAGTAATGATGACGTCGACTCGGGGAACGCAGATTATGAAGATTGCCGCTGATAGAACGGGCCAAGTTGGAAGGAGTACAGGAAGATTTAATACGGAAGATGAGAAGAACATGATTTATTTGCTTGCAATACAACTTTGTTGTTCAGGTGAATGGGCGATGAATTGTCGATAAGCTCATTATTTCTGTTTTATTGATACTTTATAAAAAAAATCCTTCCCTTCTTATCTGCACACATCAGTCTATTGATCAATATGCCTCCTACAAACAATGGGAGGTTTAGCCTTAAGCACCAACAACTATACTTTCGATCTGCAGATTATTTGTTTCGGGTGTTCTAGTAGTTTTCCATGTATAATCAAAAATATCTATCTAGGTAATACATTTTATTTATATTATGTATGTCAGTTATCTCTTACCCATAACACAAGCTCTGCTTAGCTTGGGGCTAGAAACTACTGTGTTATTGACTAGCATCATTTATTTCTTAAAAATAAAAATATTTTTAGAGCGACGCTTTATTGTGATTTCGGTTGTTCATAATAACTTATACTTATGCTTGTATATATTTTAGAACTACATATGTATATGTATTTCAGATTCTACATCGTAGCTATACGTGATAGAATCGGAAATATATTTATGAAATTGGAACCGTACGGTTCTTCTACGGACCCGTAGAAGAACCTAAATGACCAACATACGAGCTCCCAGCATTAACAAACTCGTAGCTCCAAGAATCAACCAACTGAAATGGCAGTGGGCAAGACGTAATAGCTCATAGAAGAAGATTTGTTAAAGACTCGTCAGAATAGGATTAGTTTGATAACATTTAATGAAAAGTGAATAAATACAAAAAGGATACAAAGGATTTCTCCGCTACAGCCTATCCTAATACGCGCAAGCCGGGTTCAAAGGAGTTCAGGATTCAAAAATCAAATAACAAACCGTTCAAAACGCCTTTTTGTATAAACTCATTGTTCATTTTTAATAAACTCAGTGCTGGCCAAGTTTAAAACTAAGCTGGGTCGATTTATCATTGAATTTATCTTAACCAAGACCGCTAGGATCGTAAATTTATATCTCGAAGTTAATGGAAACGAATGGTGCTGCTCTAGTTTTAACTTTTAAATCCATAGCAGGAGTCTATAAAGGTCTTAAAAATTATATTCACATATTGAATGTTTTGGTTACTTCTGTGGCTCAGCAAACCACACTGGATTTTGGCCTCCGATACAAGATCTCTCGGCTTAGAGCCTTTTCCTGGCAAGCTAATGCTTTCGCACTACAGGGTCTGTAGTAGCATTATAGCACGCATTGCGAAGGTCCACTGAGATGGGCGGGGTAGGCAAAATCTAAGAGAAATGTCGTGTGTAGTATAAAAGTGGGTGCGCGTTGATGTTTTTTGTAGGCTACGCCGGTTCGTCGTAGCCTCGTAGCACGTGTGACGAAGATCTATGTACGAACATCTATGTATGTACTATAATAGTTTATTTTTTACAAGGGACCGAATCAACCCATTTTTACCTAGTATCACAAGACCGAGTTATAATGGGTGGACTCGGCCCGAGTGAAAAACGACTTTTCACTTCGATTGCAAGAAAATAAAACAATCGAAACTTACTTTCATACTGCACACTTTTTCACTTCTCTACTTTACGAATCTATCGTACTTAGGTTCGGTAAAAAGGAACCAGGTCACTTCATGGCCCGAGATCATGGAAATGAGAAACATAATAATAATAATAAATTTATTTTAAGCAACATTAGTCTAGTGCAGGATGGAAAATACTTAAAAACTACCGGCCCATATAAAATATATACCTTAATCTAACATACATAAAATAAATCTATTAACTGACCTCCCTATTTATTTACCCCTTTTGCTTAGTGGACGGATATCAAGCATTCCTTCAGAACGCGTGGTTGAATCAGAGATATATAGACTCCATCGGAGCCTGATAATCAAAGTAGTAAACAAAAACATATTTAGCGACTTTCGTTGCTGTACATATACTGTGTACTTTAGCAACTGACAGAAAATCAAATCTGTTATCAACAAATAACCTATTTTATATACCAAGACGCAAATTATCGTGTACGCATATTGTATCCAACATTTTGTACACCCGACCGCGCCTCTAAGTCTACTACAAAAGTAGGCTTATTTATCTATGTTTTTTCGGCGTCAAACTTCAGATTAAACATTACTTCCCTCCATTACAATTTAGAAACCTCACAAATTCCAAGCATGAATATAAAATTTCAGATACAACGATGATGGTTGTATAAAAAATGTTTCGGTTTTCCGTTTCCAGTGCGGCCATGAATGGTGCATGGAACGTACGATCCATTACATGATTGAACTCTGCGGTGGTATTACGTGGAACGGAACGGCACGCGTCAAAACACTTTTTGGTATAGCAACACAGCGTTTTCCAAAATTGAAAGTTGGGAGCTTGCATTTACTAAAATATACCAAAATCGTTTATATCTTCAGATTTTTTATGGTAAAATAAAATAGAGTTATAAACATTTTCGAAATAAACAACGACGTATATGGCGAAGTTCAGTTACACAGTGTAGTTTTGATGAATGGAAAGAGAAACCAATCCATTCGTGTTCCACTTATAAAAATATGTTTTTGAGAATTTTAGTAAACAGAAATTTTACTCGTGTTTAAATAATACTTTGTTAAGACTTTATTCATAAAATATCCAAAACACGTATCGGTGAATTTCTACTGAAAGTTTTTTCCTGGAACTAAAACTCAGCACCACAAATAATTAATAACAGATTAAGTATCGTCCACAAAGTTTCCCAGAATATGGAAGCGATGTAGTATTTTCATTACTTAAATAAATATCCCATTTGACGGGAATCAATCCCGCCGTGATCGGTGACTCGCTTTTATTTGATTTAATAAAATATTCAGGCGAACGAAAATGTTTTACTAAGTAAGCGGCTTATGCGACACTCATTTTAGGTTTTTGTGTGTTTTTGTTATTCAGTTATTTATTATAATTATATTATTGTAGATCTCTGTGGCGTGGCGATTGAACGTCCGCCTGCGACGTAGGTGGTTGCAGGTTCGATTTCCGCCTCGGGACAAGTTTTTGTACGATCTGCAGATATTTATTCAGGCTGTTCTAGATGATTTCCATGCAGGTAAAATAAAAAAAACGACAGAGTGTGTTGTATTATGGTGTATGGTGTAATCTACTACCCATAACACAGAGCTTGTGTTATTGCTTAGATTTGAGAGCGGATTGAAATTTGCCATAGAATAGTAAACTGGCAATTTTTCCCGCCAGTCGGGTATAAGCGTTTAAATACGGCTCAGCCTATTATGAGACTCGTTGTGTGAGTCAAGCTGAATTTTATGAATCAAGACACTATGTAGAGCCTTTAGTTTCTCGACAGTAACGAATGGTGTCAATTTTGTATGAGATTTTATATGTCCACACGGTACTGTACAAAATCCCATACAAAAATGGAACGTGTCATACAATTTGATTCTATCTAAAAACCAAACTCAGAGCTCCGACGTATTAGGCTTGAGCAATATCGTAAGTAAGTCTCAAAATTCAAATCCAAATTGAATGATATAAATCGAAAGGAAGCTCTCTATCGAATAAAGTCTATCCAGCCCAGAAGCATGCTACAACATGCTACCATAAACAACAAATCACCGAAAAAACTCGCAATAAGATAGAGCAGTCACAGCCCAGAGACAAACGAGGCAAATATCGCGGCATCCATCACCATCCGAGGCATGTGTGTATGACAAATGCGTGTATAATCTGTTAGTGCACTGTACGGTTTTCTCTGTTTTTTGCTTATTCTGCTTTTTTCGGAACGTAAAAGGATTATGCTACCTATGTATGTTTACGGAGTTTTTAAGTAAAGCCTTTTTCTATAAAAGCCAGAATAGTGAAAATATGAAAAACTAATATTATTAGATTTTTTGTTACTATAGTGTAGTAAGCCCGTTGAACACGGGGTAATCTCAAAAAACAAAATGTACTAACAATCGTTTTTCGAGCAGGATTGGATAAATTTCTATGTTTTCCCCTGTAGACAGAGCAAACGGCGCTAGATTCCGTAGGAAGTCCCATTGATTTTCGACTCGTCGGTTACTTGATTTCGTGGCTCACTTAGACAGAGTACTCCCGTTATGAGTCGAAATCGAAAATTGTGATATTATTAAGTTTATTATTATCTGTCTTACACGGTGATCGACATTTGTAGGGACCTTGCTAACGTAGAGACACAACACAAGGGATAGGGCGGGTTCAATTACCGGCTCGATAATAATAACTAAATCATGTTGGACAATTCATAAAGCGTTATCTCACCCCAAGCAAAATCTTTCCGGTTATTCAACGTGTTTTCTATGTAAAAATGTTCGGTATCCTTAGGTTACAACGAAAGTGTAAAGCACTTACCCTATTAAGAAATCTTTGTAGTAACTTAACTTACAGACGAACATGCTTTTTATGTTTCTCTGATAACAAAAAGGTGTTTACTCATAATTTCTTATACCTTCGTGGATCTATATATTCGCTATCTATATGTAACCCCCGGTTGATAGTTCAATATCCGTGCCGCGATGAAACAACTCTATAAAATAGATATTGACACATCCTCCATCGCGTAATGAGCGGGCCCTCTATACAATTCACTGCGCTCGAGTTCAATTGGAACAACAAAATGAACAAAACAATTCCTGTTCATCTTAATGCTAAGGCGAAAGTGAAGATATGATATCTAATCGTATACGAAGCGACTTAATAGAATGATAAAATATTGACGTTGTAATATCTTATTATTATCATATTACCCAGCCTAATAATGTCCACTGCTGGACATAGGCCTCCGCTATACGATGCCACAAATAGCGGTCACATTACAAAGCCATCTAAGATAATAATTCAAAAGTATTTATAATCTACATTGTACCGTTAAAATAGATGTATGTACTACGTATGTGTATATGTACATATATGTATATCCTTTATTTTTCCACGAATACCCCTACCACCTATATTGAGATCTAAGACAAATAGGTTTTGTTTTTGGATAACGCCTAATTGAACTCGCTTCATTAAAAATTGTGAAATGCTCCAAAATTTGTTCCATCATCTTCTTTTTCATCTTTAGATATTTTGCGGTTGTAATTGCTGACATTTTATACTTACTTATGAACGTCTTATGAACGTTTTGTCAAAATAATATTTAATTATATAAATCCTCACAATAAACCGGACAGCAATCATTACGAAATAATACTCGCTGCCTCGTGACTAGAGTTGAGTTGTCTTGTGTAAAACGTGAATAACCGATTGAAAAACTAAAACTATGAATAACCACAAATAAATAAAGCTTTCTTCAGTGACATCTTTTCATTCAAAGTAGTTTTTGGCAAGTATTCAAGGACAGACGACTGCAGTTAGCAACTGGGTTCTGACGAAATGTTTCTTAACCTCTTGATGACAAGCCAAGTAGCTTTTCAGGGAACGGAAATAAGACAGGAATAGCACGATTTGATCTAAATTCGCTGTTATGTCACACTTTAAAAATAAACATTCGTGTTTGTTGAATATTTTAAAGCTTTTAACAGGAACATTTGGAGAAATTTTGTCTGATTAGCAAATATTTACCGTTTACTCTCTGTAGATCCAGTGATCAAGATCCATTTGATTCCATTGAGAAAACTTTTTTGGGTGTAGAGACATCGTAATGTTTAGTTTTCAGTCAAACATATTTAATATGTTTGCTTTTATGATGGTATAGATGTTATGGTAATAGCTAGCATAGTTTGTTTTGTATAATTAATTTCGTTGTATAATTTAGGTTCTAGTAAAAAAGATATATCTCAAGGAAAATCATAGGATTCCGTTAAATTTAAGTAGTTTTTTTATATTAATGTTTTCTTTATCTTGTTATAATTACGGGGGTGACATGCCATGTTTGGCAAAACCCTCATGAACCAAATCATCATTTGCCCTTTTTATCCTATAGGAATTGATTATAAAAAGTAGCCTATATTTTATTCAAGGCCTACTAACTACTTGTTCGCTTTTCAGCCCTATCTGATGTAGAAGCAACTATTCACTTCATTCATTCAACTGCAACACGCCAGAAAGTAACTAGTGTTTTATAGCATCGACCTTAATGATATTCAGGATTAGTTCTTATTATAACCACAAAATACGTGCGAGTAACGAAGATTTTTGGATCTACATATCATTCAGATTTTTAGGAAAACCATTTTTTCTTTCTTCTAGTATGTACAAATCAGAGTTATAATTCTAAGGATTTTGTCATTGCAGTGTGTAAGCTCTCGCACTCAAGATAATTTATTTATAAGGATACTAGCTGCTCCCCGCGGCTTCGCCCCCGTGGAAATCTATGTGTCAAATTGTTTAAATGATAAAAACTATCCTATGTTAGACTCCTGGTTCTAAGCTACCTCTCCACCAATTTTCAGCTAAATCGGTCCAGCCGTTCTCGAGTTATAAGTGTTGTAACAAACACGACTTTCTTTTATATATATAGATTATTAAAATTTCTTAGAGTCAGAATCCTTAGAATTCTCATAAGTTTGTAGAATATGTAACGGAAAGGGAAAAGCCACGCAATTGTTTTCAGTAGACAACAAAGACAGTACGATTATTTTGCAAGAAGTGTACGGCTTCTGTCGGCCGGGCGACGCGCGATACGATGTGTGGAACACAATAGACTCGTAGGCACCTATTATTGAGTATTACACACATTGTACCTTCGCCGTATTCCGATACACAATGGTATGAAACAATTAGGTGCTATACGATAAACGAACGCTTAAAAAAATACATAGATCACCATTTTCGGCATGATTGCTGCCTACCCCAATTTTAGTTAAGGTGATGTCTAAGTTTTATATTACTAGATGACCGATGTGGTGCAACAGGGAAAGGCCCGCCTGCGACGCCAGAGGGCGGTTTCGATTCCCGCCTTGGGACCAATATATATATAAATACAATGTGCAAATATTTGTTCCGGGTGTTCTATGTATGTATAATAAAATATATATATATCTATTTAATGTATTGTATTAAGTACATCAGTCATCTAGCATCCATAACACAAGCTCTGCTTGGTTCGGGCTAGATGATACTGTGTGGATTGTCCAACATTATTAATTTTTCATTAGTGCTACTAAATAAGCATTTTTTTCTAGCAGTCTTCATCATAACATAACTAAAAATAAACACATCTGTTCTTCCTGAATGAAGAGTTCTTGTAACTCCTCGGACTTTTAAGGGCTTCATGGGGACAAAAGATTTATTTATACTTCTAGCTCGATAAACCATATAAAAAACTTATTCTAGAAAATGTATACAATGGCGAACTTAACCCTAAAAAGATTCCAGCAAACCCTATTGGGAGAGTGAGACAAAGTGAAGAGAGAAGTGGGAAAAGATGTGGTATATCAACAGTAAATCACTGATTCTTATACATTTAAATAAATAATTTAAATAATACTGGACAATTCACAAAGCATTATCTAGCCCCATTGTAAGCAGAGCTTGTGTTATGGGTACTAGATAACTGATATACATAATACAATAGATAGATAGATATTCTTTATTATACATATAAACGACCAGAACACCCGAAACAAATATCTGCAGATCGTACACACATTTGTTCCGAGGCGGGAATCGAACCCGGGACCCGCAACCTCCTGCGTCGCAGGCGGACCTTCGCCCACCGCGCCACATCGGTCGTCTGTTAACATACGCAGCTTGATAAATAGATGACATAACTTTTCTCCAGTAAATCGAATGCAATACCGCCAGTTCAAAAGCCAGTAGGTACAGCATGCATTCGTTTTGATATGAACCGTCTAACGTAACTTGGCCGCTCGCCAAACCGTAACACCAAATTACGCTTATGAAACCCATCAAGCTTTACATAGGTTTAATTAATCCCGAACTGGTAGATGTTCCCGGGATATTTATCGCCATAATTTACGAGTTATCCCGGAAAAAAGGCATACAAATGCGCGATAATTCGGTCCGATTATTGCGCACGGCGGTGCAAATGTTTTCAATAAAGAGATAATAACCAGTTTATTTGATTTGAGCTATATGAATAAATAATTTATTGAGCAACATAAATAACTGGGAATATAAATAACGCCAGTTTTTCCTACGTATCATCGATACAATGTAATGCAGGCTACAGATATCCTAGTTGGCTAGACTTTTCAGTTATTGTAGATTCGCAATAAAAATATTCAGCATGTAACATTTATCCCAGGTGGGACTTGAACCCACAACTTTCTGCGTCTCCGGACGATCTTTGCCCATTACACCACAGAGGTCAACACAGATTTTTTTTTACCCTGGTTTTCTCATTCACTTTTTTCAGAGAGAATAGCCCACAGAAACAAAACATGGTGATTGGTAGCTGGGTGCAAAGCTTCAAAAAGAAGCTAGAGTAGACATTTAGAACTATTTTTGCCATGGTTGTCTAAGACGTCTCACCATTGATTACTTACAAATTATTTTGTGGAAGATGTTCTTCATTATAAAGTTAGGGAAATGCTGCAGTATATGGTAAATATTATATATCCATGTTCTGCAGCATATCCCGTGCAAAAATAGATACTAATTCAGAAACTCCGAAACACTTTGATTCTCTCCCGAGTAACCAAAACAAAACAAGTGCAAAACAAATGAATGCAATTTAAAACAGTACACGCTTTATAAATCAAACATACAATGATTCATTGCAAACATTTATAACGGCAATTAAGACTCTATTACATCGGTATAAGGTTGAATGTCGTTGTGTTTAACACGATCACTTTGCATGCATCAAGCCAATTGAGTCAGTTAGAGACAGATACAGTTGAAGTCATTTTATTTTGGTTTAAATTTAACGTAAAAAGCAAGTTGTTTGTCAAGTTCGCCTTCAGAGCTTTTGTTTTATTGTTGATAGTACAGAGATTTGAAGTAAATCATAATTAATTTCATATATTATGTATATTGCGACTATAGGGCTAGGTACATAAATAACTATGAAGACTAAGGAGCGGAAGCTTTGGTCGTTAAGAGAAAATGTTAACTTACATCGTTTTAATAAATTTTACCTTATGAAACGGTGGTTAACTTTATTATCGTTAACTAAATTATTAACTAAAATTCATATAATTGATTAAGTTTTTCTATGATCTTTTAATCGAGCGAGTTTCCAAAATCCTTATATTAGAAGCGCGAAAGTTTGCAAAGAGTGCGTAAACTTGCCAACGTACTACCTAAACGCCAAAATAATTAAAAAAGGTCTGAAATGTTGCATAGATGCAGTTTTAAATCAGGAAAATCTGGGCAAAAACGCTCTAAAATAACAACAAACTTACCTAAATACATCAACACGCAAATAAACACAACACTGCACTGTCAAAGTCAGCTGTCCAGAACGTCAAATCTAAAACCAGTACCGAAATAAATGGGCTAACTTCTAAAAACAATCGTTACGTAGAACTACGTGACACAACACTTTACGTTGACGCTGTGGAGGAGGCTTCGAGGCGCCCGCCCACCGTAACGCCTGCCGTTAGACTACCGCCCGCCCTGTGGAAGGCTTTTGCGGCGTTTGAAAGTTTCTTCCGGTAATCTTTACGTATGAATGTGATTAAACGAGGACGAATTTTTGGGATGGAATATAGAATGGGACGGAATTATAAAGTAGGTACCTGTACTTAGGGAAAGTGTATGGAAATTATGCAGGATGGAAATTATTTTAATTTCTCGTCGCGTTTCGGAGCCTGGTAGGTACTTTTTATTTTCGGGTGTGTGATATCAACGCAACTCCCTGATTTACCAGGTTTGCCTAAGATATTTTAATTTCTGGTGGAAAGTGTCATGTGTGAAAAAAGATCGTTATCGTATCATACGTTTTATTTTAGATTTCGTAAAACCATAGAAAAATCGCCCCCACTTTCACTTTTACTATCTATCTACCGATGTGTGGACTTGCTCTACTTTACAGAGTGGATAAGGGCCGCATTCTTTTGTATGATTACGTCTTTTTAACCAACGAAAAACAAAATAGGAGGTGCCTAAGTTCGGATTTTCGTACATTTTTATGTATGTTCGTCGATTTCTTGTGAGACAGTATATGTTGTAAAAAGCCTAAAAAATATACTAAAGAATTTTAAGTCAGTTTGAAGTTTTTTCGAAACAATCAAACTATGCGAAATAGATTTTCAAGACATTTACCCCAACATACATATAATAGTACTTAACGTCTCGGATTATGTATTTTTCGACCACGACTCGGTCAACGTAGTGTAGGACGCCCTCCGACCAGGTGGGATGACGACCTGCTAAAGACTGCAGGGAGATGCTGGATGCATCAAGCTGAAGAAAGGGCGCTGTGGCGCTCATTGGGGAGGCCTAGTCCAGGAGTAAAGTTACATCGGCTGATGATTATGAAACAGTTAGCTAAAGTAGAAACGCTATTGCATTTATTACGAGAGACACAATATAGAAAATCCGGGGTTGATGATAATGATGATTCAGTACCGCAACTAAGTTCGGACATAAGCGTAATTTATTGGAGACGCCAAAGACAATGTTATCACAAAGTAACTTAAATTATCAAAGCAGGTTAAGCCAAGATTTGCAAGTATCATGGCTATCTGGTTGTAACCCACGTCGCGTGACAGTAGCGCCCCCTATCCATCACTTAGATAAGCTAACATTAGCATAGGTCTAGGACTCAGTTCCCCTAGTGTTAATGTACTATTCACTCACTTATCATACGAATAAATTATAATAAATAAGTGAAAAAGCTTCGTTGATGGCTGTTAGGGAAGTTGGAACAGAATACAGTTTTTTTTTCAGTTTTTCTGTGACATTTAGAAGACTTATTTTATTCGAGTTTTTAATGAAGCCTTCTTTTTAACCGACTAAAAAAAAGAGTAAGATTTATGTTCGGCTGTATGTATTTTTTCGTTTTTTATGTAGGTACGTACATGTCCGACGATTTCTTCGTCATGTATGGGCCGATTTGGATGATTATTTTCAGTTCTACAGAGAATGATACTGAGGTTGTGCCATTGTATTAGAATTCATCCCAGAAATACTATGATATATTTTAAACTAGGAGATCCGAGGTTGTTTTTAGGTTTTTCAAAACAATCAATTAAGACAAAGGTGTACCTGCATATTAACACTTTCATTGCCACCAACATGACTTCCACCTTCCACCAGATACAGCTCGAGATCATCATCATCATCATCAGTCCACTGCTGGACATAGGCCTCCCCCAATGAGCGGCATAGAGCCCAGGATGCAGCCGCAGCTCAGGATTCGTTAAGTCAATTGTAAATTTTGAAAATGTATGCTTTTCGTTGACTTTGGTGCAAATATTCAAATAATTTTAAAACAGATATATGAAAATGCTTCTTGGCAGTAGGTACAGGTATCTACCTAGTATTTCTGAGGGCTAATCAATTTAAAACAAACCTAGGTACCATAAAGTTTTAGTATTTTTTTTTTTCATATACATATTTCTTTCTGACGGCATTTGTGGCGCAGCGAACGAAAGATCGCCTAAGACGCGGAGAGTACGATTTCCACCTCGGGACAAATTTTTGTACGATCTACACATACATACATATTTCTGGGTGTTTTCTAGGTATAATAAAAATCTATCTATGTCTATCTGGATTATGTATATCAGTTATCTAGTACCCATAGTACGAGCTCTGCTTAGCTCTACCTAAGGGCTAGATGATGCTATGTGAATTGTCCAGCATTATTTATTTAAATTTATTTCTCTTTCAATTACGAAATGCCTGGAGTGTACAAACAGCCAGACTGCTCCTTAGACTGCATTATCCGCGTTTACCCGGGGTTATCGCGCTCTACGCAGTTTATTAAGACAAACGGCGCATTGTTAACTACCAGTTTAATTGGCCGTTAAATGTGAGATGACGCTCTGAGACTTCTCCTGTTACAACTCGCTTATGTCTTGAGAGCTAAAGGGTAGTGTAGAATTACATAGACTAGAGCCTTTTACGTTATCTTTATACTAGTATTGTAACGTGGTGGACCCAGCATAAGAATTGACCTCGCCCTATAAGCCAATAGATAATGAGAGAGATGACTAAAGGAACCTACCAGACGAAATACAGCATTTCGAGATGTTAGGAAAGTAAAACGAACATCTACATAATATATAGTCACAGGCATATTTAGTAAAAGATAAAGGTCATTTTGAGACAAAAAATCACAAAATGTTCTGTATATTTTAGTGATCCTTTAGTATATTTTTAACACTTACGACCACTACTAAAAGTAAAAGTAAAAAATCACTTATTTCTTTAGGCTTAAAAAATAAGCACTTAGACAAGTCATATTTTATTTATAAATTATTATCAAATAAAATTATTTTGCTGTTCACTTCAATTTTTTGTCCACTAGTGGAAGAAGTGAAAAGAAACCACTAGCATATTCATCTCTTATATGTCTAATATAAGAGATACTTGGTCTGCGAACGTGGTTATTATGGCAAAATGGGCCTTGTTTACAAGAGTTACCTTCAGCAGTGGACGTAGATATGTGTGCTGATGAAGAAACGTGTGCTAGACTTGTGCTGGGCTCGCGAGGGCTTGTCTTGAGTGGGGACAAAAACCTGTTGTAGTACCTTACGATTTTTAAAAGATATCGAAAAAAGGAGGAGGTTCTACGTTGGGCTATATGTATGTTTCATCATCATTATCAGCATATAGCAGTCCACTGCTGGACATAGGCCTCCCCTAATGAGCGCCACAGCGCCTTACTTCTTAACGCATCCAGGTGGATACCTGCAGTCTTTCGCAGGTTTCATCCCACCTGGTCGGAGGGCGTCACACACTACGTTTACCGAGTCGTGGTTTTTCAATTATCTGGTACTTAAATAATCCAGCATGTTAATTGTTGATTCATACTATCAATGACTATCTCGATCGCTACAAATGGAAACAATATGCAAACGCAGCTGGTATTAATTGCGGGGTCGTGCGATCGACCTGCGCCCACGCACCAATTGCCATCGATTTATCTGCTTCGATCGTCTGGGATACAATGAACTTTCCTTTATACAGTTGATGATGCCTACTCCATTTCTACAGACGTGAACTTTGCCAGCGTATGTTTCTAGTTTTTAACACTTTGAGTGCTGAAAACGCACGGTATGAGTTTTCTACAAGTGACTAATCTGCGAAAATCCACACTAGCGCAGCGGCTGAGAAAATACAGATCTTTGTGACTCAGCAGAGCTGTAATATTTTTCGAACGAAACGCATGTGCGGCGCAACACAACCGCTGTGTAGAGAGGCAGCACGAATTTTTTAGGTAAAAAAAAAGATCGCTGTCGTCGAAAAAAAACCGCAGTCAAAGTGTTAACTAAAGTAAAAAATCATTTATTTCTTTAGGCTTACAAAATAAGCACTTAGACAAGTCATATTTTATTTTATAACTACATAAGACAAAACAATATAAACGTCACTGACAGCACTATCACTACATAGTATAAAATAAAGTCGCTTCCCGCTGTCTGTCTGTCCCTATGTATGCTTAGATCTTTAAAACTACGCAACGGATTTTGATGCGGTTTTTTTTAAAATAAATAGAGTGATTTAAGAGGAAGGTTACAAACTTTCCTCACCATTTGACAAATAGATTTACACGCGGGCAAAGCCGCGGGGCGCAGATAGTGTTTCTAATAATAGAGACTAGCTTTTTCCCGCGGCTTCCCGTGCCCTATCCCGGATTAAAAATAGGGGGCCTTTTATTTAAGCTTAATTGTATTCTACGTGTTCATAAGTGAGTTGATTATCAAATATCTAAATGCTTTGTTTCCTTGAGACCGTACAGGACTCTCAACTGTTACAAAATTCAAATAATCAAGAAATAAATAAATAATGCTGGACAATTCACACAGCATTATCTAGCCCCATGGTAAGCAGAGCTTGTGTTATGGGTACTAGATAACTGATATACATAATACAATACATTACATAGATAGTTTTTTTTTTATTATACATAGAAAACGACCAGAACACCCGGAACAAATATCTGCAGATCGTATACACAATTGTTCCGAGGCGGGAATCGAACCCGCAACCTCCTGCGTCGCAGGACCTTCGCCCACCGCGCCACATCGGTCGTCAAGATATAAATAAATAATAAATAATACTAGGAAATAAAGTGATCACTTTGAGTGTTTTGATTCCTTACTCAGTACCTTTTGAGATCATAATTGAGAAAGTAACATACTCACACAGATCGTCACTAACAAACTTTCGTGTGAAAAAGTTTTGGTTTATAGATAGCTGATTTTTTTAACATAGAATGATCTATAGCCGAGTTATGTATGACTCCTCACATCGATGTTACCGCGGAGAAGATTTTTATAATCCCACCATAATAGATAATTCCTTTGTCTATGCCGAGGTTATAAAATGACGCTGCCAGTCTTTAATTAAAACAAAGACTTCGCTCATTAAAAAAAATCCGTTAAAAGTCGGAACCAGACGTGTAAAAATCCAAATGACGTCACACCTAGCGGGTCCTTTATCCTTTTGAAAGGTAGACGTGCGCAGCCGACTCGACTCGTCTCCTTCGCACAATGACAGGAGACAATGGAACATGCTAGACTCTTGGAATGTTTTGATGAAGGATGCTATGGAAAAAGATTGCTATGGACACGAGATTGCCTAAAAGTTTTAGCCTTGGGGCACTTAAAGCGTCTCACGTTAATGTACCAAATATCATACTTTGTGTATATATCATAACACGCGGTAACGTGTCTAGCCAAATTCAAGCTAACAGAACTGGCGAGCAGCACCGTATTACACGAAACATTTGGAGCCATTTTTGAACCACTCATAACTCAAAAACTATTTCACATATACATGTCAAATTTGGCTCATATTTTGAAACTTGCCAGATACATAAAGTGTTTTAATTTCATGAACACACTTCAAACGGTTATTTAGATATTAACGTTTAAAAATCGTCATTTTTGACACTGACTGGCGTATAGATCAAAACTCTAACCTCTCTGACCTTAATAACTGTAATTCGTTTGAAAACTATAGCCAAGTCAGACCTTACCTTACCTCGCGGCCACAGTTTCATTTTTTGTTAGTTTGTAATAGGCTCCGAAACTACTGGACTGATTTGAAAAATTCTTTCACCGTTGGGAAGCTACACTATCCCTGGTGAACATAGGCTATATTATATTTTCAAAAAAGTTAGGAATTCGTACTAAAACCGTGCGAAGCCGCGAAGGTCCGCTAGTGTAAATAATGACATTTCAGGACTGGCACCCATTAAGATCTCACTTCGTATAGAACATGGCTCTAATTTCACATTTATGCTTTTGATGGATACTACTTAATGAAAACTACACAAGTCACGCTACCTTCTGATTGTGGGCCATTCGAATCATTTGATCCCGTTTTAATAGTGATAGATATTCAACAAGCCTCCGTGGGAACCTTGTACCCCGATATTTAAAAAACACAAGATATTGACATTACCGTGCTTGTAAATATTAGAAATGTGTAAATTTGTCAAATCACATATGGAATTATTTAAAACTTTTGAGTCTATACATTTAACTATAGACATAAAGACTGGTTAGCAATACTGGCAAAAAAAACGCAATTGTACAGTCGCAACTGTTATAACATGGCTATCAAAATTTACAACAAATTGCCAAACAATGTAAAAGAACTGAAGGGTTCCTTATTCAACAGAAAGTTATTTAATTTATTTAATGAGTATTGTTTTTTTCGGTTGAAGATTACCTTAATTTTCATCTAGCTAGTTTTGATCTAGCGATTTAAAACGGGATATTTACCATGATTTGATTTTCGAGTTATCCAATATTAATATTACGTTCGTAGCAAAAGACAAAAAATGAGGGTAGATCGGTATGGCCCATAAAAACTCGCAGTGCCTTCAGTTACTCCGTGATTATGGCACATGCAACTGTGCCGAAATATTGGATAACTCAAAAATCAAATCATGGTACTCGTAAATATCCCGTTTTAAATGACTTTAGTATTAATAACCATGATAGTTTCAAAAGTTTTATTGATCTAGCGAGTTCTACTTTTAACTGACAATTTATTAATATTTGCGATTATCTGATTTAATTAATGACATGTAATTTAATTTTACTGATTTTTATATTCACGTGCCTGCATTCGGGCTGCAGATATGCAGCTCTACTGTGTTGTTCCACCAATGTATTATGTACCATGTCTTATGTGTTAAATATTACTGAATTAGGATTAAAACCAGGTACTTCTTTCTGCTTGGTTAACAGAGAGAATATCGTAAATGACTTTAACAATTTGTCTTCCCTTTCTTTGCCCAAAATTTATAATCTACTGCAGAAGGACACTAAAATTTCCGGGATAATTTAAGGGGCGAAGTAAGTGTCGAGAGCACAAAAATGATGCCAACATTGTCGTTATTATAAAGGTTAGTGCAGGACGCCGCGGCACGACACCGTAGAAACTCCCTTTATGACTGAAACTACTGTGTTCTGTCTAGCCGGTACAGTTCACTGTGAAAGCTTGCTTAGAATCTTTTCAAAACACTACGGAAGCTATGTACTTAGTAGGAAGTATTTTTGTAGCTAGCTTTTATCTCTGTAGTATCAGTTTATGTGGTCACGCAGATTAAATTAGCAGCCATACTAGTGCTAGTCTTTATTAATCTTTACTAATATTATAAAGAGGAAAGATTTGATTTTTTTGTCTGTTTGTTTAGAATATGCTCCGAAACTAATGGCCGATTTACAAAATTCTTTCACCGTTAGAAAGCTACACTATCACCGGGTAGGAACACATAGGTTATATTACATTTAAAAAACAAATAGGGATCCTTACTAAAACTCCAATAATGCAACCCAAGGTGTAAAAAAATCACCTAAAAAAGTTAAATTCGAATTTAACTCGGGTGACACCGCGGGAAACAGCTAGTGTGTTATAATAAAATCCTCCGTGTGAAGGCTGCACCCAATATTTCTCGTTAAAGGCCACAGCCATCAGTGTCGTTAACCCATTACCGTTAGTCTGAGCCCTGTTGTCTTGTTTATAGTGTGTAGTGCCGCTTAGCGTACGGGCAGGATCATTTTCTCTACTGAGGGAGAGTCATTCAATGGTTCTGTAATTTTACCAAACCTTGTGTAAACATATCTTGGGTGGAGACCACAACTCGGTAAACGTAGTGTAGGATGCCTTGCGACCAGGTGGGGTGACGACCTGCGAAAGACTGCAGATAGATTTATTCTAAGGAGCACGCTTCATCATCAGCCTATAGCAGTCCACTGCTGGACATAGGCCTCCACTCCACCAATGAGCGCCATAGCGCCCTGTCTTAAGCTTGCCGCATCCAGCATCTACCTGCAGTCTGTCGCAGGTCGTCATCCCACCTGGTCGGAGGGCGTCCTACACTACGTTTACCGAGTCGTGGTCTCCACTCAAGAACACGTTTGCCCCAGCGGCCGTCGGTTCTTCGAGATATGGCCGGCCCACTGCCACTTCAGCTTGCTAATTCTCAGAGCTGTATCGATAACTTTGGTTCTCTGTCGGATGTATAAGGAGCACCTATCACCCTGGATTTAAAGACTCCAAGATTGTACTCCAACGGAAAACAAAACTGGCTCATCAGCTCATGATGCTTCGAGTTAGTCTACTACAACAAATAAATAAATAATGCTGGACAATCCACACAGCATCATATCATATCATTTATTGTAATTTCATGCATACAGGTAGTTTCTTAGGTGTAGTCTTAGTGGGTAGGTACACAATGCATAAAAATCCTGTCACAACAAGTTTTGGGTTCTTTTTAAATCTTTGCCTAAAATTCTAAACAATCATCTATAATATAAAAATGAATCGCAAAATGTGTTGGTAAGCGCATAACTCAACAACGCCTGGACCAATTTGGCCAAATCTTTTTTTAAAATGTTCGTTGAAGTTCAAGGATGGTTTTTACGGCGAGACATAGAATACTTTTTATCATTTAAACAATTTGACACAAAGATTTCCACGGGGGCGAAGCCGCGGGGCGCAGCTAGTTATTTATAAAATTAAGAATGTCATAGAGGAGTTATAGGAATGTCATGATTAGGTAGATAGGCTTACTAATTTAATCTGTAGGTATGTCAGCTAGTACACTTTCAGTTTTTTGTTTTAAATTGTCATCGGAGAAAAATTCGTGGATTGAATAATAAAAAATATCTATCTATGTAATGTATTGTATTATGTATATCAGTTATCTAGTACCCATAACACACGCTCTGCTTACCATGGGGCTAGATAATGCTGTGTGAATTGTCCAGCATTATTTATTTATTATTTATTTTTGTAGTAGTAAAGTTTTCAAGTGTTTCGTAAATATATTATCTTTTGGTTCGCATTTTAGGATTTCGGGTAGTTTATTAAATATTTTAATTAATCTAAATTTGGGGCTTTTGCTAACAGTTGTTAGGGTTGTATCAGGGAGTACTATTTTATTTTTATTTCGTCTATTATAATTATTGTCTAGTTCTTGTTTTGTTTTAAAGTAATAAAAAACATTGCCGCTTGTAATATATAGATGCAGATCATCTAGCCCCAAGCTAAGCAGAGCTTGTGTTATGGGTACTAGATGATACAATACCTTACATAGACATATATTTCTTATGATACATAATTAACGACCAGAACACCCGGAATAAATGTCTACAGCTCTTACACACAATTTGTCCAGTTCATCCTAAGATTGCCTGGAAGAGATCGCTCACAGCGATAAGGCCGTCTTTTATACCATTATTTAAAGTTTTTATTTCTGTATTGTTTGTTTTGTGTGGTATAATGAAGTGTTTTCTATCTCTATCTATTTGTCCCGAGGCGGGAATCGAAGCCGCAACCTCCTGCGTCGCAGAGGCGCTCAACAGATCTCACAATGGGCCATCCACACCCACTCATCATCATCATCATCATCATCATCATCAGCCTATATCAGTCCACTGCTGGACATAGGCCTCCCCCAATGAGCGCCATAGCGCCCTGTCTTCAGCTTACCGCATCCAGCATCTACCTGCAGTCTTTCGCAAGTCGTCATCCCACCTGCTCGGAGAACGTCCTACACTACGTTTGCCGAGTCGTGGTCTCCACTCAAGAACACGTTTGCCCCATCGGCCGTCGGTTCTTCGCGAGATATGGCCGGCCCACTGCCACTTCAGCTTGCTAATTCTTTGAGCTATGTCGATAACCTTGGTTCTCTGTCGGATGTATTCGTTACGAATCCTATCCTTCAGAGAAACTCCGAGCATCCACTCACGAGTATATAATAATATCTGTAGGTGATAAGGAAACGATAGTTGTACTACAAATCAACCGGCAGATAAATCTGTAGTATCAATTACTTACGACCGGAGGCTGTGCTCAAGTAGAGCGCGTGTTACTTTGTACTTATGCATTTTATAATAGGTATTTATAAAAACATTCGTAAATAAATAAATAAATAATGCTGGACAATTCACACAGCATCATCTAGCCTCATGGTAAGCAGAGCTTGTGTTATGGGTACTAGATGACTGATATACATAATACAGTACAAAACATAGATAGATATTTTTATTTTACATAGAAAACGACCAGAACACCCGGAACAAATATCTGCAGATCGTACACACAATTATTCCGATGCGGGAATCGAACCCGCAACCTCCTGCGTCGCAGGCGGACCTTCGCCCACCACGCCACATCGGTCGTCATCGTCATTAGTATATAATACGCCACCGGCTATACCTTTACAATAGCTATGTGTCCATCCAAAGGTTGCCTGGAAGAAATAGCTCTTAGCGATAAGGCCGCCTATTGTGCATCTGAATCTTTGTTCGTTTGTTCTTTACTTATTTTTTTGTATTGTATATTGGCTGGCTGGAGGCCTATGTCCAGCAGTGGACTAATATAGAAGGATGATGATAATGATAGCCGTGATAATAGCTCCTCCAACTCAGCCAGTGGATGTCATGAGTCGACTCAAACAAGAAACCCGCCTTAGAAACCAGTGACCGATTTTTACGGGTCGTTTCTTACGTCATGACTGTCATGACCAGGTAGATGTGCTAGATCTACAAATAGCTAGAGGCTTATTTTTATTTAGGTATAACGCATGCGAAGCTACGCGTTAATGCTAGTGATAAATCAGAAATTATAAATCTTGCTAATAAATAAATGTGGATTATTTTAAACTCCTTGTATTGAATCAAATTATTGTTTAATAAAAACAAACAAAGCCTTGTAAGCAAAAAATGGTCAAAAAGAAAATTTAAAATAAAACCACAATACGTGTAAACGGTGTTGACAGTCAGACCTGCCATTTTCTAAGTTAATGTTATTCGTGATTTAAACTACGCCCACAATTATTGCGTGGTCTACAATTTTGTCTTGTTCGAAGTCATTATTTTTCAAAAATAGCACTTTACATTACATAACTACAAATACCTACCTTCATGGTAAAAAAACAAAAAAAATGGTAGTGGATCAATGTATGTTTGCAGCTTCTTTTCGCCATATCACTGAAATCTGTAGTTCTAAACTTGTGAATGGGTAAAGTAAAAACGACTGCGAAGCTAGTAATAACGACTCTATAGACGACCTGTGTGGCGCGGTGAGCGAAGGAGGTTGCGGGATTCCCGACTTGGGACAAAGGTTTGTACGATCTGCAGATATAATTATTTGTACCGGGAGTTCTGGTCGTTTTCTATGTATAATAAAAAATAATATATCTACGTAACGTATTGTTTAATTTGCACCAGTCATTTATTACCCATAACACTATTTGCTTGGGACTATATGATGCTGAATGTGATGATGTAAATTGTCCAGCATTATTTATTTGTTCAGTAAGAGGTAACTTTTGTCGTTTGGAAGTTTCCAACCTTGTATAAAGCTCCTTGTACGAAACAATGCGAGCAGCCGTCAATTACCCATAGTGATATTTGCATAGAATAAGGCTAAATGTTGGAACGAAACAAAAAGGGTGCATTGCGAGTTAAATTAGGACTGGGTATGGTAACGAGGATTGCCACTATGGTCAGTGTAGTCGAAGGGAGCGTGAACGGTGGATGTGGTATCATTTTAATAATAAATAAATAATGCTGGACAATCCACACAGCATTATCTAGCCCCATAGTAAGCAAAACTTGTGTTATGGGTACTAGATAACTGATATACATAATACAATATATTACATAGATAGATATTTTTATTATACATAGAAAATGACCAGAACACCCGGAAAAAATATCTGCAGATCGTATACACAATTGTTCCGAGACGGGAATCGAACCCGCAACCTCCTGCGTCGCAGGCGGACCTTCGCCCACCGCGCCACATCATCGGTCGTCAAAATGTTTTTTAACTTACGCGATCATCATCATCAGCCTATAGCAGTCCACTGCTGGACATAGGGCTCCCCCAATGAGCGCCATAGCGCCCTGTCTTCAGTTTGCCGCATCCAGCATCTACCTGCAATCTTTCGCAGGTCGTCATCCCACCTTGTCGGAGGGCGTCATACACTACGTTTACCGAGTCGTGGTCTTCAATCAAGAACACGTTGCACTATGTAATGTATTGTATTATAATTATGTATATCAGTTATCTAGTCCCATATCACATAGTTGTTTTATGGGTACTAGATAACAGTAACAGTTTGGGTAAAAATAGTTTGAAATATAGAACATCAAAATCATTGCACCGTGTCTGAAATGTGAACCAAAACAAATACCTCCTCCATAAAACCCACCTCAATACGTTGACCATAACGGCAGCAGTTTTTGCCGCATCCAAACCAGCTGTTGCGTAGTTTATGGTGTGCAGCAGGTTTTTAGCTTTTTGTTGCGCACCCGCGAAGGTTCACCTGGAATGTTAGGCCGCGGGCAGAGTATCGGTCACTTACTATTTCTATAGAAGGTAATAGGGATTCGAACAAAATGCGCCCTTACGTTGAAATTACTATCAATTTGCACGTAGCTGTAGGGAGCAATTGGACGGAGTTTTAGAATTTCGACGTGGAAAAAGAATCTAGGTCAACACTTACTAAAAAGATTTATACATATCTTAGGTAGACAAATGAGTAGGTACTAGGCAAGCACTAATTTTATTTATGTATATTTAATAATTATTTTTGCTGCAGATTTTCATTAAATACATTACATAGGCTATATGGTAGGCATGTAGGTATATATATTTAAATCCTTAACTTCATAATTACAAGATAATTTTGGCAGTATGCGTAGAGGTTTGACGTTGTGATGTAACTATTTCTAAAGGTTCAACATAATACCAGCGCTGAACAGGTCTACCACTACGAGTCTACCCAGCAACATGCTGAGTTGACACCTTTTTGACTCGACAACAAATGTTTTGCCAGGCAGGTTGTGGAGGTTTTTAGTTGGGTACCTAGTTTTTTATTTTTTGTTTTTAATCATAAATTTTTGAGATAAAAATAATCTGGGGGTATTTTGTTTTGTTTTTTCTTTGTTTTGTATTTTTAAATATATAACTGTGTAACCTCCATTATTTTAGTAATTAAGTTTGTGCCTAGTTCTTAGTTATCCTTTGTGTTTTTAAAATTGTTATGTGTCGTGTCAAATAAACCTTTTTCATTTCATTTCATTTCATTTCATTTCATTTCATTTCATTTCATTTCATTTCATTTCATTCATATATTCATCACTAGTGGAAGAAGTGAATTAGAAACCACTAGTATATTCGTATATCATTTAAATGTCTCATACGAGTTTGTTACAGTCAACTTTAACTTAATCTAGAAATAGACAGTGACAGACAGACAAAACACAGTTCGGCAATTAAGAATATTTGAGGATATTCACTGTTAATGTTTTTCTTTATTGTAAATACTGCTTCTAAATATTTACTATACTAATGCGCAACCCATCAAGAAAGCTTGCGATGCTGCCATGAGACATTTGCAGCAATGCGTCAATCCAGACGCAGAGCCATCTAGCAAGAAGTTGAAGAATATCTGATTTCTTGACGTTCTATCTTTAATTCAAGGTATCGGCTCCACCAGTGTGGAGACAGCCTAGAGCCTTTCTGACCATCATTCCTTTTGCGTTGACAATGAAGGATCGATACTCAGATCGAACAAGGCTGTGATTATTTGTAAAGTGTAACAGACGCCCCGCCATTTTTTAAAAGTCTGATGTTATTTATAGACCAGAGTTTACTATGAATATAATTTAAATTGTAACTGTTTTTATAAGTTGTATTTTATATTTTTACTGTACGGTGAATGGTACTGTAGAGTCAATACAGGGTCTGCGAAATCAAAATAACCAGTTAATTTGTTTTAATAATTAATAAAAAAAATTAAATATCTTGTGCAAGTCTAGTATTAAGAAACGCTACTACAAAACCTATGTAAAATCTCAAAATCGTATCGAATGCAGCTGTTCACATATTTATAATTATGATCGAACTTCACGTAAGGGTAAGTTCGTTTGATCATTGATTTTATATGTTTACTGTACGATGAACACCGGAATCGGAACAGTCTGAAGATGACGAAATAGAACCTACACCAATTCTCGTCAGTGACCGCTGGTACCGCGATTGAAAAGGCAGGAAATAAAAAACAAATGATAATGTGTCAAATACGTTTTTCTTTTTAATTTTCTGTAACCATCAGCCAGTACCAAACATTGTCTTCTTACATAAAGACTCGACTTTTTAGTGTTCCATTTACAAAGAATTTTGAATTTATTTTTGAAAATGGAACTGATAGCTCCTTGGTGATTGTTAGATCTTTATAAGAAGAATGATTCTTCCTCCTTGGTATATGTGTTGGTAGATACACTGCGTACACTAGGTGCACTAGGTACTCTGCGTTGCGCGTAACATCTTCATCAAGTAATTTGCAAATTGAACGTATGGACAAAGAAATAATTAATGATTATCATTAGTCGAAATCACATGTTTATATTCAAAGACTTACGACAAATTCGTGTAGTAAAAAAGTGTGCAAATTGAAGGTAAGTTTTATAAGATTTGCATAGTTCCATATCCACACGTAGAGGCGCATAGGTAATCTTAACAAAATAATAATCTTGTACAAAAGGGTCTCGGTTCAATTGTCGAGAAACCAAACATTGGGTTCTGTTTCTTCCACTAAAACTACTTACATACCTCCTAACAAAAGATAAAAGCTCGTGAGAAAAAAGCCCCGATTATGAACACAATCGTTATCAGTAATCACATTAATAAAGATGTAGCCATAAAGGTTATCTAGTACAAGAGTCGCGAGTGTCGAAACTATCTTATCGCTAGAGGCGGTCGTGTCGAATCTCTTATCAAAGATGAGGCTACAATAGCAGCGGGTATAAAAATTAAATATTACACTAAACTAAAAAAATATGAAACTAAATCCTTATTTTCTGTCGTCCCTCATCGATATTTAAGGACGATATTGAAGAATCCTTGGCTGTCCCTATTACAACGACTATTTGTCGTGATTCTTTTATCGGGGAACAATTAGTTGTTCTCATTTGGATCGTGACGACATCATACGGTTGACGGCAGTCGTTGATAAATAGTAGAATTTTATGAAAATCCATCTTCACAACGAAAAACAAGGTTGTAGACGACAGGTTAAACGTATCGTCCTATATGTGAACACCTCCATTCAAATATACAAGCCACAATTCGGTAATTAATGGATAACCTCGCAGGTACTTCAAGGGTACTGTGGGACCAATGACGTGAACAAAGGTATCAAATTTTATACTAAAGAAAAAAACAAAATAAATCCTTGACTGCTGCAGATAGATTTTTTCCTGACTAGCCATGGTGCCGCCGACAAGTACCAGCGAGGCTATCCATTTACTACCGGACACCCTGTATATTAAATTGCTAGGTCTTTAGAAGTCTAGTTTCATGGCCATACAAATGATCTTGTTGATTTCCTCCAAGTCTGGCCTGAAATCTATTATACAAATTCGAGTAAATCTTATCAAACTCGTTGTAACCAACTCCGTCATTGTAATCTGAGGACGATCGTAGATAAATAAAATAACTCTACCCGATCATACATCTTGTTCGACCTGGTGGGATAGCCTTTTCAAAATGCTGTTGTTTGTAGATGATAATTTCCAGCATTATTTATTTATTTATTATTTACTAAAAAAAAAATAGGTGAACTTAACCCCGAAGAAAAGTTAAAATTTATAATTTCAACTTTTCTTCGGGGTTAAGTTCTTTCTTTCTTTAGTATAAAATAATGCTGGTAAGTAGAGCTTGTGTTATGGGTACTAGATAACTGATATACCTACATAATACATATGATACAATACATTACATAGATAGATATTTTTTATTATACATAGAAAACGACCAAAACACCCGGAACAAATATCTGCAGATCGTAGACGCAATTGTTCCGCAACCTCCTGCGTCGCAGGCGGACGTTCGCCCACCGCGCCCCATCGGTCGTCAACTACAGAATTCGTCCAGATTTATAATACCTCTGTAGCCAGTTATTGCACAGATCAAGAATACTCTAAGTATTGTTAGTTATGTTTTGATGATTCATTTGACCTAAAAACTTGTCAAAAAACATTTAAGCACTTAATGTTTTCGTTCGCCTTTGAAAGTGAAGAGAAGATTTGGAACTAATAAAAAAAAATTATCGTAGTATCAGTTTTTTCAAGGATTTTTTATTTAGTTATATTATTTTTTATATTGATATTACGATGGTCATCTTTTTATTCGTTGAAAAAGAACTGTCAAACAAACACGATTACAAATCACTGTCAAACAAACACAAGCTATGCTTACCTTGGGGCTAGATAATGCTGTGTGAATTGTCCAGCATTATTTATTATTTATTTATTATTATTATTAATCTTCTCCTCACCAAAGGCGAACGAAAACTTTATGAAGAATAAATGTATTCTTTATGCTATCTATGCCTATGTTATTTACATTTTATTTATTAATCTACACAAGACATAAAAGTAACAAGAAATCTAGCATAACAAAGTAACATAGCATAACGAAGCGCAGCCTTACACGCTAGCGAAGTTATTTGGCTAATTTAATAATAGTGTATATTCCTCAGTAATAAGGAGAGACATCCATACCCTTCGGACAAGCCCGGCTAAGCCAGAATCAAGATAAACCTGTTAATACAGTTCAGTCGCCATTTTCTTCGCTGTCAAGTGCCATTAAAAGTTTGAGCTCCTGGCCTAGGTTAGGGAGCTATTGAAACGAGGCTTTATTGGGTAAATACGATGATGAAGAGTTGGTTTAAAACATATATTTTGCTTTTTGAAATAAATGTTTGGGAGTTTTTGGAGTAGCCTATGTTCCTTACTTTTAGGTAAGGAACATAGGCTACTCCAAAAACTCCAACTCAATTCTTAGATAAACTTTGGCGATTAGTAGACAGGTAGATGATTTCTCGTGAATTAAAATGTATTGTATTATTAAATTTTACATCTTTAAAAACTTCATAAGGAACTACCCTAATGAGTTAAGTCTTTTTTAGATTATCTTGAATATCACTTCAATAATCCCGCAACACTAGCGACAGGTTCTGTTGCGGTAACTTCGTAGAACTAACGTTGAGCGTGACCCGCGTAGAGATGGCGTTAATGCAGCCTGAGTAGAAACCTCGGAATTACTTCCTTCGGCACAAGTAGAAATAGCTTCTGCACTGTCTGCTACGAAAAGCATGCCAAAATTAAAAAACAAAAAACAAAAGAAATATGTCTTTGATTATTTCGCCTAGACCAAATATTTTTTTTTGCTCTATCGATAGACACTAGATTCCATTGTCATAAAACATTTTTGCCATAAATCTCTTTGTTTGCCATGTCATATTTTGTATATTCGGAAACTCAGGCCAAAATTAGAATTTTCTTGCGTACTTATCCAATATCTGTTCTCCCAAGCATTGCAGGCTGTCGATATTCCGTTTTAAATTGGAGATTTACGGATGACGGAGATAAATCGGATGACGAAAATCGGATGTAGTGAGAGTAAACTGCCATAAAATAGTTCTATAAATACTTCGGAAATAGGTTTACGCATTCGTAATTTGTGTAATTTCAAGTCTAAACCGTAATATTTTGCATTGTTGCATTAACTTTATATATAAATTTAATCCTAAAGCTTCTTCGTCGTTTCTTTCAATAACGTACACTAACTCCGGTTCATAGTTCCCGAGGTGTTCCAATATAGTGCTCATAAGATCGTGGTTCATTTGTCACGGCTGCCGACTGCCGTAATAACCAGCCTCCGTGGCACCAGGCCAGGTTTAGCAGTACAGCATTGGGGCTCGAGATGTGAGATTAGAGCTAAATTTTCATGCACATAAAAAATCTTCTATTTACCCTTTGAGTCAAGATAAACGAGCACTAAATATACTAATAGTAAATGGCTAAATGATTTCTGATAATAAAGAATCCTTTTTTTCCTAGAAAATTCTTCAACAGTATGGGCGTTTTTACTCTGCTTTTAATTGGACTAAACCAAACCCACTCTTTTATGTAGTTTATTAACTTGTCGATAAGTTGATTATAGCTGTAGAGTGTAGAAACATAATTGTATGCCAAAATCAGAGAAAAATACGTTTTTAATTATTTTTTTAAATACTTCTTCTGCCCAGCAAGGATATAATTGTATGCCCATAAATAGTCAATAGTGTGAGATTTACTGAATCATTAACAACACCTAAATTCTCGATTTTCGTTTTGATGTGTTAGTTGAGAGCATTATCAATCGCGCTTGCCTATAACATAGACCAGACCTTTGCACCATGGCAAGTAGCAAAAGTGATGCACTGGCACATTCTGCATGGTGCCCGGCGCATATTATGAATCTAGCATCAGCCGCGGTTTTCGCACAGATTTTAAGAATATCAACGTTTAGGGTTGAGTATTTAACAAATTTTATACAGCAACTTAATGTTCGAAGACGTTTTTGAAGCAAACAAGTAGTTTACTGATTTTCAAACGACATCAAAAAAAGAGGAAGTTCTCAATTCGACTGTTTTTTTTATGTTTGTCACCTCAGAACTTTCGACTGGGTAAACCGATGCTGCTTTTCTCCTTTTTACATTTGCATCAGCCTTAACTGTTTTCGTTGTCAAAAATTGTGTTTTGTCGTTTCATTTAAAAAATTAATGAAGTGCCATCAGCTAAAGATATCTATTAATATAATCTCCTGTTAATTCCATTATAAGCTTTCCCATGAAACATTTACTACTAATTACAATTGAAACAATTAAGCTAACTGCAGACGGTACCTACCAAACAATCTTTATGGTAGCTGAACTGATTCATAGAAATACCAGTTTGCGCGCGTCTCCAAGACGTTGGCTGCATTGCCCCGCCGCTGTATGGCAATGCTGATGCGCTGCGCCAGATACTCACCATGTCTCTGATTTTCTTAGCTTTTTTTCCACTACAAACAGTGCTCGACATAATTTTCAGCAAATAGTTATTAATTTCATTCATTTCAAACCTTTTATTCAGAAAATATTATATACATGGTTTTACTTAAATACAATTGCTTAAACTACATCTATATTATCTGTTTGCCCTCTTTAGGCAAAGGCCTCCTCCAACCCCTTCTACTTTCTTTCTTCACCCTGTCTCCTAGTTCCGATGTAATGTCCCGCATGACGACAAGGTTACTAAAGTTGTTTTCTTGGATGACGTTGTTCAGCGTAGTGTAGAAGTCTTCACTACGCTGAAATAGTTATATCTATCTACAAATGCTCAGTCGAACCAGTCATAATATAATTGGCCCGAAGCAGTCCACATGCACAAAACTTAGGGCCATAACGCGTAACCGACATGATCCCTGGATAACGAGGCCGTCCACTTCATCCGTCTGTTGGCCTCTTTGGCCTCCTAATGGCTCATAAACAGTGCAAGAAACCACGGCGAGGCATGCAGGGGTTAACACATTAGAATCTCTAGATATGGCCTTATTTTTTATTGTTTATTGTAAATAATTATACATGTAATATTACAGGCATTTACAGATAAGAGACAGAAGGGACTATAGTATGACTATTGGGTGTTGATGGAGTAATAATTATTATTACTATTTCTTTTAGTGTGGCTTGGCTGTCACTGAGACCATGATAGGCCTAATTGTGGCCTATGCCTATTATAGAGTTATTTCACTTATCAAATGAGATTGTTTTACTATTCACTTAATTTTTTTGTCTTCTAGTGGAAGAAGTGAAAACGAAACCACAAGTTCATTCTTATATCACGTGTCTAATTCATTTGAATATTATGTACATTTGATTTGCTTATCTAAATCTATCATCTATGTTTAAATCTATCGGCTATTCCCAGAAATTGATTTCTTAGAAGACCAATAGGTAGACGTCCCGGACGTCTACCTATCCTTGCCCCATCCAGTGCCCATAACTTCAGGGTACTCCCATAAAGTAAGTTTTCGGGATAATCCAACAAATTTAACGCTTGTTTCATTACTCGCGGACGCCGTGATACGATAGTTAACTTACATCGTTATGGATCCTGAGGGATTATGTATGAATAGTGGAAGTATTTCCTTTTCCTGGACTTGGGGTTTATTTAATGGGGGTAACACCATAGATGACGTAAAGTACTGTGGACTATTATAAACATTAAATATTTGTTTTTAATAGAACGAGGCTATGCGTATGCCCCGTGATGGGACGGAAAATGATTCTAAAAATGTTTTGGGCCTAGTAACCAAAAATACAAGAACCGATAACCATTGGGGCAAACGTGTTCTTGAGTGGAGACCACGACTCGGTAAACGTAGTGTAGGACGCCCTCTGACCAGGTGGGATGACGACCAGCGATAGACTGCAGGTAGATGCTGCGGCAAGCTGAAGACAGGGCGCTGTGGCGCTCATTGGGGATGCCTATGTCCAGCAGTGGACTAACATAGGCTGATGATGAAACAAAAACAACTTAACGCATTCGTTGTCTAATCTTGGCGCTACCTCAAGGACCTCCAGATAGACCTTTGCTTCCTGGGCCATGAAAGTGTTAATCTATAGGGCTGCATTTTAAAAACTGTTTAGAATGGGTTGTGCCCATTGGACCAGCCCACTACTGGTCAAGATCATTGTTAGCATCGACAGACCAAGTTATGTTTCGTTCGAGCTGTGTTTGCTTTGCACCTCCTGAGTTCTGATCCTTAAGATTTTTTTAAATATTAAATATTATAAATTATTCAAAATTATAAATTATACAAAGCCGTATTCAAAAGCTGAACATAGAACCTCCTCCTGAAGTTAGTAAAGATAACACATAAGAAGATTCTTTATTGTATCTCTTTATATTGTCTATGTACTTACTGTCAAACAAAATAAATAAATAAAGAGCGTAAGATTAAGGGCGATGAATTTTTGCCTGGAAGAAATAGCTTTTAGCGATAAGGCCGCCGATTGTGCCACTAGATTTAGTTAGTATTGAGATCCTTTATTTTTATTATTTTCTTGGTCTTGGTCGATGGTGCAATAAAGCTATATTGTATTTAATAGCGAGATTCGGCCCGTCGATGTAACTACGGATGACTTTACCTCGTTCTAGATTATAGAACGTAGGACTCATTATTAGACTATTATTCTAGAATCTAGAGTACTTAAATCTTAGGACTAATAGTAATAGAATAATGAGTCTTAAGATTTATTTGTTTCAGTAATGTAGGTAGTTACGTTACTAATTACAAACATCGTAAAGCACGCTATTTAAATTATTTCCTTACTAAGCGAGAAGTATAAAGTGTGTTCAACAAAATCCACTCAGCCTTTAGCCAGCATTCTGCTCTGAACTTACTATTGGGTCATCTGAAATTCTATATTAGGGTGACAACGCGGTTGCGGACAATGGTGTTATAAAAAAAATATATAACAGGGTGAGAGGGAATGGAGTTTTGAGTTTTCTGTAGAAAGAATGGCTAACGGCTACGGGCCTAACGCTGCCGACTAAGCCAATCCGAGCGAATGCACAAAACAAATGAATTCTGACAGTTCGGTCGACACATAATTGCTTCGGCGCACTCGTCGCGTTCGACAAAAAATGGATCTTCATTAGTAGTTGAGTGTTTGCCGTGATTGGAATACTTTACGCATTTGCTTTGCACGCATTTTTAAAGTAGCTTACTACATGTAAGTTGTTGTGCATGCACGTTTAGGAAATCAATCTAGTACCTATATGAACCCTAGTTATAATTCTTACTGAATTGTCAAGATTCGATTTTTTTCTGTTTTGTGTGCCAATAAAGTAAATGAATCCGTCCGGGATAGAGGAGATCAAAAATTATTTTTAAATAAATATAAATAACATTTCATCATGGTCACCCCATAGTTTAAACCACGACTAACTGCCGGACTATTTTGCGTTCTGGCGCCCAGCGGATAAAATAGAGCTAGCCGCATCCCCCGGCTTTACTCGGATTACGCTCACTACTGTAATTATTGTAGCAATTTCATTCTGGACGCAACTATTCTAATGCTAGTAAGTAATGTGGTCGTACAGGAGGGTTTAGGGTGTTTGAATCGACAGAAATATTAGTATGGCCTGGTTAAAGATACAGGGTGTTTTTTTAAAGGAAGCGGGATCGAAACCGTTTAGAAGAATACGAGAGGATTTTTAAAATGTTCCTGCAGCCGCTTCCAGTGCAAGGTTATAAAAAGACTTTCTCAAACTGTCAATTGACATTTTTTTGCACGCTTTCAAAAAGACGCCTCTTGCTAACTGTCAAATATCCATTCATATTCTGCATTATTAATAATCCCGATGAATTTCAGCGTGTTGAACGAAGGCCTTGTTGGACGAAACTTGTTATGCACGAAACGCGTGTTGGATGATACGGTTATTGGACGAAACACGTGCTGGGCGATACGCGAGCTGGACGAAACGCGTGTTGGACGAAACATGTTTTGAAGGAATAGCTAACAAACCGTATAATTTTTTTAATTATTTGAGATAAAAATGACCCAAACCGTAGGTAACCCCACGTTAAACCATTTATCCTTTATTCTTTTGCGCACCAAAACACAAGGCTGTCTCTGCGCAAAGCAAATTAGTCAAGTGACTAGCCCAAGTACTGGAGCCAGTAACTAGCCTAATTAAATAAGAACGATACTCCGCTAAGATGGTAAGATAAGAAAATTAAGTTAAAGTTGATTTCAACCGCCGGCAATCCGCGATGGCTAAGTTTAACTCTAATTGTTTTAACTATTTAAGTGAGACTGAAAATTTAGGATAAATTTTAAACTATCTGGTTCGTGAACTGTGCTTTGAATTATGAGGAGATGTAGACGCTGACAAATAACTACCTCAGTCCAGACTTCTTTGTTATTTTTCCTTTTGCCAGTCTGGTTTATTCGTCGTCGTCGTAATGGAGGTGTTGGTACATAAGTCCGGTCAATTTAGACATCTGAGGTTACAATAATTCGCATCTGAAAGTTGGTAGGATTGTTCAAAACACCATCATAAATGAAATCCAAGAAGTCCTCATCAATTCAATACCTGGAAAAAAAAAATACTCGGGGACAAATATCATAAAAACGGTTTTTTTCGCGATTTTCTGCAAAACGGTAAGTTATACGGTTGCGTCATTGTGAGAATCAGAATGTATTGGTCATTTTGCAAAACCGTCTAAATACTGATGTGTCAATTTGCGAATTGGTTAATATGCTGATGTATCATTTTACAAATCCGTCGTTATGCGATAAAAAAAACAGACTATATTGGTCATTATGCGTCAGAAGGAGTTTTATCATAAAATTAGTTAAGACAAAATTTGTAGATTAGATAATTTGTAACCTCAGTCCTATTTTTTGGTCTCATTTACCCGGACTAAATAACAGATTGATAAATTATTATGTACCTGTGTTTTCAAACAAAACTAAACGTAAAGTAACGTCAAAACAAGTCAAGCATCGTTCGACAAGACTGCAAAGCTTTTGGTTTTAAGTTAATGGCATAGAGCCTGCACACTGCACAGGTTGGTATGACACTCTATACCACAACCTTATTCTTCCGCGTCAGACCCCTGCCATCTATTAAGTTATAAGGTAAATATGTTTTTTTCTTATTTGGTTATCGCCTCATTAGAAGGTTGACTGAACGTTCTATCTTTGAATATTTTAAAATGAATACCGATAACTCCAATAAACCACGAATGAGGTGCTATACCAAATGACATTCAAAAATGGAACGTCCTCCTTCTACTCGATATTATCATCTTTTGAGAAATAAATACTCGCAAAGGCTTTGACTATGCCTCTGTAAAAAGCCCAGCACACATTCCATAGAAACAACATCACACGCGTTGTTTCTATGGAAACGTTATATAGTTATTTCTATACCATGGGAACTGATTTATGGGATAAAAAAATCTTATGTTTTATTCCGGGCCTGGATCTACCTACCTGCATGAATATTTTTCGTGGACCTCTTGGGAAATGATGAACAATAGAATCATGGACCTTTGGGAATATACCAAAATTTCAGCCCGATCCGTTCAGTAGTTTTTGCGTGAAATAGCAACAAACATACATACAAACTTTCGCGTTTATAATATTATTAGGATTAGATAGATAGCTAGAAAATACTTTATCATACCACACAAAACAGAAAACAATACAGAAATAAATTAAGAATAAAGGAAGTATAAAGGCGGCCGTATCGCAGAGAGCGTTTCTTCCAGTCAACCTTAGGATGGACTGGACATGAAGGAACAATATAGAAATACAGAAATTTATTGGTAAAACTACTAGAGACTGTGACGAGTGTGACGCCGTGACGAGACGGTGAGGCTATAGACGGTGGCACTTGATTAAATAAATTGAGGATTATTTATTTATTTAACTGTCCAGTAGGTATCACAAGTTCAAAGGTCCAGCAGAAGCTGTTAACAGCAGCAGGGGCTCGGCAGTATTTCACGGTGTACTGTACGAGCCTGAAAAATAACCTCGCAGGCGGCCCCTGAATTATACAGTCCGAACTTTAGCAAGTGCAGCGTCACATGCCACTGGGGTGAATTAAAACAATTCAGGGTAGGGTAGGGACACGGTCTTCGGCTTGTTAGATAGAAAGATATATTTATTTATTGTTACAAAGATGGGCGAAGTTGGTCCAAGAGCCTCCACTGATGAGACTTGTGGGAAATGAATGGGCATAGTTGCCGTATCATTCTTGCAAAAACTTTTTAAATTCTGTCCCGGGGTTTTTTTGTTATGGTCATGGTCCTATTCTTGGAGCAATTAGTTACAGTTTGTTGATAGCATCTTAAATCCTAACATAGGTTTATTACCTCTAGAGTTCTCTTACCAATACTAAAATTAAATTAAAATTAATGCTAGCATCGGAAATGAGTGCGGTAGGCAGTCACGCACACAAGCCGGTTTGGGACAAGGCTGGATACAAGAGTAGAGTAGATACCTAATAACAAAAAATCTGGCTGATATCAATACAACACAAATACGCTTTAATGCACATCAAGACATAGAAAAATCAGTAAAGAACAAACAAACAAAGACACAGATGCACAGATGCAGAATGGGTGACCTTATCGCTAAGAGCGTTTGTTCAGGCAGCCTTTGGATGGACAGGTAGCTATTGTATTGGTATACGAACGATTTAGAACGGTGACATCTACGGGTGTATGTATCATATTGTGCAAAAAAAAACCGAACCGAACTGCGATCCCCAACCCGCATGACCAGCGTGGGGATTATGGGCATCACCTTCCATGATAAAAGTCAATAATGCGCTTATCAGGGGAAGGCCTACGTCCAGCAGTGGACCAATAGGCTGTTAAGATGAGGAGACTCGCCAGATTGTGGCCACAGCGGCTGCCAGTCTCTACGCAGGCTAGCAAACATTTATAGTGCTAAAGTGCGTGCGAAAAGGGTTCACACAAAACAGGTGTTCAAAAGAGTCCAAAAGTCTACATTATAATCAAGCTGTGGTAAAATTTCGTCAGTTACATCGAATTGATCGATTTTTTTTATTTCGGTAGTCATATCGTATTTCCTCCAAATCGGAGTCATTATAATAAATAATGCTAGACAATGCACAACAGCATCAATAAAATAATGGAAAGAAATAATAAAAATGTATAATTGATAAAAACCAACCAAAATATTCCATTTATAAAGCCGGTCTTGAAAACCTTCAAGACCGGTCTTGATCCCAGTCCCGTTTCCCCTCCCTCGCGCCGGCTGCGACACACCCGGTAAAGAAAGACAAACACGCAAAGTTGCCAGGCTGTTGTTGAGATTATTAAATTTCAACAACTTTAAATAAACTGAATCTTAAATTTTGGGAGTTTTGTCTCTTGTTATTAATCAAAGAGACACTTTTTAAACAAACAAGAGAAGCTTTCGGGTCATATTTCGGTGAATTGTTACTTGCAAATAGGGAACTAGAAATAGGGACAAAAATGTGAGCCTGCTTATACTTGGGTGTGCAAAGTATTTGACAACATAAGGTAAAAAAATTATCATGTTTTTGAAAGATTAGATAGGGGTAAGGGGTGATGTAAGGTAAATATAATAATATCTTTAATTTCTAGTAGTTTGCAATAACAGTCAGTTTTTTTTTAGTTTTTCGCACATTTTGCCAAAACCCGGACAATGTTGTCGGCCCATAACGGGCCGCACTGATAACGCCATTTTGCAAATTTTCAGGGTCACTGTGGGGCGGCTACTTACATGAACCATCCGTGTGCCTAAATAGAGTTTTTTTGGATATTTCATTATTCTCGATGCCCGGAGTAGGTAGGTACCTAGTACCTACTAAATGTGCTGTGATTATATTATGTAGGTAATTTCACAATATCGTTAAAATTTCGAACAATCGCAGTAATAATGTAAATCTTCCACTAGAATTTACTTTGGTTAGAAAAGTTAACGAACTGCACGTCCAAACAACCCAGACCTCCCATTCACAATGCATTTTTTTTCACTAAAAGTTCTCCATAATCTGGACTCTATCAACCAATTTAAGCTGAGCTTTCGTGGCTATGTTGTAATAACAGCAGAGGGGTTTTGACTAATTGGTCGTGTTCAACCTTTTCAGAGGTTGTAGTTGGCTTAGCTACACTAATTACGTTAAAAAAGAACACTTTTAGTTCTCAAAGCGGGGTCCTGAGTGTTCAAACTTGACCCAGATTGTGGCATTAGCTTTTGGTGAAATGAACAAGACTTGAGTCAGTGACGTCATGTGGATTTCTAAGCACTTGAAGGTTTTATGGTTTTGTTTTTGAAGGTTCTCATTTCTGAACGAAAGCTGCTTAATACCGCCATTGACTCTGAATGCCTCGGTGAAATTTCTGTTAAGCAAGAGCTAATCGCCAACAAGAATTTTAAAAAGACAGGTCGGTGTGCCCTTTCTAGGCTGTAAATGTAAGTAACAAAAACAACCCTCCGAATCGTATTACTTATTTGTCCATTCCATCACTATTCCGAAACATTATTTCTTACTATTCCTCAATATAATAAATAATGTTGGACAATCCACACGGCTTCATCCCCAAGCTAAGCAGAGCTTGTGTTATGGGTAACTAGATGACTGATATATTTAATACAATGCATTACGTATATGTTTATGTATTATATATGTATATTCTATAGGTAGAACATACCCAGAACTCCCGGTACAAATATTTGCAGATCGTACAAACATTTGTCTCAAGGCGGGAATCGAACCGGCAACCGTCGTCGCAGGTTGTATGTTGCCGAACCTACCATAATTATTGGTACCTTACCAACTTAAACGTTTCGTGTAGGGGGTCAAAGTTTCAATTTAATTTCTAATTCAAAATCCTATTAAAATAAAACCAACCTACAAGACATTCCTGTAGGATTTCTTTTTAATCAATCGTAACTGTCAAAGACACGTCGCTTCTGAGTCGCAATTAAAAATTGCTTTGTACGCGTATGTCCGCCTTTACGGAATTAACGCGCGAAACAAGCTAGGAACCTTAATTAAATTTTAAATTTCGAACGTTCTGCGAGGAAAGGATTGCCGCGTAAAGTGAAATGATTTGTTTTTTTTTAGCAAGTGTCGGTAGGGTATTCTGCCAAATGCGCTTGATTTATTTTGTGCAGTTTTATGCAAAAGGGATTTCAGATTTTTTATTGAAAAAAAAAGAAGCTGGCAAGAGCTGGGTTTTTAATTATTGTTTCAGTCAATATTTCACACTACAAAGTATTTATGATTGCTAAATTAGGTACCTATGCGTAAAGATGTAAGTTATTCACGACGAAAATAGGTGAATCAATCGATATGCTACATTTATCCCATAAATAAGTCTCCATGGGATAAAACCTTCAAACGTTTCCTTATATAAAAACCCATTCGAAGCCGCGGGCTGAAACTATTTATAGTTCAGCTCAAAGATCTTTATCACTCAACAACAAACATGTTACTTACATTTACATGAGAAGAGCTAAGTATTTATATTATGTAATTTTTCGTCTTTTAATTTTTCGTCTAAATAATCTTCTCCTGTGCTCAAAATTTTTAACACTTAGAACTCCTTGAAAACTTAATTAAAACTAAAAACACGACGACACATCATTCGTGCGTCCAACCGAAAAATGTGAATGGATGGAAACACGTTCCACATTTGAATAGTGAAAATTAAAAAAACTCGCAAGCTCGCGCTAACGTTGGCAACATTGAATACCTACTTGTGATGCCAGTACTCAAGCTTCTCTGAAAGGACTCATGCATAGGAATACGCACCAGGTTAAAAAGTACGGGTTTTTGTTGAATGTACGAATATTTTCAGGGGTTGGCGCTGTTTTGTAAGGCACGTTGACATTTTTTGTAGTAAAATAGGTTTTAATGTGTGTAAGTGTAGTGAAAATTATGACAACATTACGCATTAGCGATTTATATTAAAACAATATCATCATCATCATCATCAGCCTATAGCAGTCCACTGCTGGACATAGGCCTCCCCCAATGAGCGCCATAGCGCCCTGTCTTCAGCTTGCCGCATCCAGCATCTACCTGCAGTCTTTCGCAGGTCGTCATCCCACCTGGTCGGAGGGCGTCCTACACTACGTTTACCAAGTCGTGGTCTCCACTCAACACGTTTGCCCCATCGGCCGTCGGTTCTTCGCGAGATATGGCCGGCCCCACTCAGCATCCACTTCAGCTTGCTAATTCTTAGAGCTATGTCGATAACCTTGGTTCTCTATCGGATGTATCCTTCAGAAAAACTCCGAGCATAGCTCTTTCCATAGCTCGCTGAGCGACTTTGAACTGGTGGACCAGCCCTATCGTGAGTGTCCACGTCTCAGCTCCGTAGGTCATAACGGGTAGGACGCACTGGTTGAAAACTTTCGTTTTCAAGCATTGCGATATGGATGAAGAGAAGAAAACAATATACCTATTCCTAATTCTGATTTCACTAACTATATTTCTTTAGGCATTAAGAAATCAAATTTAATACTAAAAACAAAAACAGTTTAGATACTGAATTGATATAAAATTCAGATGGAGGCTTTATTAGGTAGGTACGCAAAAACTGCCAATAATAAAAAGTTTAAAGTAATTCTGTATTGTCTCTGTTACCTTTTCAAGTTTGAACGGCTGAATGTATTTTAATGAAATTCGGCAGGGAGGTAGACGGTATTCCGGGAAAGAACGTCGTAACTGTACTAAATCTACATTTATACCCCAAAAAATACGCGCGAAGTCGCGGCCAAAAGCTAGTGTTCTAGTATTTAAATTTTATAGACACCAGATGATATAATTCTGTAATAGCATTTTTCTCCGTATTTTAAAATTAGAATGCAAAACGGAGAACGAAATATTGAAAGAAACAAATTCAAATGTAGAATGACATTCTCAGCATCGGTCCTTCAAATTGAGAACAGCAATGCTGTATCGTTATTGGTTGAAAATATCAGTGTTCTTCATTCGAATCACGTCTCGATTTCTATTCGTCGAGCAATATTTACAGGAGTTGTTGAAAGCCGTAACAATGTTGGCGGAGCGGTGACAAAGCGTTCTTATTTCTGTGTAGAATAGGAAATAGTGCTGGACTTTCTTACAACATCAGTAATAGTAATAAGTAAAAAGTAAAAGTAAAAAATCATTTATTTCTTTAGGCTTACAATATAAGCACTTAGACAAGTCATATTTTATATATAAATTATTATCAAATAAAATTATTTTACTGTTCACTTCCATTTTTTGTCCACTAGTGGAAGAAGTGAAAATAAACCACTAATCACTTATCAACATTACATTTATGGGTACTAGATGACTAATATACTTAATATACAATACACACATAGTTTTTACACAATACAGTTACATTACGCAGATATTTTTTTTTATTATACCTAGATAACGATCAGAACACCCGAAACAAATATCTGCAGATCATACACACAATTGTCCCGAGGCGAGAATCGAACCCGCAACCCTTTGCGTCACAGGTGGTGGACCTTCGCCCACCGCGCCACAGAGGTCGTCATGAGAGTTGCAACTAAATTAATTTAACTTCATAAAATATTCCTTCCCACATCACACAACTAGCGTTACGTTAACGCTACCTTCAAAATGGAGTATAATAATTTAACCCTTCCGGGGTCAATCCTACACGTTTAATACGTCAAAAGGCGTCTTCATAGCACTCGGGAAAACACGCACGTATGTATGCGGGAACTACGCAGGGGTAAAGGTGTGTTCACACTAGCTTTTAGTTATTTTATGTGTCCACAGATTCATCATCAACAAATTAGTCCACTGCTGGACAAAGGCCTTACCTAATGAGCACCATAGCGCCCTGTCTTTAGTTTGCGCAATCTGCTTGCAGTCCTTCGCAAGTCGTCATCCCATCTGGCCGTAGGGCGTCCAACACTACTTTTGCCGAGGCCCACTGCCACTTCAGCTTGGTAACTCTCAGAGCTTGTCCACAGATTAGTCATCATCATAAGCAGTATAACGCTAGACCACCCAATTTCGTACTTTCGATCCTTTAACACTCTCACTGCCCAGCGTCGCTGGTACTACCCGCCCCCGCGCCCCTGCATATGGACATCTGCGTCGCCATGAAAGTGTTAACATTATTTTCTCTCTGAGTCGATATTTACCCCCAGATAAAAGCACACTGCCTTTTTATTCACCTACCTACCCTACCTTAATAAATAAATTATATTGATTTCTGTTTTTTTTCTTTGGAAAGTATTGGTTGTAACCATAATCTGTGTGTTTGTGTGTGTGTATATGTAATAAAACCCTTTTAGCCATAACTAATATAAATAAAATACGTTTTCGGCACGCTGAAGACAGGACGCTATGGCGCTCATTAGGGGAGGCCTATGTCCAGTGGTCTATTATAGGTTGATATGATCATGATGAAAATACCTTTTCAATGTTTTGAACATTACTGCGAAAGACTGCAGGTAGATGCTGGATGAGTCAAACTGAATATGGCCTATGTCCAGCATAGGTTGATGATGATGATGAACATGACTATGATATATGAACGCGGGTTTACGTAACCCTGCGCAAGAAATAGGCGAGAATAGACAAACGGCCGCCGCCGCAAAAATGATAGGGGCGCGTTATTATCATTAGGTCCAGATGAAACAATTGCAATAGGTATCAATCAATATGATACATTTGATACGGGGCGGGAAAAGAACCGGATATTACAGTATCTTTGTACGGAAAGGGAACTATTTAATAGCAAGCTCTGAATAACAAGATGGTTGTTTTTTTTAACTAATCAAATCTGAAAACTACCTAAATACGAATACAAAATTATTGCAACAAACATTTACATACATATGTATATTTTATTTGGTACAAACAGTTTTATATACATACACACTTTGTATATAAACTTAAACGCTAAAAATAACTACCTAAGTATATTCTTTGCCAAATATATTTTCGTTAATATCTAATTTCAGTCAATTCCAAACCTTCCTGAAACAAAATCTTTCATTTGAATACCTCATTATACATAAATAGCTTTTATTTGTACTTTTAGTTTGGATTTAAATTTACAATTAGGTACCTACAAGCTGTCTATCTGTACATATGATATATTGATTGATATTTGACGACCGATGTGGCGCGGTGGGCGAAGGTCCGCTTGCGACGCAGGAGGTTGCGGGTTCGATTCCCGCCTCGGAACAATTGTGTGTACGATCTGCAGATAATTGTTCCGGGTGTTCTGGTCGTTTTCTATATATAATAAAAAATATCTATCTATGTAATATATTGTATTATGTATATCAGTTATCTAGTACCCATAACACAAGCTCTGCTTACCATGGGGCTAGATAATGCTGTGTGAATTGTCCAGAAAAAAAAAAAAAAAAACATATAGTAGTTTTTTGAATGCTAGTCTAAGAACGAATAGATTTCAAGTTAATTTAGGACGACAAACTACATTTATAGACAAACTGTATTTATAGAGAAACGACATTTAAGACAAACTGCAATTTTATATGTAGTGTCCGCCATCTTGCCTCGCCGCCATTATTATGTCCCTACACGACTGCACTGTGTTATTTGCCCCAGCTCTGCCATCATCTCGAAGATTATCCGTTGACAATGCATAATGGCGCACTAATTTGCATACCGATACGTTTACAATAAAAAGGATAAATTCAAGTGAATTTAATGCTTTAGCCGTGAATGCCATTTATTAGCTTTTAGTTGGCTCTTGTAACTGATTTTGTATTTCAATAATCTATGGGCCTTCTAAATTCAATAAAGTAATATAATAATTAAATAACTTCGTTGCTTTTGATCGTGTAATGAACGAATGAAGCTATCGACATAGCTCAAAGAATTAGCAAGCTGAAGTGGCAGTACGCCTTTCATATATCACGAAAACCAAAATTTGTGTTTTGGTTAGAAAACTTTATAAATACTAGCTTCTGCTTGCGGCTTCATACGCGTATTTTTTATTTAAAAAGTAGCTTATTACTAGGTACTTGGTAGGCTATGTTCTAATCTATAGTTACTAATCTTATAAAGCCGAAAATCTGAATATAGGTATTAACTGTTAATACCTATCTACCTAATCATTAGAATCATAAACATATACGAAAATCCGAATCTCTAAAACGACTGAACAAGAGCAAGATTAAATATGGCGTACATTTAGATTAGAACATAGCCTACCTAGTACCTAGTAATAAGCTATTTTTAAATAAAAAATACGCGTATAATACCCTTACTAATCTTATAAAGCCGAAAATCTGAATATAGGTATTAACTGTTAATACCTATCTACCTAATCATTAGAATCATTAGAATTCAAAACGTTTTTATGTAATTGAAGCTCGTTTTCAATTTCGATCATTCATGCTAAATAATTATTATTTCTTTTTAATAATTATTATTATTTCTTATACATATTGTGCCCTTTTTCTTTGTGATTGTGATTTCTATATTCAATGTCTCTCTATTGTTAAAGATCTCGCGATATATTAAGTTACTTTCCTTTAGATTCCGAGTTGGGATCACTCAGAGCAATTCGACGCTTTGATTTATTACTTCTAAACTTTGAGCTTTTTGTCGCCATTTTGGAATTAGGAAAATACTTCACTTATTTCTGAATCAACATGAAAATAAAAACGGTTGAGTAGGTACCTACTTTGAATGTAATTCGGAGAGTCTGATTTGTTCTAGAAACTTGTTTAAAACTTTCAAATAGAATAATCAAAATACATCGCAACTAGAAAAAACTTTGAATTAAATCTTATAAAGACACTGCCAGCTTCAAAAAGTCCAAAATATTGCATACTTTAGTTTGCTAGACAAGTAAAATTTTATATTAGAAATTATTATCAAAAATAAGATTGTTTAACTGTTCACTTCAATTTTGTGTTCACTAGCGGAAGAAGTGAAAAAGAAACCACTAGTACATTATTAAGTGTCTTAATACATATTTGTTTTCCTTTCCTTTGTTGTTGGGATATAACTGGGAACCATGTGAGTAAAGTGAGACGCAGAAGCATGTATCATACGAAGCTGCATGCAATCTGCCATCAGAACGTGCCGTATCTCCGAAACTGGGACAAAAGTTACCAGCACCGATATTTCCGTGTCTCAGAGGGACTCTTTAGAACTTTACTGATAAATCAGTACGTCAAATAATTGCTGGGCATTTTAGAGACTTAGGTAAAAAGTTATTATTTCTGTGATGATTGTAAGATCATCATCATCAGCCTATGTTAGTGTACTACTGAACATAGGTCTCCCCTTGAACGCCATATCGCCCTGTCTTCAGCTTGACGCATCTAGCATCTACCTGCAGTCTTTCGCAGGTCGTCATCCCACCTGGTCGGAGGGCGTCCTACACTACGTTTACCGAGTCGTGGTCTCCAATCAAGAACACGTTTGCTCCAGCGGCCGTTGGTTCTTCGCGAGATACGGTATAATTTATGTATTATATGTTTATCAGTTATCTGGTATTCATAAATAACACAAGCTCTGCTTAGCTTGGGGCTAGATAATCCTGTATTGTCCAGCATTATTTATTTAAATAATACAAAAGTAGGAAACCCGCAGGAAAGTAATGCACAATGCTTCCTCAGCTCACACCCACGCGTTGGGAACAATGCCCATTACCTATGCAAGCTGGCTGACCTTCGAGGCTAGCAGGGTTGAATGAGATGTTTACATACAATATAGATGCAATAGTTTCTTATCAGTTCAGTTCAGTTCAGTTCTTTATTGATCAGACGACCGATGTGGCGCGGTGGGCGAAGGTCCGCCTGCGACGCAGGAGGTTGCGGGTTCGATTCCCGCCTCGGAACAATTGTGTGTACGATCTGCAGATATTTGTTCCGGGTGTTCTGGTCGTTTTCTATGTATAATAAAAAAAAAAAACTATCTATGTAATGTATTGCATTATGTATATCAGTTATCTAGTATCCATAACACAAGCTCTGCTTACCATGGGGCTAGATAATGCTGTGTGAATTGTCCAGCATTATTTATTATTTATTAATAAGAAATATTCTTATATCATCGTCTACTTTCGTAAAAAAACTATTTGCTTTAAAACTTTTGAAAGTATCATGGTTATTAACACTAAAGTCATTTAAAACCGGATATTTACCATGATTTGGAAGAATCAAAAATCAAATCATAGTAAATATCCCGTTTCAAATGACTTTAGTGGTAACAATTTGCTCATCGTCACCAGACAAAACATAACAGGTGTTTTCATTATTTCATACACGGAGCTATATAATTATAATATATTTTACAATATGGTACACAATTTTTAACAATTTGTACATAGGTACCTGTTTTGACAATAAATGCACGTTTGTAACGAGTTTATTTTCGTAGATTTCTGTAAATAACAATATTAGTTTATAATAATTCGTACTACTAACTACCTTCCTTATAAATATAATAATAATTTAATAACAAAAAAGTATATTTTCCGTTAATAAAGCTCATCTCCTTATCTTGCAGGTAACCTTCAATATAAGGTAACTTTTAATATATCTTCGCCACCGCTTACTTGACTTGCATTTCGTTTTGTTATTCAAATGAAGGTTTAGACGAGACAAAAATGAATGACGTATGTATATTTTGACCTTTGCACTTTGCGCTCAACTCTTTCTAAGTTCTTTTTCTTATCTAATTGATGTATTTTTTTAACTCTTTAACCTATTGGGTAGTAGTTATTTTAGAGCCAAATTGATACACCGTACAGTTGTTTTGATCATCAACAATGTAGAATTAGTTTAGGTTGTTTTGTATGTAGAGTTGTTGTAGGACGCCCTCCAACCAGGTGGGATGACGACCTGCGAAAGACTGCAGGTATGTAAGTGCTGGATGCGGCAAGCTGAAGACAGGGCGCTATGGCGCTCATTGGGGGAGGCCTATGTCCAGCAGAAGACCGATACAGGCTGATGATGATGATGATGTTTTGTATCATTTTAATTCTGCTCCTATAACTTCATCTATGCTTGCGTTTGTAATCATTGTTCAATTTATTCTTTGAAATAGGTTCAGAAATAAATACAGAATGTAAACAGTTTTAATGGCACCCTACCTAAGTACGCACATACTTTTAAAAGGTAAACTTCATCATCATCAGCCTATAGTAAGTAGTCCACTACTGGACATAGGCCTCCCCCAATGAGCGCTATAGCGCCCTGTCTTCAGCTTGCCGCATCCAGCATCTACCCAAAATAATAAACTTAATAGGTACGTAATAACTAACCACAAAAATAATGCCCGATGTAAAAGAAGCACCAAATATAAATAACATCAATTCAATCTATTTCGAAGCCTCGACAAATCTCATAATTATAAACCCTTTGCTACACGTCATGCTTCATAAATTCCACTGAAACATATCTACACCTTCATTAGTTATGATTTGTTATGACACTCCTCTCAAAATGTGGATTATGACAAAAATAACTCACGGGTTTTGAAACTGGGAAGTCATATCTCTAATGTAGTCATTTTGTTGTGAAACTTCATTATGAGATGATGTTTAAAGATACATGAATAACGGTAAGAAAAAACAGTCAAAATATTGTCCTATATAAACTTTTTCAAAATTATTTTCCACTTTTTTAGTGGCCTGTGAAGTCCCAGTGCATGGGAAAGACCTGCGTTGGATGTCCTACTTATAGAAATAGAAATACATAAATACAATTTCTTGGTAAAATTAATTTACATGTCCCATAAAAATAGTTATAATAATTATAATACAAATTGTATTTTTACAATTAGTACCATAATTTTTATTTTAAGACACATGGTCTTGTTTTTGTTTGCTTATGTGCATAATTAGGTTTTTAGTAGGCGTATTTTTTTGTACCATGCAATTATGCAGTGTTTTATTAAATAAAGCAGATCGTACACACAATTGTCCCGAGGCGGTAATCGACCCCACAACCTGCTGCGTTGCAGTCGGTCCTTCGCCCACCGCGCCACAGTTTTTTTTTTTTTATAATGCTTGACAATTCACACAGCGTTATCTAGCCCTAGCTATGGTAAGCAGAGCTTGTGTTATGGGTACTAGATAACTGATATACATAATACAATACATTACATAGATAGATATTTTTTTATTATACATAGAAAACAACCAGAACATCCGGAACAAATATCTGCAGATCGTACACACAATTGTTCCGAGGCGGGAATCGAACCCGCAACCTCCTGCGTCGCAGGCGGACCTTCGCCCACCACGCCACATCGGTCGTCATAATTCGTCAAATACTATATAATCACAAATGGTTGACAAACCAGTGTGTTGTTTCAATTTATATCCACGGGAGTAAAAAAGAAGCGAGAGAGAAATCGCTTTAAAAATAGATTAAACATGAATGGGTGTCCGAGACGGATAGGACAAGCTGTTATGCGTTAAATTATAATATCCTTCGGCCGGAGATGACGCTGGCGGACGCTTTTGATGTTTTTATTTACAGCTTTGGATAGAGATGGCTTTTTTATAATTTCTGTTCGAATGTGCACTTTTCTGGAAGTAAGAGTTTTGTGATAACTTGCGATGTAGATATGTTATTAATTAGGTTCTAAGAAGGTTCTATCCCGCTTTCTTTCATAATGATACCGCGTAGACCTCATCATCATCATCATCATCATCAGCCAGTCCACTGCTGGACATAGGCCTCCCCTAATGAGCGCCATAGCGCCCTGTCTTCAGCTTGACGCATCTAACATCTACCTGCATTCTTTCGTAGGTCGTCATATCACCTGGTCGGAGGGCGTCCTACACTACGTTTACCGAGTCGTGGTCTCCACTCAAGAACACTCGCCCAGCGGTTGTCGGTTTTTCGCGAGATATGTCGGGCCTACTGCCATTTTAGCTTGCTACCTAACTATTAGAGCTAGTATGTCGATAATTTTGGTATTGTAATGATATCGCGTAGACCTTTAGTTAGAAATAGTATCTTCACACCTTGAAAAACTTTATCTTTGCATTTTGAACAACAGATGGCTTCACCTAGTCCATCAATCTACATAAATTCAAATCCGGGCCCGCAAACACGTAACACAGTTATTGAATCGTAGCAATAGTTTGTGAAATGGCCCGCGGGCCGTTTCACCGCATTTACACTGAAAGCAGGATCGCGCTGAGCTCAGCTCAGACCAAATATTTTGCAGACCGAAATTAATTTATACAATTAGATAGGTATGTAATAACACTGTCTCTGATGAGCTTGATGCTAGCATCTAGTCTAGAATTGTCCAGCATTATTAGTTTTGTTTTTATCTCCAAGATTGTGTACGTGTGTAGTCAACTTTGTAAGAAAATGGTGTTTGTTTAGACGGGGAATGTTTACACAGGAAATATTTTAAAATTTAAAATAAAAAACTCATATGCCAATGTTAAAGCGCAAGAACATTTTAAATATATTTTTGCAATTTTCAGTTAGATTCTAGAGAAAGGTAGGTCAGTTAGTTCAGTGAATCTAAAGTTCAAACAAATGCGCATGGCGTGCAGCAGTTCTACCAACACGCATTAGGATCTGTGCATCATGGGCACTGAAATGGTTCTCCTGTATCCTGCCAGAATGTAAATTCCTGATCCAGCAAGTTCCAAGCTTTCAGTGTAAAAGTGCCCTCGCAGTGCCTAACTGGGCCGAACTCCAAGTTTCTTGAGAGCTAGTTAGTCCGAGCTTGCGGTTATACAATATTGATTCAAAATAAGTTTCCTTTTTGTTTCCAATTGGAAATTAACCCACTTTGCTCTTTTGTATTTCGCGGACTTCGGTTTCATGTCAGAGTTTTTGAAATCTGAATGATTTTAAATATTTTTTACTTCTTTTGAATTCACTGAAACAACACAGAGTATTTACAGAGGAGAAAATAATTCCCTAGACATAAAATGGTAGTAAACATTTTTAAAGTAGGTAATAATTTACCCCTGGTCATGACGCATGCAAAGAAATATTGGGAAAGTTAAAACACGTACTACAATTCACTGCAACTCAGTTTCAAGATATATTCTAAAATGCCTACACAAGTGTTGCAAATCAAACAAACAAAACCGACAAGCGTCATCAAAAGACCAAATACAAATCTCTGTCATCAAAACAATTAGATAATGTCACGGTATTTTACCGTTAATATATTTGTCAGGGCATTTATGTCCGTCCGTCGAGGAATTAGCACCTAATTCTTACCCGATAGCATCTTGTTGATGTGTTTATTGCGTTTGAATTATCGTGTATTGACTCAGAAATGCAATGTATTTGTGTTGGCAAGTGCCCACTGTCCTAGTATCAATGAGTTGGGTTGTGCTTGTGTCCACTAATGGGTAAGCAAGGTGGCTAATATGGATGGTAAATTAGGTTCATGATTTTTCAAATGGCATGAACTTGCCTCAGGCATAGGGTTCTATCTAATCGTCCTCTCCAATTTAGGCCGTCAAGACAAGGGTAGCCAACCAAAGGAAGGGCAGCATCTTCCGTGTGTGTATTTTAAAAACTTCCAGTCTATGGTCACCAAGCCGCTTGGCTTACGTGGTGATTATGACAAAACCTCCCTGGTTCGCGGGAGACATATCCAGCAGTGCATTATTAGTTTGTGATAAAGGAAATAATCAGATGTCAGATATACTATAACCAGACAAATTCTCTTAGTTCGTTCGTACAATCTCCTGACAAAAAACTTTAGCTATATACGCTTTTGGTTAAGATATCTTTGGAATATAATCTCATCATTTTCTAGCATGCTCGAATGGACGGCAGCTTGAGCCTCATTTTGAAACAAAAACCTAAAAGTGGCTTACGTCTGCACCTACAACGCACAGATTGCCAGCATGCATTGCATCCTGAAAACTTCAGCTTGCTTACCACTGAACGTCCAAACAGGTGAAAAAACTGGGCTTTCGTCTTCAGATCTTTACAATCTATAGTAATGGTAATAGACCTTTAGTAATCAGCACACATTGCCAGCACGCATCGCACGCTGCAACGTCATTCAGTAGCATGGCCAGCGATGTGCATCACGTCGCTCGTAAATCTCGCCGCCGGACGAAGATCGATCGCGACACCTCGCAACAGGGTGTAACGATCAATTCGCCAAATTGTTTCGTGAATTATTGCACGTGCTTTGCATAATAAATTGGAGAGATAGCTTTGTGCAAGCGGCTACGCTGAAACCTAGGTATCTACAAGCCCTGTCTTAGCCAATGTATTGCCATTCTATAGATACCTGCCTGGGCGATGAAAACATTGAATCCACAAATATTTTTGTAACTGGAGGACTAAGAAGACATTCGTATGACCACAATCTCACCTGATGTTAACCTGATCGAACCTCAAATCAAACTTGGAACGCATAATACCCGTCATAAAATGCCGCCGCCAGTGTTGCCAACAAATAACCCGCCGTACGTTTTCGTATATATTTTTAAATTTTCCGAATGCACGACAATTTGCGAACGATTTCGAATGTGGTCGGACGGTAAATAAGAATTTATATTCGATAGCGAAAATGTTACACTTTCGCGTGGAGTGCTGGCATAATCTTTTCATGTCGGGAAAATATTTGTGTTGCCGCTTTCATTGAAATATCTAGATTTTAAAATATTTTTTGGTAACTTTTCCTATTTCTGTTTTAATCTTATAAGACTTAAGCTCTACTCCTATAACGTGGTTTTTTTTATTCTAAGTAAAATCTATTTACCTTGTTTTATCAGGTAGAAAAAAAGAGACTACTACCGTTATTCTAACCTAAACATTATTTCAGGGACCCTGGACAGCTCTAATAGCGTACCTTACGTAAATGTAATTTACCTAATTGTCAGGATCTGAACAAGAATAAAAAATCTTCAGGCTGATTGTAGCAATTATAATTAAACTGTCTGCAATTACAAAACGCTGAAACTTTGAGAAAATAATTCGAGTGTCACGCAATTATAATTGGAGCTCAATTATTCAAACCTATTTATTAAAATATTATCATTTTATTAGACATTATGAGTTTTGAGCAAAATATATATTTTTAAATAAATTTAAATAATGCTGGACAATTCACACAGCATTATCTAGCCCCATGGTAAGCAGAGCTTGTGTTATGGGTACTAGATAATTGATATACATAATACAATACATTACATAGATAGATATTTTTATTATACATAGAAAACGACCAGAACACCCGGAACAAATATCTGCAGATCGTACACACATTTGTTCCGAGGCGGGAATCGAACCCACAACCTCCTGCGTCGCAGGCGGACCTTCGCCCACCGCGCCACATCGGTCGTCGTCATCATCGACTCGTATTTTTGTTTATAGATGGTAAATTATTGTGCAACCATCTCACGTGATGATGATGATCTAATAGGTATTTACAGCCATAAAAATACACTTAGTTTTAGTTTACTTGGGATTAAATAACTATTAAAAAAAATTAAGCAAATGCTTGATTTACAATTGAAACAGTTAAGCTAACTGCAGACTCTTGCGAATAAGCTAGAGAATCTATAATCTCCATTTCTATTTATTCTGTTAGGAAGTCCATAGTTTGAGGTAGGTACTTCCTAAATGTTCAGCAAGGGACGTCTTTCAACTGAGATGATGCTGATGAACTTCTCAACGTGTTATTCAAAGATTAACGAAGCAACAATCACTCAGATATTAGAATCGTAAGCTTAATTAAAAGCTCCGTTATAAATATGTCTCAGCGCAAATTTTTGGGGTGACATCTTGGTGTCAAGTTGGGAAACGAAGCGGTATTATGCTTTGTTACGGTGTGGTGGTATTTTCTACGCTTTTAACTATACTACAAATTATTATAAAAATGGATCTGGCAATCTGATGTAAGACTAATGGACTGAGTAAAATCGTTTCTACCTAAATATTTACTTAATATCGAGATTTAGTCAGAAAGCGATTAAGTCCTAACTGCTATCTAGTCAAATCAATATGTAGTCTTAACACTTTGACTGCGATTTTTTTTCGACGACTGCGATCTTTTTTTTAACCTAAGCCATTCGTGCTGCCGCTCTACACAGTGGTTGTGTTGCGCCGCACATGCGTTTCGTTCGAAAAATTTTAAGGCTGTACTGAGTCACACAGATCTGTATTTTCTCAGCCGCTGCGCTAGTGTGGATTTACGCATATTAGTCACTTGTAGAAAACACATACCGTGTGATTTCAGCACTCAAAGTGTTAAAGCTTCTAACCCGTTTGAAATACGTTTTTTTTATAATTTTGACTAATTCTTTTCTCATATCGAAATAAAATGCCATACTTATATATTTATTATAATTTTTCTCATATATAAAAGCTTCTAAATATTAAAATTTTAAAAGTGGCTCTATTTACTTAGCCCAATCTATAGCTTGGTGAGTAGGTGAGCTGAACTCATTTACACCTAGCTATAGATTGTGTCCTATGTCATTATGTTAATTATGATTATTACAAACCTTAAGCATTTTGGAAAGCTGAATACAAATAATTTGATTGTTTTGATATAATTAAAAACCAACTTCAAATCCCTTAATTATACACTTAGTATTTATCCCGCAAGATTTAAAATCGTTATGGAATAAACTTTAATGGAACAAACTTGGGATCATTATCTATGTATATCAATAGCGAAATAATTTTTATAATCAGTCTACAATTAATAGAGAAATCGTCGAACACACATAAAACAAACATACATACAGCCAAACATAGAACCTCCTCCTTTTTTTCAAAGTCAGTTTACAATGGCTATATTTTATTTGGTCGGACACTGCTTCATAAATCAATAAAGTCATTAAGTCTTTTCCCTTGCACCAAGCTAAATGTTCAGAAACTTGACGCAAACAGTAAATTTTAATGATAAGTTATTTCAAGAGCAGAAAGAAAGGGAACGAGAACTTAAAAATTCGCATCAATCTAATTGGAAGAAATTAAAAATTAAAATTTTGACGCTCTCCGATTTGAGTGGACTTGGCGAAAAGTTTTGTTCTTAATTTTGCCATTTTAACGGTTGGAGTTTTGTGAAAAAGTTATTTCGAGTTGGTAACACTGGGTCTATTGAGGGTTTATAAAATCATTACCATTTAGGTATTTTCATACTTCTTTAAAGACTTTGTATTTATTTTTGTATTTTTTGTATTTATTCAAAGCATTACAACTATTTTCACAGGTATCACCTAATACAATAGTGTAGTCAACTTAATTAATCGCTAGCATCAAATATAATAAAACTAATAATCAAATATACACATGTCAACGAGCAAAAGTAATCCAATATACATGTCAATAAGCAAAATAAAATAAAATATAATCACAAATGTCCTCAATAAAAATTATTCAATACCTCAATGAGCAAAATAATTCAATACCTCAATGAGCAAAATAATTCAATACCTCAATGAGCAAAATAAATTCAAATTGACAGTAACATTTACTTGTCTACTTTGTATCTTTATTACAAATAATATAAAACATGTTGAGCGTGTAGGTACGCTAAGGAAATGCAATGTAGAATGCTATCACTTATCACTAAAAGAAAAAGTAAAATACATTTTGTATAAAAACTTTATTGTTTTTTGACGAACTTATTAGGAATGTGGATGGTTCAGGAAATGTACCATTTAAACTGAAGATTATTTCTATAAAAAACTTAAGAAGGTACCTTAGTAATTAGTGAGTATCAACTTGTACTCGTTAAACGTAGTATAGGACGCCCTCCGACTAGTGGGATGACGACTTGCGATAGACTGCAGGTTAGCTTGATGCGTAAAGTTGAAGACAGGGCGCTATGGCGCTCATTTCGGTAGGCCTATATCCAGCAGTGGACTAACAAAGGCTAATGATGATGAAGTTAAGTACCTTCTAATAATTTTTACAAATCTACACACCCAAAATAAAGGTAAAGGTTCCTGTCCTCAAGGAACTGATAAAAGTCCCGATAAACCACGTGATGGATTAGCGAGGCGGCGATTACCGGCTATTAATCATAATTAGCATCGTTTTAACCGAGTTTTACTTGAACCGATCCACTTGGGTTTGTTTTGACAGGCGTTTTATACTTTTGGTTAAGTTTGACAGCTTGATATAATATTTCGCGGTTGGCGTCACCGAGGGTTAAAACTCAACAACTTTGGAAGAGCTGAGATAGATAGATAGATAGATATATTTATTTATTGATACAAATTTGATACATTTTGTTTATAGTATCTTAAATCCTAACATAGGTTTATCTAGACACTAGAGTTCTCTTAACAATAATAAGGTAAAAAATTAAAATTAAAGTAGTTCGCGCGGTAGGCAGTCACGCAACAAGCACAGTGACTTCGCTGTCCGCTGCATGGCTTGGCGCCGCACACAGGCGATCCACCAATCACGAGCGAGCAGCGACTCCACTGCGCCTGAGTTCAGCTACAGGGTGCTCCTTGATGGTTAAATATAAGTTTAAGTAAAGATATGCCAGCTTGAAATATGAAAATAATGAAATTAAGATAAATAATATTTTATTAGTACGTTTTTAGTATTAGTTTGTTTAATTTTATTTTTAGTTTCTATTGGTAGGTTATTTATTAAATAAGGAATTAAGTAAGAAGAGGTAAGTAAGAGGAGATCTTGCAGGTTAATCTTTATCTTTACACTAGCTGCGCCCCGCGGCTTCGCCCCCGTGGAAATCTTTGTGTCAGATGGTTTAAATTATAAAAAGTATTCTTTGTCTGTCTCCTGGTTCTAAGCTACCTCCCCGCCAAGTTTTCAGTCAAATTGGTTCAGCCGTTCGTGACTTATAAACGGATTATAGAATAGAATAGAATATAACTTTATTACACAAAAAATACAGATTTTTTTTTATTAAGGAACTTAATACTAACTATGTCTAGTAGCACAATCGGCGACCTTATCACTAACAGCGATTTCTTTCAGTTCTAATGCAGTTTTCAACAATAGAAAGAGTGATTCAAGAGGAAGGTTTATAAACCTTTTGACACATAGATTTCCACGCGGGCGAAGCCGCGGGACGCATCTAGTTATTTATAATAGCACAAGTTTTTTGTGTTGCAAGGAAACACCATAAGGAATCGTATGGAAATTCTGTTTCGTCTAGCTACAATATAAAATAGCCAACAACTTATTATTTTATTTTCAATGCCCCCGACGATCTGCTCGTAATAAAAATACCTTTTTCTTGCCTAATGTAAACACAAATTATAGGAAAAATATGTTTCTTAGTAGAGTTTGTGAATTACATAATAAAAAACTGTCGGATATAGATATATTTAACTTACCATTGCCGAAGTTCCGTAAAGAAGTTCATCTATGCGTTGCCAAGGACTCATTATAATTAAGTATCAAGTTGTATTAACACAGGAATTATTATTTATTTATGTATACGTATTCTCAACATGTTTAGATTTTTTTTTCCTATTGCTCTGTTCATTTAGCTTTATATGTGTTACATAATAGAGGAAATTATTTTGGTTTTTGTATATCTTAAGTTTCGTAGTATTAAGTTTTATGTACTGTTTATTTCCCAAATAAAATAAAATAAAATAAACTATTTACAGATCATACAAACAAATGTCCCGATCTAAAAGCACTTCATATACTTGTAAAATTCAAAAAGCCCCTGCACATTATGTCCTCACCTGAAACGGACAGCCTCAAAGCTTAATGCAGTAGACACCCAATCTGCAAGTCTCGCCGGTGAATGCACTGGCTATTGCCCTCGGATTCGCCTTTGTTTGCCCGCACTATTGGGAATAAGGATTTACGGACTAAGAATAAGAAGTCGAGGGTTTCTGGAGGTAGCAGCTTTTATTTCGATAGAGATAAAAGAACTGGATTCAAAATGTGGAGATGTAAACATAAATATTAAGCTCAAAACGCAGTCGTTCTTTCTTTGACTAATCATGTATTTACTACTACGTCAACAATTCCTACGAAGGTTTTACAATTCGACGACCTCAGTGGAAGGTCCGGTGATTACGGGTTCGATTCCCGCGTTGGGACACACGAGAATGTTTATACGATCTTCAATTATCTTTTCTAGGTTTTCAAGGTATTTTCTATGAATAATAAATGTATTATGTAAAAATGTATATTGTAATATGTATGTATATCAGATTAGCAGTCATGTGAGAAATAAATCGCCGTCCCCTGAGAATAAAATGGTAATCGCCACTACCTTAGTTTTAGTGTTTTGTCATTTTGGAGATCTGTGGGTGCTAATACATCTGCTCAATTTTTTTCGTAACTCTATTACCATTATTCGCGGAGTTACAAAAAATTACAACACTATTCGACGATTCTACCCATGCCTGAAATTACAAGAATAAAGTTGTACTGTAATATTATCATATTGTATTCACACATTGAAGTATGTTAAACAATAATACAATTATGTTCTCTTGAAAATTATTCAACTCAATAATGATATACGCTTTACTATATAGATAAAGATGAGGAGACTCAAAAAGTATTATGGACACAAATAATGGAAGTGTCTCCCATTCACAGCCATCAATATTATTAAAACACAAATATAACTTCGATGCTAAATATTCCCAACTAGCGGACCGTCCCGGCTTCGCACGGGTATTAGAACCTTTGGCTACATTATTGGAGTTTTAGTAAGGATCCCTAATTTCTTTGAAAATATAAAATAGCCTATGTTCACCACGGATATTTAGGCTTCCTAATGGTGATAGAATTTTTCAAATCGGTCTAGTAGTTTCGGAGCCTATTCGTTACAAACAAACAAACAAACAAAAAATCAAGCCTTTCCTCTTTATAATACCAGTATAGATTAAATACAAAACCTGTCAAACAGACCCGAAGCTAGCGGGGTACTAGACAGGTAACAAGCCCAAGTCCCCGCTATGTGCCCGAATTACAAGTGTTATACACTGAGCCGCTTCCAATAAGCAAGGCTCTTTATGACGATTTTATGAGCCTCTGTAAAGCAAGAGATATTTCAAGCTACTATCATGCTTTTTATGAGTCCCTGACGTATGCTAGTATTGGCTCTGAAAGCAATGATGTCGACACTGATGATGATTGAGATGTCGCTCCTGTATTTTAAGTACCTAACTAATTATTAAGTGATCATGTTCCTAATTTGACTGATTAAAATGATATTACATCTAAGCCCGTTTTGTTTTTGTGTACCTAAGTAAATAGGTTCTCTACCGGTCCCTTGCAATCGCTTTTCTCTGATTTAGAAGGTTTGCTGGCAGAAAACTATCTATAGGGTTAAGTTCGTCTGTGTTCATACCCTCTGCTATAAGTTGTTTGTGCACAATGCAGAATTAGGGATTTAAATGGATACCGAAATGTTAGTAAGACTATTAGGGTACATTACAAAAAATACTATTGTTTTCACTTTTGATTTCTGTTTTTTTCGTTGTTTCATTTGAGAGAAGCGTTATAATAATCAAGATACTGATGTTTACTGTGTTACTCGACAAACGTAGTGTAGGACGCCCTCCGACCATGGGATGATGATCTGCAAAGACTGCAGGCAGATGCTAGATGCGGCAGTTGAAGACAGGGCGTTATGGTGCTCATTAGGCTATGTCCAGCAGTGGACTAGTGTAGCCTGATGATGATGATGATCATGACTGTGTTATGTTAAGTCTGAGCCTAGCTTTCATGAAGATTTTGAGGTAATTTCGTCAATTTAAAGCAATTATTCATATAAGAAAAAGTTGATTACCATTGTTATAGTTTTATTGGAAAACCAAATAAAGCCATTAACAAAAAAAAGTTAGACTATATTGACGAGAAAAGGATGATATTCAAGCATTATCATTATCACTTTTACTGTAAAAATACGTTTAATAAAATGGTAAGTCACTGGTGCAATATTCGATTTCGGCTAGGAAATACTATGAATAAAATGGTAATCGACATTATACATCTTGGATGGCGATTGATTTTCAGTAATTTCTTAATTTTGAAATATCTCGTTTTTGGCATATCCTACGCGTGTTCTATTATAACATTCCAAACACATAAAAAATAAGCTTTTCGTAAAGCTGACAATCAACAGTCTACGTCCAGTATTTATGAAGTAATCAATAAAAACATGTTTTTTATTTTTCCTGAAAAGTTGTGTATTTGCAGTTACCATTATATTCTCCGGGGACGGCGAAATATGCAAATTTATTAGGTAAGTACTTCAATATTGATTACTGAAATTCAGGAACCAAACCGGCTCCTGACGCCTGCCACTGCACTGCTACACAATCAAAGCAAACTTGTATCAAAATTTACATAAAATTCCCTTACAGTGCACAATCTAAACAATTTATTTTGAAAAGTTCACAAACTCAGGTAATTTCAAGTTTTGTGCAAACTGCGGGCGTAACAGTTACTCTTCAAGTTTTCTTTCTACGTTTTTAATTAAGTTTTGAATTAGTGAGATTGTTGTACGACGGACTTTATCAAGGTTTCTGGCTTTTTATCGTGCTCTTATCTTGCTGTATTTGTTTTAACTTTCACGGTCGTCTTTGCGACTCTGATCAAATTGGAGATGAAAAAAATGAAAGAAAGAAAATATTTTTATTTACCTTAAAACCATACAACAATCTAAAAACTACGCAAATTAATACTCCATATGGCTTTCACTCAGCATTGTGCTGGGTGCACACTAATGTGTCCACCCAGCGCTGATTGTCCGTGAACACCAGAGGGATCAATCGTGTGACGCTATAAAATCCACCAAGATTAGATTTTTTTTAATTTTTAATAGAAACTAAGTAATCCTAATAATGTACTTATGTTTAAATAACGAAATAATTTTAATTTGTATATTTGTATGTAACAGTCTGTTACCTTAGATTTAATGCTAGTTTTTGTCATTAATAGCCATAATTTTTAGTATACATTAATAATACGTTCTTTTATTGTAACCACATATTTATAATAAAAGCGCCATGCGAGGTACTGAGCTCTAACTTGCCGTAACACAGTATTATTACTAACACGGAAGTTATGATTCATGCAATAAATGGAAGCCTTAGCAAGTTCGTATACCTACCTAATTTAATTAAATATCATAGTAATAAGATTTATTTATAGTTATGGTATAAGTAACTACTAATAAAAAAATAAAAAAAGTGCATAGATAATAAGGCTATCTTGTAAATTTTGAAATAAATATTCTTTATTCTTTATTATTCTTTAAGATAATTTAGTGGGCGGTCGGAAGGACCACGCGCCAGTTTTCGTTTATCCACTGATCTTATGTCGTATGTGGCTGAAGACGTTTTGAACTGGTTTCGGTCACAATTTTACAGGAACAAAAAAAAAACTTCCATCGTAGAACATGTTACATGGTAGGTATAAGTCGTGTAGATAAAGATTATAATTGAAATGACAGCCTGTCATGCTGTCCCACTTAATCGAATAATATTTCGTTGTATCCTGTCCCACTAATATTATAAACAAGAAAGTTTGTAAGTATGGATGGATGGATGGATGTGTGTTACTCTTTCACGTAAAAACTACTAATAATAAATAAATAAATAATGCTGGACAATTCACACAGCATTATCTAGCCCCATGGTAAGCAGAGCTTGTGTTAAGAGTACTAGATAACTGATATACATAATACAATACATTACATAGATAGTTTTTTTTTTTTATTATACATAGATAACGACCAGAACCCCCCGGAACAAATATTTCGATAATATGCAGATCGTAGGCGGGAATCGAACCCGCAACCTCCTGCGTCGCAGGCGGACCTTCGCCCACCGCGCCACATCGGTCGTACTGAATGGATTTTATCAGAATAACACAGATGCTACAATTTATAAAGATATATTGTATATTATCCAAAATATCTATCACCACGCGGGTGAAACCGCGGGGCGCAGCTAGTAATTATTATATAATCATAAATTATAAAGTCCATATTATTGTAAATTGACGTATCCAAGAGTGCCTTGTGATTCTACGTCGAAAAATGAATATGTATAATTATTTATACGGTGATAATTTTCGGTCTTGAAACCAATCTTTATCTACGCGACTCCTCTTAGTTTACCTGCTTCTTTTGTTTTGACGACTTCTGTGGCACGGTGGTAAAAGGTCCGAATAAGGGCTAGATAATTATGTATTGTGTGGATTTTTCAGCATAATTTGTTTATTAGCTGATATTTTAGGTCATCTAGGTCAAACTATTACCAACATTAGACCTGTTCTAAGTCAGCGCTCTGCTGACAAGCCTCGGCCTCTGGAGCCAGCACAAAGGACCATTTGCAGCAATCACCAGATTAATTGTGCAGATTAGGAACCTACACTGTAACTACGACACTAGTGGGTTATACGGAGCTCTACGTGGCTTTGGACCAGTACTTGTGAACCTATGAGATGTCCTACATAATATGGTCATCTTCAATTGCTACGTAAAGAAAGTATCCTAAGTATCCTTTGTTAATTGAATCAACATTGAATAATTATGAAGTAATCGTTTCTGCCGCGTTTCCGAATAAAAGTATTTATTCAGGCCTAGAATTTATAACTTAAAAAACAAACCTAGGTACACTCAAATTCAAATTCTAAATTATTTATTTCGCATGTTCACCATAACTACGTACCCTAGTACACCTACCTATGTTCGTAACCATAAATCGGATTTCAATTATTCATGTAACAAAAACTGATTACATTCACGTATTTTTACAATTTTACTAATGAAAAAATAAATTAAATCATCATAATAAATATCAAAGAGTATATAAAAAATCTAATTTAATTCTGTAATATATTATGCCCGATTATAAATCTGTCTGTCCCAGTCCATAAGTCCATTTAGATACTCACTAGCTACTACGTGCCTACTTAGCGTAGCATCCGTCGATACAATTAGGTACCTACCTAGCTAAACACCCACCTTCCTAGGTATCTACCTAGCTATGTACTTACCGTACCACCGTGCAGACAGTACATGCAGAGAGGTACTTAGGTCGGTATTCACATCGGTATTGGCATTATGCAGAGTAGTCGACACCTATCCATCGGATTAGAACGGCAGTAGCATGTACATATACAGGTAAGGTACGTTAGGCTTACATAAACCTTTATATATATGCTGGTAGGTATGTATTAGCAGAAAATAACTAAAAGTCTCTTTATTTTTATGATTTTAAAATGATGATGATCTTAGATACCTAATTAGTCATAATTATTGCATGCTAGAATATTATTTAGACTTATATCTATTAGAATTTGAAAAAAAATATTAGAATTTGAAGTAATCGCTAATCGCTTTAGACTTGAAAAAGTCGGCTGGTTAGGAATAGGCGTGTAAAAAGTGGAGCTGCAATGCATGCCAATTCGACCGGAGCCGACCGGACGATGCCGGACGTCTCTCGCACCTGTACTGTACGCACAAAAAGTACACAAAAAAGTATTCACGGATTTTAATCTTGTGCTAGTTTCTGCCCGCGTTGTTTCTATAGAAACGTTTTAAGGTTATAATTTCAGCCCGCTCCTTTCAATAGGTTTTGCGATATCACAACAAACATCCATACATAATGTGCAATATTTCGCGTTTATAAAATTTGTAAAATAGTACGATTTTCTAATGTAATAAACTTCGGTTTTTTTTCTGTTTGAGAAAATAGGAGCATACCTACATTATATTTTCTTATAGTGATTGGTTAATATAATGATTTGCCTACCAAACTTTGATTAATATAATGATTTGCCTACCAAACTTGATCGTCCGACCACTTCAATGTAAGCTGTCTAATGAAACTGTCGCATTTTTAACATTATTCAACTGTATTCTTAATTAACAATGAAGGTCACAATCAAATAAATAGAAACAAATGAGAACTCCTATTTAAATTTGAAACTACTGAGGTAACAGCAGACTTTTAGTTACAACCTACCTGTGCAGCTCAACTAATCTATATTAATACCAGGCGGAAGCATCCCAGAGACGCGCTGGCTGCATTGCCCCGCTGTATGACAATGGGATTGCCCATTGTCATACAGCTGCGATAGTATATCACGGCAGTGAACTTACACCGAAACAAATCTTTAACCGAATAGGTATTATCAGATTACGTAAACATTAACCCGCAACAGCCAAAGTCACAACCTCTGTCTCGCCCTCAGCCACGAGGTTTGAATTTCGAATCAAAGGAGACGTCAAAGTCGACGTCTGTGTCTGCTAACGGTACTTCCGTGTCCGGGTTACGAATCAGGCAGGTATCAATTTGCCGCGGGCACGGGGCGCCTACTTTATACCTGGCTATAGTTGCCTACCTTAACATAACTAAAACACCAGTTCAAAGTCGCTGAACGAACTATGGAAAATCTATGCTCGGGGTCTGTCTGAAGGATAGGATTCGTAATAAAATCATCCGACAGAGAACCAAAGTTACTGACATAGCTCAATGAATTAGCAAACTGAAGTGGCAGTGGGCCGGCCATATATCGCGAAGAACCGACTACCGCTGGGGTAAACTTGTTCTTGAGTGGAGACCGCGACTCGGCATTGGGTGATGAGAGCCTCCCCTTAAAACTCTTCGAAATCGTTCCAATTAAGAAGTACACGAGAACACTGCTAAGTGTGAAACCCCGTTAAGACTACCAGTAACTCCAGAAAGCATCAGTCTCAGGTGCCACACAACTCGACAGGATCATAAACCTTCACCAGATGCATTGGCAGATCAGGTGGTTATAACTCAGTAGTTACCTTAACTGTTAGTTGCACTTAGACCTGAGAGCAATGGAACCGCACCGCTGCTGCTGGATCGAATCTAGAAGATGTCTGGGACGAAGGTTGCATTTAAAAATAATCTTTATTCATATTCTTTTATTTCTATAGGCTTACTATTTTATACCATAAATTATTTTCTATATAATGTGATTAATTGAATGTATTATTAATTGATTTATATAATTGATTTAAATATAATGTGATTTTAGATAAATGTCAATATTTAAGTAAATCTAAGCACAATATCAAATTAATTGGTGCAAAACTGAGATGAAAAGAAATATTGACACTTCCTGCCTATGTTCTATAACACAGGAAAACTATATTATTCAATATTTTTTCATACTATCATTTATAAATTACTTCGCGAGGTCATCTCCAGGCTTGTTATACTATAAAAAACTAACAAACAAATGGCAATAAGAAGTATATTTATAAATGGCCGGACGATATTTTATAAGCTACTTACAAGCTATAAAAGATTGGTAAAATCCTCTTCTAAATAAACATTATAATAGGAAAGAAGATAAGGTAACAAGACGCAACCAATCCTCTTAGACCCGATGAACACCTCCGACGCTGACAAAACATTAATTCCGAAATAATTAAAGAAACGATTAGAGCGTCAACTCTGCCGGCCCGAAAATTAGTAGCGAAACAGGACCATAGAGTAAGGGAGGGTGACGAGAAGGTCCTGTCACAAGAACTGGCTACTAGGAAGTCTTATGTAAGTTGTATTATTTGGTGTGTGTGTTGTGTGAGTGGCTGACACTTCATGGAGGAAATGTGGTTTGTTGATTGGCACTTCCACTTTCGTTTACAGTTACAATAAAATACAAATAGCGAAAAAATACAGTAAAGAACAAACAAATAAAGATACAGATGCATAATGGGTTCGATTTCTTTCAGGCAACCTTTACATAGCTATTGTATAGGTATAGACGATGGCGTATTTTAGACTAATACTAAAGTCATTTAAAACGGGATATTTACCATGATTTGATTTTTGAGTTTTCCAATATTTTGGCACAGTTTCATGCGCCATATATGACTTTAGTGTTTATAACCATGATCGTTTCAGAAGTTTTATAAGGTTTTGTTAGTAGGTACTAGTATATTCTGTGAGCAAGGTTAAGCGAACCTAGGTATTCAAGGTTTTTGGTTATGATGGTGTATTTTTGTGTTACAAATAGCATGAATAAAATAGTTATATTGAAATATATAGACGACCGATGTGGCGCGGTGGGCGAAGGTCCGCCTGCGACGCATGAGGTTGCGGGTTCGATTCCCGCCTCGGAACAATTGTGTGTACCATCTGCAGATATTTGTTCCGGGTGTTCTGGTTGTTTTGATGTATAATAAAAAATATCTATCTATGTAATGTATTGTATTATGTATATCAGTTATCTAGTACCCATAACACAAGCTCTGCTTACTATGGGGCTAGATAATGCTGTGTGAATTGTCCAGAATTATTTATTTATTTATTTTATTTATATTATAATTATTCTCGAGAATTCTAATCCAACGACAAATGCCTTCCTACAAACGTCCCACCACAAAATGTTTCTTGTTTGTAATTAAATACGTACATTATTACGTCGACAGTGCACTCTCTACACAACCAAACTATTCCATGTCAGGGCTGTCTCAAGCAATAAACTTTGCTCAGGAATTTCATTAGTTCCGTTCAATAAATTAAGAGGTTATGCTCGCGTGTGTCGACCCTGCAATTACCTCGTCTTAGCTGTAATGAAGTACCACTCTTAGTTGGGAGTACATGGGAGCTTGTTACTTATTTCTTGGGGAACAGACGTTTTCGGGAAACGTAGACCTTGTAGACCATGAACAAAATCTGAAGGTGTTTCGGAGATGGGCTGGTTGGTGCCACCCAGTGAGCCCTACTTCACTTACAAAATGACGTTCAAGACCTTTCAAAAGTAAGTATTAAGATATATGAAGGTAGGTTTTGGCCGACTGTAGATTGTTATTCATGTGTTCTGAGTGTGTTCTAGAACATTCTCGTTGTATGAATGTGTGTGGAATGATGTGCTATGTCTTAAATAAACTGATTTTATCTATTTAACAACAGTTCGTTATCATATATGTTTTGTTGCGGAAAAGTAATGGTTTCTAACGCGTCAACGCGACCTAAGTCCCAAGTTAAAACAAAAAGATTATTCAAAATTCATTCTTAATATTCGTATTATTGTTCGTTCATGTCCAGTCTATCCTAAGGTTGCCTGGAAGAGATCTTTCCCAGCGATAAGGCAGCCATTTATACTGCCTCTATTCTAAGTAGGTACCTATTTATTTTTGTTTGGTGTGTATGATACAGGGGTTCCTATCAATCTATTGTAATGTATTCGAGATGTCAGCACCTTTCATCGGAGGCCTTTTTTTCTTGTCAAATACCACAATCAACTTTCATTTTCATAAAGCTAAGAAGCCGTCTGCACTACGCAATCTCTAGAAATAAATTAAAATAACTGTTTTAAAATATTCCTCTATCTTGACGTATTTGATAATTCCTGTCCCTTCCCGTGATTTAGTACCAGGGGTCGCCACAGAGGGCGCTTAGATCTAAAAAATACACAGTCTTCATCGTGATAAATGTCCTTGAGTTATGCACTTGTAATATTATGCTAAGAAATGGCCGAGCCTTGTTGATGGAAAGTTTTTTCTAAGAATACTTCGTTAGTCATTATATCTTCCAGTAAAAAAAGCAAATAAAAATAATAAATATAAGTAATCCCATAGCGCCCTGCACGCAGAGCGGTTGTATTTGTTTCTTCACGTGATGTATTTGTTTATTTTGGTCAGAAAAGCGAAAACAGTGTATAGTAATCTGAATTTATTTTTTTGCGTCTTTTATTTGCTTTTTTTACTGGAAGATATAATGAATAACGAAGTATTCTTAGAAAAAACTTTCCATCAACAAGGCTCGCCCATTGATTACGCAGACAGTCGCCAAATACTTGTTTGTCCATATCCTTAACAAGTCATAAGCTTAATTTGTCAATTTCGCAATTCGTCAAATCCTTTATTTATCAAACTAGAGACTGATCCAAACCTAAATTTGTCAAATACATGATTCGTTAAGTTCTTAAATATACTAATACTTGCTCATGGCACGCTCATTGGGTAGTCTATGTCAGCTGTCAACTAATATATGCTGATGATGATGATGACGAAACTAGGTATCATTTCAATTCTATAAATCCAAGTCTGAGTACAACCTCCGTGAAGAGGTCCCTCACGGAGGTTGTAGTCTTACGGGATGAAATTCGGTGTTGTTCCGACACAAATAAGGTTCGTAGTTAACCCGCTCACTTTTGAATACCATAAAGTCAATTAGAAAAGCTTCATTTATCATATCTATACATTTACTTGTGCTAATTTCATTAAACAGAAATTGTAATTAAATAATGGAAAGCGCGAATTTCACAAACACTAATCATACAACCCGTACATGTCCACTGCTGAACATAGGCCTACCCCTAAGAAGGGTTTACTCCTTAGGAGAGGCCATGTTCACGCGCCTCGCCACATCGGTCGTCATATTGCACATAATATAAATATTTAAAGCTCGTTAGCTCTAAATATTGATATTAGACCATGAAATCAAATTGATATTAAACTAATAAACAGTAGCAAGACACTACACCCCAGTCAACTCCCGAATGAAGCTCGTATTTTGATAGAACCGCCCCGAACAGAAACTAGGTCCTAGTTTTAATCTAAGCGATCGACTTGACAACGGTCTTGATTGAAATCGCTGGCTTCCGCAGCAGCTGGTAATAAGGCGTAGTTATCAACTATTTGTGCACTGCTTGTTTCGACGACTGTACCTTATACATAGTGGGGTTCGGTGTGGGGAAGAGCGAGTAGCGGATAGCAAGAGATATTCTTGATATTGAGGTTGTGATTTGAGAAAGGATTTTGTAAGGAAGAAAATATTTGTTTAACGCTTCCCTACACATAAGCGTAGTAATCCTAAGGAATGCCTTTACCATGGCAAGGAAAAAGTAACATACCTAGAATTAAATCAAAGCTACAAATTAAAGGCACAAAGCTTGCATAATCTAACAAAGGCTCGCACAAGTAATGTAGACAATGATTTCTATATGATTGTTAAGAAAAAAAATTACTTCCGATTCCTAAATATTAACACAGCATTTATTTAAGCAGCTTTTAAGTTTATCGGCAAAAATACTTGTCTCAAAAATGTTATGGGAACACTTCGGGATTTTCTCCATATAATAGCAAAAGAATTTTTTAAATCGGTTCAATAAATTGACGCACAAATCGACAAACATGCCTACATAAAAATATACACAGCCGGACATAGATCCTCCGACTGTTTTTTTTTTTTCGTCGGTTTAAACTCCATAACCGCACAGTTCGTAGTTGACGATCTTGCCGTGCGTACAAATTCCCTTACAAAGTCCACCCCTAAGTATGTATATAGTTCATATTCAAGAAGTCGAGGCTTGGTAATGAATGCGTTATATAAATTCAAAATCATTTAGCCTAAAGAAATCTAATAAGCTTACAAAATAAATACTTAGACAAGTCAAATTTTATACTATACTCGTAAATATTACTAAAGACTGACTCGACCCTATTGCCCATACTCTAACCTCCTAATCGCCCGCACTAGCACCGGACCGCGCCTGACCGCGTCCATAAATTTCGACACAATATTTCTCGTGAAGTTCCGATACCAACATGTGTGGTTGTCAACCAGCGTTGTTTATTGCGATATTTGCCTTGCTGAAGTTACTGTCAAACTGTTAATTTAAAACCTTTGTTGCGTTTGAATAATGTAGCCGGCGGCGCGGCGGTCAGGCGAATTAGAACATAGATTTTGGGAACTGAAAATGCGTGTGAAATAGTCACGCATTTTTGTTAGACTGCCGAATTGCAATATCGCAGCTATTGGGGCACTGGTGACTTGTAATACAGGTTTTAATAACCTACCACAAGTACCAGCCCCTCACAAAACAGATCAATAATGTCTAATAAATGAATATTATGTAGGCAAAATTTTTGTAAGGTCTTTTGTGATTGTAATATAAATGTGTTATTGATTTATTTATTGTGATTCGGTTATATAGAAGGTAATTATTAGAAAAACAGTCGTGCCGTAATAGATTAGACGGGAGAAAGTGGGATAAGTAAACTCTAAATTTATATAGATTCCTTTAAAAATAGATCACATGGTTCTCTATACCATTTTTTGACAATCTTATCAAATTTCACCAAATAAAACACGAAAGTTCTTTGCACTTCTGAATAAGCTAAAAGCATCAACAGCTGTGGTTTGAATGCTTTGAAAAAAAAAACCGACTGGACTTTGGATGAAATTTTGCTAAATAAATACGAAGTTCTCGAAAATATTTTTTGTGGGACCACCCCGGGATCTTCTTTCTTCTATACAAATAATAATACGAAACAATCATCCAAATCGATTCACAAATGACGGAGAAATCGACTAACATACATCCGAACATATAAACAGCTGAACATAGAACCTCCTATATCCGAAGTTATTTAAAAACTTGGTGCTGGATCTGAAAATACCTTAGCGTGTATCCCACCTTTGTCTTTGATCACAAAATATTCCGCATCAAAATGCAAAGTGCTTACATTAAAACCATCAAATTCCCAGAAGCTTCTAATGCAATATAACGTTAAGTGCATCCTCAGCATCGTTCGCGACGCAATTGTTCTCAATATTCGCATTCTGCCCTTAACCGCACGTTTTACACCCAGACCCCAGTTTTACGCGAATTAAAAACAATATCGTTAGGGATCTGTCGTGTCTAAACATTTGTACCTATTTCCCGCATAATCATTGCTCGCACGTGTGGTTCTTACGAAAATTTACTGTGTCTAATACAATAAGTTGGCACCCCCGGCCTCAGAGGCGCGCCACAGTGCGGGCAACCAGTAGGACAAATCAACGAAACACGTTCCTATACTATCGATATTCCTATAGGTTCACATAGTCTTTTCACACAAGCACAGTGTAAATCATACTTTCTGAAAATCGCAATAGAGTATTAATTCAATCAAATTATGGCTTACTTTCAAGGCCACATGGCACATAGATTATTAAAACTTGATTGCGATTTTCGGAAATCTCGTCCCTTGGGAGTGGGCTGTGAACGTCTCCTAATTTTACCCCATACTTATGTAGCAAAACGCTCAACAAGCATTTCAAGAGTTCGTATGTCATTGAGTTTTAGCCAATATTTAAACCGAAGACTTCATACTGATAATGTAGAGTCAACAACAAAAATCGTTGCACAGAGTATTCCTTCTTTAAGATTTTTTCTAAACTTTTGAAAACTGATAAATTGAAGCTCACAGAGCTTCAATTTATTCAATTCAATAGCCAATTATTTACAATGCACTTGGATAGTCAAAATAACAATAATATAATTTTGTGTTGCGCTATGGATATTATAATCTTAACCAAGTGTGTTTTATTTCCATTAGCATGAACGTCACCACCAATATTTTATCTGTTACATTTCTTAACAAATTTTAAAGAATACATCACCGAGATAAATTCACTGTGGCCTTTCTCCGTAGGGTTGGCGCGTAACGGGCGCGAGGCTAAATTATGTATTTTATTGTCGCCCAAACCAATTTCATAACCCGAAGAGAGGCAGGATGAGTCCGCACAGGCCTTATATCCCATCCTATTGAATTTTGCAATACATACAAATGTGTTGATAGTGTTTTTGTGTGCGATAAATAATGTTTTGCTGCGAGTTTTCTATAGATTTTCGTGGTAACAATTGAAAAAAGAATGTGGGAAGAAAATGGGTGGATATTGGAAATGATTTATTTTGTGAAATAGGAGCACTACGGTATATACGCATAGGTTATTGGACAATGCCAACCTAGAACTAGGTAAAACTACATTCGTTTTTAGCACACCTTTTGACATTTCTTCGTCTTGTTTAACTAAGTTTTCTGTTAATTGTATTTCATTATTGTTTATAATTTTTTATTTAGAAATAGTTTTTTTTTTCCTTAATTCCTCGTACAATTAGTTCGTTCAAAATTATCATTGATACAGATTTTCCAAGAGCAGTAAATAAAATGCAAACTTTCGAACGAGATTCCCAATTTCTTAGAACTTGAACCGCCATAGCCCAGGGTTATCAAGTGTTAAATTAATTTCTGGAAGTCATTCTCGCAGATAGTTCATCAAACTTCCGGGGCCTGATGAGCATAAAACAAGTGAAGGTTGATACATACATGTAACCAAAAGTCAACATGAAACGATGGTATATATCCATATACTGTCGTTTGATGATGGGATAGGATAATAAAAAATATCAGTCACTATACCAAATATATTTTTTAAAAGCGGTTTTTAATAGGTTTTCGAAAAAGAAATGATGATAGCCACTTTAGTTGCTGAATTCTTTGAGGTAACTAATGGCTATTAAATAAATAGTGAGAATATTTTTTTTTTACTTCAGACTAGACCAAATTTCTTATTTATTAGATACTCGTACCGTTTGATTTTGTACTTAATTATATTTTCAACCCATTTTCAGTCTGTTGGTAACAAACATACACTAAAAAATAAAGGCATAATAATAAAAATATATCACATGATGCTGAAAGACACTTCCAGGTGTCGCTCAACCCGTAAGGGAAAAGTTTCTTGTAATAGAAATTGGCTGAAATATTTTTCCGAAGAGTCTAGTTCCGAAGTTTTTCAACTTCTCGTTACTGATGAATTTGCTTTATTTTAGTTTGAAGGGTGGGTGACTTTTTCTTTTCATTATTTTAAGCGAGCTTCACCAAGTTTAGTTTTTAAAATGTTATTGAATAATGATAAATGACATGATAATGAATTGATATGAACTTTGAAATACGATATTTGTTCTGTTACTAAGCAGATTGGTTGGCGAAGTTCAAACTAAGCCCTAACGTTCAATCTGGCCTGGTCTATGAAGCGTGGCTTGTTCGCAGCACACACAATCTCCCTTTGCGCTTTCAAATTTAATAAGCGTTTAACACTTCAAAGGCTGCGTGTAAAACAATTTAGCTCAGTCGGTGAAAAACACCGGGTTTTCGGCTAGCTTCGTAATTGGTTTAGACTACAGTCCGTAGGGAAAAGATTAATTAGTACTGCTACAGGCAGAGGCAGCACTTTAAGCTTTCGACGCTGAAAATGTAATGACGGTACATCAAAATCACAAAAGTGTACAACAACTGTAAGACAATGCAGCAAAAGATATTTTCGCGTGATTTACCGAAACGTAACTTTGTGGAAATGCAGCGAGATAGGCGTTTAATGTCCCATGTTTTAAGATTTCAAAGATGGAAATTGTGTCCAACGATTGTTTTAAGTACTACTGCAGCAGTTTTCACTCTCCCATTTATTGCAAAGTGCTGTACAAACAAAACTAGGTCAAGATAAAGAATTATCTTTAAAGTTTTCTTTTAATTCACAATATATTTTTAAGAAAATCTCAACAAACGAGTAAAATCAATTTAACCCTAAGTAAAATTTGGCTATTTAAAGCAGTGAAAGCCAAGATTTATCTACTAATCAAGTTTTAATCAACGTGCAGGAATTAATCGTTATAACGCCGTTAGAAACCGTTAGGGCGAACGAGTCCCAACAATAAACGTGAGAAAGGGCTCTTACAAAATTATTTAAGTGGCTGGAATGCCGATAAATTTTGCATTTAAGTCTACTGAACGAAGGTCAGAGCTTTTATTAAATGAAGTGATTAATACCCGTTCTTTCTTTGGTCCCAATTTTCAAAACAATGGAGAAAATTAGGTGCAATTCGACAGTTACCCTTTTCGAAGAACAAAACGTCTTCGCTCTCATCATTCATTTAATAAATAAACATTACCTAAAGTAATTACTTACCTTTTAAAAGTCTTTTTCTTTAAGACACCAACTGCAGTACCTGAAATATAAGATTAAATATTAATATTTTCCAAATTTTGACAGCTCTGCTCACGTAAAATCAAAAGAATTCACCCCCATTCAAAAAACTCAAAACTACCAATGAAGCAATTCTATAAAACAAGATTAAATTTCACTCAGCGAATCGACTACCTCAATAAGCCGAACCCAGCACCTGAATACAACTTCTAATGAAAAATTCCTTTGCAGTGCTCCGCGTTAATGAACACGCCTGTATTCAAAGAAACCATAATGAGCTCCAGGTGAAAGCATACGTGTACTTTTCTAGAAAATTCCTTTTTATATAACTGCCTGAGACGTAGAGCGTCGTGAATCGAAATCTCGGGCTCAGGTTTTGAGCAAGTGATGAATGGCGCCGCCTCCTTTCATTTACAAGGAAATTATGCGTGCTCAGTTTGGTACTTCGCTTTTTAATTTGGTTGGATTATTACAAGCGGCTGAACTTTTGAAGGGTTTTAGCTCTGGTTTTTGTGTGTTACTCCTTTACATTATTTATTTATTTTATTTTTAGCCATTACTGTCCCACTACTGGGCAAAGGCCTCTTTACATTATACATAAAATTTCTTTATTTTTTCTGTAAAGCCATTATATGTATACGAATATTTATAGCTCGGTATACATATATTTTTCTCAGTTCAGAAAAAAGCTCGAAACCTGCAGTCGATATTATAATATGCATTATACTCCTACATTACTGATGTAATATAAGAATTCAAAATTCACAAATAAGAAAGATGGAATTCCTCACAATCTTAAGTAAAAGATGGCACAAAGTCGACAACCAAGTGTAAAATCTTTATCTCAAAGCTCATACCCTCTTTAATAAAGTCTGAGCAAAGATATCACGGAAACCCCTGGTTTTTCCTGAAAGGTTAGCTGAGATCGGAATAATTCCGCGCAAATGGAAAAGCGTTAAACAAATTTGAAAAGAAACGGAAGGTAAGAAACTAAATAAGGCAGGTTTTCAGCGTTAGTCGAACCTTGCCATTGTTACGAAGACCGGTAGACAGGAGTTTTACCGACGTCACGCCTGAGGCACGGATTGGGTGGGGAACAAGGGCAGAGCTTAAGCGATTTTGAACTCTATTATTTAATTGGTAGATTCTGTTGTCTGTGATTTTATTAGTGATTCTATGGCGAAGGTCAGCCATGTGAGACGTTTATGAGCATAGTAGGAATGCTTTCTTACTATTCTATAACCACGCGGTCATAGGCTCGTAACGAGGCGTAGTTGCAAGTGCGTAGCAAGCTGATTGTATTATAATTGTATTCAGAATTAATAAGAATCCATTTAGTACATTGTTTAAGATCACGACAGTTCGACATCACAGCCAAAAGGACAACTAGGTCTGTATAAATAGTAAAGCGAAGTTCAAACCGGTGTCGTATACATTAAGCCGTGTTTGGCAGTCCGGTCTAGAGTTTACAAGTTATTTTCCAAGATAGGACGTATTCATCGTATTAAAAGTAAGTTCTGTAATCTAGAACAGGGTAGCAGGTAGTTTATGCTAGCTAGCATTATGCTCGCCTATGTACAACTTTTATGTTATAAAGTATATTCTATCTATTTATCTATTCATCCCGCCGTCCGCGCGTACCCTGGCCAGCCCCTAGCCGCGAACGTGATCTCTGAATAGTCGGATCTTTGAATACCCGCGCGGGTGCAATTCACGAGGCGATCGCTAAGGCAATACGAACACGCTTTTTAGATACCCGCTGCCGGTAGGTTTCCAGCTAAATGTGTAGTGAGATCTTTGAGAGCTGAGGATTTGGTCTGTATGTACAGGTATGATACGCGGACACGAGAAATAAGTAGTCTTTGTGCTTATGACTTCTGCTATAAGTCTACACTAGTATGGGTATATATCATCATCAGCCTATGTTAGTCCACTGCTGGATATAGGCCTTTCCCAATGAGCGCCATAGTGTCCTGTCTTCAGCATGACGCATCCAGCATCGATGTACCTGCAGTCTTTCGCAGGTCGTCATCCCACCTGGTAGGAGGGCGTCCTACACTACGTTTACCGAGTCGTGGTCTCAACTCAAGAACACGTTTGACCCGGCGTTTGTCGGTTCTTCGCGGGATATTGCCGGCTCATCGCCATTTTTCTGTATAAAGGTGTACGCTACTAAAATTTGTTTTATTGAAATTTTGTCGGCATTTTAATCGAACAGCGAACTCTGCTTGGAGAAAATTTATCAAAGGCGAAAAAAAAATATCGCAGCAAAATAAAATTATATCCCAAACAACATAATAGTCCTTATCTGATTAGGTATGTAAATCGTAAGCAAACTTCTGCTAAAATAAAATCGACCTTATTATTATAACAAAATAAGCTGCTTATTTTGCAAGCAGTCACACCGTCAAACTTCAGCTTCCAGACACTATTTCCACCCTCAGTACACCAAAACACATTCGCCTCACCTGTTCAATGCACGCGCTGTCAATGTCTTAGCTCCCGTCTACACTCAATACATCACAGAACATAAAGGTCGGCGCACAATGCATGATAACGACTGTGGTAGGTATTAAGGCGAGCGGACACCTGCGACTCATTGCACGTCGTCGCAGCGCGGTGCAATCGCCTGACTCGGCAGGTTCCTAGTGGCAGTGTGTGCATGCTTTAATCTGGGGAGCGTTGGCAAAAAAAAAACTATATTTTTGTTAATCTAGTGTCAAGAATGACCAGGATTTGGGGGGAAAGTATCGTGCACAGATTACGTAATGTTAGTTAAGAATTGAATGGTTAAAAAAATACTATAAACCAACTTCAAATTCCTTAATTTGTACATTGTTTCGTTAATATTTTTCGTTTTTACGGGAGTAACCTGTAATCCTCTTCCACCGGCGACCGACGAACATTACAATAACAATGATCCGTGGATGTAGAAGCACATTAATGATAATGCTATAAAGTTACATAATTTTATGTTATACTAGCTGTTTCCCGTGGTTTCACCCGCTTTTAATTCGAATTTCACATTTCTTAAACATAATATAGCATAACCTATGTTCACCGGAGATAGTAACTTCCTAACGGTGAAAGAATTTTTCAAATCGGTCCAGTAGTTCATCAAACCTTTCCTCTTTATAATATTAGTATAGATATCACGAATGGACAACACTGGCTACAGTTTAATGAATAAAATAGAGATGCCTGTTCTGCTATCCCTACTTTACCCACCATTGTCTCCTGCGACGAGTGCAGCGTCTAATTGATTCCGGCCCATTCAGGTCCGGGACCGATGACGACCGATTATTGCTAATGTTCTGCTGATTGCGTATTGGAAATTGTACCTTGTTATTTGTTATAGAGATTAAGTTTCATGTATAAAATAAAAACCTTCGTAGTTTGATGATGAAACCTTCGTTGTTTGAACGTTTTTTGCTTGCATAAATGCTTCGCCTTCGCATTATTTAATACTCCGAGAACTACATTGATCATTTTATCGAAGTTATCAAGGGACCTGGGTATCTTCAAGACAACAGTGAATAGGTACCTACTAGATTCTCATGATACATCGTCGGCCATACCTTCGCTTTCCATCAGATTGTGGTAAACGAAGGTCTATTAACTATAAAAATACCTATAAATGAAATGAAATGAAAGTTTATTTCTTTAGGCTTACAAATAAGCACTTAGACAAGTCATATCTTATACTATTTATTATTATATTGATGTTCACTTAAATTTTTTGTCCACCAGTGGAAGAAGTGAGAAGAAACCACTAGTATGTTCATAACTTATGTGTCAACATATGATTTGCTTATCTGTAAGTTGTTAGATTTTGAGTTTGAGTTGGAGCAAAACTCGTTCCAAGCTTTTTTATCTTCTAGATAATCTGATATATAACTGGAAACATTCACCCAAAAAGTATAAAATCTAATGAAGCTATAGAAACTTGCAGGTTTGGTGAAAACAATTTAATTTAAACAGTCAACAAAATCCAAAAGGACGGGTCTCGTATGAGCTACACGACATTAATTTCTTTTTGTTCATTAAATCTCCAATGCAATTCAAAAGTTTCGTTTCTTTTTACAATAAGGTCTTAATTACGGCCAATTCCATCTCTCTTACAAACAAAATAACGAGAATGAAGTAAAACCTGCGCCTGACATAACCACCCCATACCTCAAGCCAATACAAACAGTCGAGAGTAATCCCCATTAATTTGGTAAATAACCACTTTCTCGTAAACAGATCGAGCCCAGCAGGTGGCGCTGTTACAACTAGATATAACATATAACTATAGATATAACAGCTAGCTACCAGCCCACCCACCCACAGGCGGCGAATTGTAGAACTTGCGGTAATTATGTTTCGCACAAATAAGTTATCGACATTAGCTCTAAGAATTAGCAAGCTGAAGTGGCAGTGGGCCGGCCATATCTCGCGAAGAACCGATGGCCGCTGGGGCAAACGTGTTTTTGAGTGGAGAACACGACTCGGTAAACATAGTGTAGTATGCCCTCCGACCAGGTCGGATAACGACCTGCGAAAGACTACAGGTAGATGCTGGATGCGGCAAGCTGAAGACAGGGCGCTGTGGCGCTCATTGGGGGAGGCCTATGTCCAACAGTGGACTGCTATAGGCTGATGATGATGTACATATATGTATATCAGTCATCTAGTATGCATAACGCAAGTAGGTAGAAGGTAGACATCATTCTAGTGGGTTTTTTTATGTAAAACTAGTTTCTGCCCGCGGCTTCGAACGCGTTGTTTCTATGGAAACGTTATAAAGTTATGTCTATCCCACGGGAACTGATTAGATTTATGGGACAAAAAGTAAGCCTTTATTTTATTCCAGGCCAAGAACTACCTCTATGCTATTTCAGCCTGATCCGTTCAATAGTTTCGTTTTAACCGACGAAACGAAAAACAAAAGGTAACAAAAAAGGTAACAAAAGGGAGGTTCTATGTTCGGCTGTATGTATTATTCTGTATGTCCGTCGATTTCTTCATCAAATAAGAGCCGTTTTATAAAATTATTTCGCTTTTGTATGGAGAATTATCCCAGGTGAACCCATAAAAGATTTGTTCCCGAGGGAAGTGTATATGGTGCTGTGTGGATTGTCCAGCATTATTTATTTATATGCTCAAATGATTTCATTTCAATTCGTAGCCACTATTATATCAGTTGTTTTCCGAGAATATCGAACACAAATTGGACAATCGACTATTATTTCAAATTCCTAGATTTAATAATAATAGTCATAATAATAGTCATAATAGTCATTTATTCATAATAATAATTACATGTCATATTTTTATAGGTATCTAATTATGTTGGTACCTAAGAGTATTTAATTAATTAACTAACATTCAAATTAATATTATAATATCATAGCTAAACAGATTAAACTATTATTTTATGATAATAAATTATAACTTAACAACTTAACTTAACACTAACTACGAATTCGTCGTAGCTGTAGAAAGTTTGCTCAATAAGCCAGCGTTTGAGTTTATATTTGAATGCAGGCAGACTGCGGGCTCCTGTAACAGCACTGGGGAGTCGGTTGTACACGGCTGGGCCCATGATGTGTGTTAGCTGCTTGCGATTTATTCAGAAACAACCGATAAAATTGTTCAACTTGATTGAATACCCTGAGCTTTATTAAAACCCGGAATAGAGCTATCACCCACATAAGCCAACAAACATCAAAACGCTAATAAAACAGATTATAGAATCAGCGATAAATCAGAGGTAACTGTAGATAATTTCATCGCTAAGCCCGCATTTCACACTCGACTCGGCAATTACCAGTGATCTCTCTGATTAACATGCGTTGTTGGAGCGACGAAGGCCTGGTCAAAGTTACAGCGGAGATGCAGGCGAGTTGGTGAAAATAAGAGCGAGAAGCTATGATTCCTGATGATATTATCTTAACTCGGTAATGTAGGTATAATTCATTGGCAATTGCCAGTAATATCTCTGATTAACATGCGTTGTTGGAGCGACGAAGGCCTGGTTAGAATGACAGCGGATACAGGAGACCAGCCACCAGGGCTTGGTAGAAATAAGAGCGAGAAGCTATGATTTCTGTTTATATTATCTTAACTCGGTAATGAAAGTATATGAAATAGGCTATAACCAGTGATATCTCTGATTAACATGCGTTGTTTGGTCGAGGAAGGCCTGGTCAGACTGCCAGCGGAGGTTTAAAAGTTTCAACTGACTATCGGCAGGATGGCCGCTTTTCTTGCTTCTCATATTTCATGAACATCGCCTCCGCTCCGTGCCCTTTACCTATATCTCTAAGTCGCTTTCCGCTACCTCTCCGTCCATCGCTTACCGCTACCACTCTGCCCCCGCCCGCTACTTAACACCAACTAACTGTCGGCTCGGTCGCCGTAGACGCGCCATCTTTCAGGTGCGACGTGATTAATTCACAGATACGCTCTGAGCTATTGTGACGTCATCGCGCACTAAACTCCACTCATTTACGGTAAAACATGCTAAATACTGGAAAACAGATGCTGGAGAGAGATAGGTGATGGGATGTTCTGTAGGATAGAATGATGCAGGTGTACTTATGGACTTTTGTTTTGTAGATGTTTGGGGTTTTAGCTTTGTTGTTTTAACATAATCGTGATTCAGGTTTTGTATCCTGCTGTTTCTTATTTTTTTCTAAAATTACTGTTATCAAAAGTCATGTGAACACACTGAAGAAGCCATCTAGGCCGTAAGCTCATCTAGGTCTTAAGATCTATAGACTTAATAAGAGCAATAAGAATGATGATAGCAGCCACTTGCCTAGACCTATATGCCCACATCTTGGACACTCACCAATTCTCCATACAAATTCCGTGTCTGAGCCCATTCAAGCGCAACTGTGTTGCGCTACACTTTAAATTACCTATCACAGTAGGTAGCTCCATTAAATTCCATCCGTATCCTATCAAGATTTATGTGTGTTAAATTCTACTACGTCAATATTAAAATCGAAATTCGAGCTGTTTCCAAAAGCATTCAGAGTTAACACTGCTACACCACTATCTACCATAACATCAGCTTAAACCTCTATCTTTCAGTATTATAGTGAAAATTCCGGATAAAAGGCTTCCTTGGGCGAAGTCGCCCAAGGCGGTCCGAGCCTGATTGAGGTCTGTCCTGACTACCTACTCTGTACCCTCCTGAAAGTTTAATTGACTGTGTGAAAAAGTTCAGTTAGCCTTTATAATTATCACCATGTCAAATTAAAAAGACTTTATTAATACACTGTAATATATTTAATATATATATATTATAAAATATTTTTGTGAAATTTTTTACATGAATTAAACAAACAGTGCATCATTCCGAAAAATAAATTTAACGTTTCGCTCTATATCTGCCTAAACTATACATAATTAAAAAAAACAGAAAACGAACCAAAATGGATCCTAATGTTTTTTTATGATATAAATTATACTAAGTAGGTACACAAAATAATTACATTAATAAATGGGTTTTTCTGAAATTTGCGAGAATTAATTTCGGTTGCGTCCTTTTATAATTTACGTAGGCACAAAAGAACTATGTTCACTTTAAGTATATTTCTCCAGATTCCGTGCGACAAACAACGTTAAATTTTTATTTTTTTACGATGTAGCATAAAATGAAATTCCGTTGTTCCCCACAAGCATGAGAAAAACGACTTAATTCTTTGACTCCTTTTTAATAATGCAGCCTTACTGTTCTATAAAACTTTGGTTTCAATGACATTACCATGGTAATATGATTGAAACCAAAGTTTTATAGAACTAGAAGTAAGTATGTCGACGCACGGGTAATTCAAATACTGGTATGTCAGTATTTGAATTACCCGTGCGTCGACATATAGCTGACATTTTGTTTTTGTCGATATAGCATGCGTCAAGATTCTGTAGTCAACCCCACACGAGCATTGAGAAGACAAGGCTTCATCGTTCGAATAACTTTTTAAAAATACAGCCTTACTTCTAGTTCTATAAAACTTTGGTTTAAGTCACAGTATCAGTATTTGAATTACCATGAGGTGGACTGAAGCGGGAACTATGTCCAGCTGTGGACGTCGTTCGGCAGAAATGATGATGATAAGTATTTCATAGCAATAAAAACATTGTCTCCTAGTCCGAGAGCCGGCCGCCTTTCGCAAACGGTCGAGCGAATCCGGTTTGAGCGCTCATAAATCTGTCACTTGTCAAAGTAAGCCCCGTATCGAACGAACCAGCCGCCGGTAAATTATGAACTACCGCCCGTTTGCATTTTCGGTTTTATGTTCTCGTAATTGCATTATTGTTGAAATTTTTGCTCATTGTTTGAGTTTGGTATTATATTTTACTTTATGAATTCGGAATCTGATTCTGATTGAGATTAATATATGTATACCGTGTTTCCATTGTGAATGGCTTCGTTATTACTTCCATTTACAAATACAAATACAAATTCTTTATTAATAACACCAAGTTACAATATATCTTACTCACCAAGTTACAATATATATTTATAAAAATGCTAGTAATTTTAATTGTAAGTATTTGGTATAGGGATGTTTGGTAATTTTGACATGGTTTTTTTTGTGGTAACGTAAACAACTTTAGTTCCTAAATCTTGACAATTTAACATTATTTCAATAACAGAAATAATCATCAATAGAGAAACAAAAATATCCTTTACGAGGTACATAGGTATCTAAAGGTCGTTATCATTGTCATAATAATCGCAAGTCGTTTTTCGAACATGACGTCATGTCAGAAAAACAGGATGAAATAGGTATTTAAGTAGGAACGCAGTATTTCTACCTATATATTTGATTTAAACGCCCCTCAACGATTGCCCACGTTTCAGGCTACCCAAAGGCTTTCAAGAAATCAAACAGGAAAACTATCAGTTCAAATAAGAGAATAAAGCTAAGTATCGGCCGAGCTCACTTGGTGGGCACGTGACCACAATTAATGGGACAGGTAAGGTAAGGAAATTGCGGTCGGCTCCTAAACTGACTCGGAATAAATTTAGCGCAAGATGGTGTTTTGTTTACTATCGTTGTTTATTTTGAGGTTATAATAAATTACAAGGTAGTTAGGTCAACCGAAACACGTTTCGAAAAGCATCATATTTCTATATCAATGTTGGTCGTATACATATCAGCTGCATAGCAAAGCCTTGTGGTTTTTTAGCTTTCCCTAAATGGTTATAAATTAATAAATTCACGTGTCAGTAAATTTACTATTTTTGTTTAGGAAGATAATTTGGGCAACTCATTTAAAGATATTTTTATGAACGAACCTCCCTGAAGAGCTGTCAAGCACACAGACAGTTGCGCAGCAGGTAACCAAAACTAAAGGTGTACACATACTATTGAAACGCGACGCGACGCAACAATGCAACGCAAAGTGTCGACACCGCGCATCTCCTTTTTAATGTAAAGTAAAGTAAAGTAAAAAATCATTTATTTCTTTAGGCTTACAAAATAAGCACTTAGACAAGTCATATTTTATATATAAATTATTATCAAATAAAATTATTTTACTGTTCACTTAAATTTTTTGTCCACTAGTGGAAGAAGTGAAAAGAAACCACTAGCATGTTCATCTCTTATATGTCTAATACATTGTTATTTGCCTATTTAAGTCTAAATATAATATGATTCGATACATGTCAATATTTAAGTAAAGCTATGCACAACAACAAATTACTTACTACATACTATTGTCGGTGCGAAACTGAGCGACATGTATATCCTATTCACCTTAGGTACTACATTAATATACACTTGATCTTGTTATGTTCTTCATTAAAGTCTTATAACAAGATAATATTACAAAGGGATAAAAGTTGTGTGTATAAGATTCTGGTCATAGAAAATGAATACATATGGATTTAACTAAACACGCATCGCCTCAGTCGTCGGGTCGCGCGGCGTTTCAAGGCGTTTTTTTTTTAGGTTGTGCATACACTCTTCCCTCTGTATGATAACCACCACCCAAAGTAATTGTTTTTTTATAATTTTGTTTCTACCTAATATCGATATTATGTAAGTACTAACATGATAGGATAGGACTGTTTTGTTTGGTATAATACGAGTAATTTTCGTTATCTAATACTCTCTTATTATTTGTGCCTAGGTAGTTTAATACAGATAGGGACAAAAATTCTAAAATTCCAATAAATATGAAATTTTCATCCTATCCGATCGTTAGCACCGAACCAAAAATCCATCTCTGTCAGTCTACCTTCAAATGATCCCCGAACCTCGAATCTGCTGACATCAGCAACCTCGTTAAAGTCAATTAACTTGAAGAACAAACGTAAAGTAGAGTCTGAATGGCCCTCGATGGCTATAGATCATTACGGGCCTCATTACGGGGGCCTCCTGATATCTGGACCCCTGCTTCGATGTTGATTTCGTAAGAAATGATTAATGTGGATCAATGGTGCTTGTAGCGAGTTTGATTCAGGTATTGGACGTGAACAAGCCTTTAGATGGTATCTACTATAAATAGATGTTTACGTTTCTACTATAAGTACAGCTCTGTTGTAGTTTTTGAAGAAATCGACGAACATAGAAAAAAATACATACAGCCGAACATAGAACTTCCACTTTTGTTTTTCATTTCGTCGGTAAAAACGGAATGCAATTAAAAAAAATTAAATTAACTTTAGTAACTGTGTATTTTAGGTACCCTACATACTCGTACGTCCGCATATCACACAATACTATGAATGTGAAAGTTTGGATGTTTTTTCCAAATCGTCCGTAATTGAAAGACAAATCAACGAACATTCATAAAAATATTAATTTATTCTCAAAAAGAGAATTTATATAAAGTCACTTACATGAGAACAGGGTTCTTAGGTTAAATATATATATATTTTTTTTTATAATCAATAATGCTGGACAATTCACACAGCATTATCTAGCCCCATGGTAAGCAGAGCTTGTGTTATGGGTACTAGATAAGATAACTGATATACATAATACAATACATTACATAGATAGATATTTTTTTTTTTAGTATACATAGAAAACGACCAGAACACCCGAAACAAATATCTGCAGATCGTACACACATTTGTTCCGAGGCGGGAATCGAACCCGCAACCTCCTGCGTCGCAGGCGGACCTTCGCCCACCGCGCCACATCGGTCGTCATATATATATGTATATAATATATACATAGGTTGTGGTCATTCAATAGCTTGGCTCATTAAATTTGTTCATTTAATAAGAAGTGACTTATCATTTTAAAAAATATAACATACATACATACATATAGCCGAACATAGAAACTCATCTTTTGTTTATCAAAGTCAAAGTAAATAGCATTTATTTCTTTAGGCTTACAAAATAAACACTTAGACAAGTCATACTTTTTATACTATCTTTGGTTAAAATGCAATTTCCCACCCCTATTCCTGAGACAATTTGACAGACAGGTCCACAGATCTCACAACCCCTCAAAGAAAATCTAAAAGACCTTAGATCACCATTATCACCCCAAACGTAATCGTGGAGTGCGTCGGACACCCGCCGACAATTAGTGTCGGCGACTATTGTCGACTCGTAATGAGCCGTCGAGTTGGGTTGCCCCCGCTGTGATGTTGTATCTGCTCGAGAAAGTAGTGGCCAGGTAAAAGATTTCAGATATTTCGGGTAGATACATATTTTTCTATAGCACAAATTCAAATCTATGTCAAACATGGTATAACGGTGGTTTACAAAACTAGCTGTACACTAGCCAGTCTCGATGTGGAATGTTCATTAACAAACCACGATATAAAAACTAAAACTCATTTGCTTGGCGAGTTTCAACTATAATTGTAGGCAATACTTATTGAAGGAAGGATCACAAATTGACAACTATTCCGTATAAAATGACGCGACAACAGAGTCTTACGTATGGGCGGTTGTTTATAGTGTTTATAAATATTCCACGTTGAATATGGCTAGTGTATAATAATGCTATGATTAATATAATTGTCCCCCGTTATTTAAAAAAAAATGATTTTATCAAGACCCCTTCGTAAAAAAGTTCAATTATAAAATGGAACGTCCACTAATGGCCGTGTCATGAGAAGATATAATAAAGTAAAAGTAAAGTAAAAAATCATTTATTTCTTTAGGCTTACAAAATAAGCACTTAGACAAGTCATATTTTAAATATAAATTATTATCAAATAAAATTATTTTACTGTTCACTTCAATTTTTTGTCCACTAGTGGAAGAAGTGAAAAGAAACCACTAGGGTAATAAATAAGGGTATGATGAGACCCGTTATTTTAACAAAACAGAAATGTGCAAGTGTGATCCGATCATCTGTATGCATTGTACCTACACGTTAAAGAACTACAGTAATCATTGAGTAGAATGTACAAAGACCATTTTTTGGCACAATTTACCTATTTTGATTCCTCACTCCCCACGGAAATCTAATAAACAAAAACAGCATTACACTTGGATTTGTAACAGAATTTGGTAAGAATTCAAGACACGTCGTACAAACCATTTAGCCACATGTCCCAAAAAGCCGCTAAGTAAATTGAGGGCCCTCCGGCCTGGACGAGACATGCGGACGGACGAGGGAAGAACACCCCCTGACTACCCCAAAATACCCCCTGGGGTAGTTTGATGAGCACATGGTCAAGTGCTTTTATTGTCGACTTAGACTCGTATTTTCTTATTGACGACTTCTTCCACCTGCGACGCAGGAGGTTGTGGGTTCGATTCTCGCCTCGGAACTTTGTGTGTACGATCTGCAGATATTTGTTCCGGGTCGTTTTCTAAAAATAATAAAAAAAAAATATCTTTGATATGTATTGTATTATGTATATCAGTTATCTAGTACCCATAACACAAGCTCTGCTTAGCTTGGGGCTGGATGATGCTGTGTGGATTGTCCAGTAGGTATTATTTTAGTTTATTATTTATTTATTATAAACGTTTTAGGGTTAAATACCCATCAAGGGCCAAAGGACCCTATCACTAAACCACCTGGTGACAGTCCGTCAGAAGAGAAAACTTCTTTAGGCGCGTTGAACACTTTTTGGGTGAACAAAAATCATTGAACTATTCGTCACCGAACGTTTTCCTAACTATGTGTATATATGCGTACTTTTTGGATGAAAAAATCATCATCGTCACCGAACATGTTTTATTATAACTAATATTACTTAGTTTTCACTTCTATCGGCAGTTCCCAAAGACTGCCCCACATTTTTGGGTTAGAAGCTTTAGGACTACATATTGATTTGACTAGAAAGCAGTTAGCCAACTAAATCTCGATATGACCACATCGCGTTAGGACTAGATAACGTTTGGATTTTTAAACTTAAAGTTCCATTCTAAACTTTCCAATCTCAATAACGAAAAGTAGAACAAATTCATATCTGCACGCGTCCCAAAAGGAAACTGTGTCAAACTCTTTATAAAATCTTATGAAGGGACTTCCAATAATTTACATGTCACTTAATTCCACGCTGCCTTCGCCGGAGTTCCTCCGAGTTACCAACTTTCATTATCCTGAAAATGAAGGAGCGATCGAGGCGACTTTGAAACAAAACCGATATATCTCGCAGGCAGCTCCAGACCAAAGATATTCGGAGAGTCGAGCGAAAGCGAAACGAAATTTAACGGAAATTGGTTAAAACAATTGACAGATTGATTGACCCGGCTGAACACAGAAGGGGGTTTATGTTTTTCGTGGGTATTATAATAGTAATAAATATAGCTGGATAATCCAAACAGTATCATCAAGTGTGAATATCAGTATGTATGTATTTTCATTTAATCTACTAATTCACGGGCTTAATAATCGGTAGTATGAAACCCTGCCATACGCTCGTTAACGAAATATGTTTTAGGACCTAGCTAGAAGAATGTGCTATCATTTCACAGGCAATGATGAACGAATCTTTAAAATCTAAATAGATGAGAAGCCGTCTGGAACAAATAAGTTGATACCTCTTATATAATAAGTTCACCTAAGCTGACGTTTTAGCAAAAAGCTTACTAGCGAATTGCAAGCGCGCTCGTGTGGATGTAGCGACTTGTCTGGACCAGCTGAGAGTGGAAGGCGAAGGCACATGAAGGCTTACGTAGTTCGACTTTAAAGAGTTTCAGTCTGTTTGCTCTGAGCTGATTCCGAGTCGAATCTGCGAGTTGGATGTCTTTGTTTAACTTCAAGAAAATATATTTGGTCCGTATCATTCTCTTGATGATAGCTTGCTTTGATATGAAATGAGTTTATTTCACGCGACACGCTACACTATATTTTATCGTAACATTAATTAAGTCAAATATCAACGTGCTTTAGACCTAACTCGGACTCTTTGACACGTCACAAAATCAAATTACATAAGTAAAACTAGGAAATAAAGTGACCACTTCGATTTATTGTACCGATACGTTTTTGTTTGTTAATTCTTTAAATGCTAATTGGGTTCAAAATATTTTTTATGAGGTGGTAATCTAGATATGCGCAAGGAAATTTAATTTAAGTTCTGTTGAACAGAACACTTGGCTAGGTGAACTTGGTGGCTTCTGAACTTTAATGTGTATTTGTTTATTATGTTTTGATATTTAGACAATACATATAAAATAAGCTTTATATACTTTCATACAACCAAGTTTTCAATTCTAATTAATATGTACTACAACTATGTGCAAGTACCACTTAGAGTGGTGAAAGCCTTGTACAGGCTCAGGTCCTTCCATGCTTCTCTATCCAAAGCTAGTCTGTTCCAAGTAACTCCAGCTACTTTGGCTATATACTCACTCCAACATGGTCTGCCTGGTCTGCGCTTTTTATCAAGTGGGTACCAGTTTATTACCGTGCCAGTATTTACTGCTGATGTTATTTATTACCTACCTACAGCAAGATTGACGTCCTATTCCGCTCTAGGCATTATGCTCCACAAGATGTAAGTCCCAACAAAAGCAATGAATATCTCAAAAATAGAAGAGCCTCAAGCGCCTGTATAAATAACATTTTGTTTCTCCGGCCGCTCCCAGAGACCACAAACTCAATCTCCCACATTTACATGGGCGCGGCTGATGGACCGTTCAACTAACAAAATTATTCAAAGCAGTACTCCTTTGACTTTTTATGAGTGTGAAAAGTGGGGAATGTTGACGGTTGCAAAGATTCTAGGTCCTTTGGTGCGCCTTTATAAACTTCTGCATACGGATTGGTACTGAGGTTTCTAGGTGAGCGTTCAACGGAGGTCAAAATAAAGTTGCGAAAAGCTTCCCTTGTAATTTATTTTTCTAAACAAATTTGAACATGCATTTCTCGCGTTAGATTTTTGTTTCCACATACATATGCATACGCATTATGGTATTTTATAGTCAATAGACCTTTGTTTCACCGCGATATGTGGACCAATACATCTACTTGGCCATCGAACGAGAGATTTGAGAGCTTATCTTTCAAAACCTACTGAAATAAAATCATTTTTTTACAAATAAAAATATATATCTATGTATGTAACGTATTCTTTTAATTATATCAGTCATCTAGTATCCATAACACAAGCTCTGCTTAGCTTAGGGTCGATGCTCTGTGGATTGTCCAGCGTTATTTTTTTTATTTATTCACACAACTCGTCTCCGCTTAGCTTCAGTAGAGACCACCGAGCGGAGATGTATCATATTTTTATGCGAAGAAATAATGAATGATCGAAACGGAGATGTGAGGTGGTGACGTCACACAGCGGAGACGACAAAAGATGAGCGAAGATGTGAGCTATGCCTCACTTGTGCATTCATCTCAACAAACATCTGACGCTCGCCGCACGCAGCTCAGCCGCTCTAACCAGCACACACCACTGCTCCAGTCTAGCCAGTATGCTTTTCTGCACAGTTTCAGTGGAGACACCCTGACTGGAAAACAACTCTTCTCGTCTCCGCTACTGACATCTCCGCACATCTACGCTTTAGTAAATTGTGGGCCTAATTTTCTCCGTATGATGCGTTAGAGCTCTGAGTTGTCTTTCTTGAATATATCTCGAATCTTACCTACAGTCTGCATTGGCAAATATTTATCGGAAAGCTCGTGCTCGAATTAAAATAACTCGCGAATCGAACGTAAACGTAAAGCACTTTTATTTTCGCTGGCGTAAGCCTCCCGAATTCCAAGTAGGTAACATTATTCATACAATCCTACTTGCCCGTAATCTTTTAAAGCTTAGGTATTAGATAGAACCTTTCGACTCAACTCTTTCTGGTATTGGTTTTCTTGCTTTTGCATGTTTGTGAAGATATTTTCACAATTGGTATGTCACTATCTGAGAGCTGTCATCGCAACCACTTGACGGGTGGTTTACAAAGATGATGATTGCATCGAATGGATCTTGCCATTCATCAAAAAGCAAGATTATATTGATTTTGGTAGGAAAAACATTGACTTTCTCATGCGTTACTGACCTTCCGATTCGTTACCAGCATTAGCCCATATTATTCACTATTTCATAAACCAGAAATCTATAACTATTATTTATTTTGGCAAAAAAAATGAGCACATACTAGTGAAATTTTAAACTATAAATTAGTACAGATCCCGTAATCCTCTATAGGTTATATCGATACATCTTTTAAACAGGTACTCGATAATATATGTTAATGTTTAATGTTAATATTTGTTATTCGATAACGTATCGCTCGAAGTAGAAACCCTCCTCTGGTGATCACAATCGTCGCACAAATAAAGTAGACGTGTTAGTGCGGGAGGCTGTAAAGACGGCCGTAATGAAGCGAGTAGTGAACAGTCTCTGACGTCACCTGCCTCCGTGCACGGTAATGATGCTCAAACTTTCTAGAACACATAGTAATGCTGACAATATCAGACTACCGCATGTTAGAGGAGTCGTGGACAAAATTGAGTTGGATGGACTCAAAAGACAAGACACAGATACAGAATATAATCATATAATAAATACAAAATCGAAGTATAGTACTTGCTCCTATAAATTAGAAGGATACATACAACACAGAGGATGTTGTCAATGACAAGAAGGAATAACAATATGTAAAATAATAAAACGGAATCGCAGTTCATACCACAGATGCCTATTACAATACTACCTGTAATAGGGTTGAGATCAAAAATTGCATTTTCTTAGTTATCTTACTACATCATCATCTCCAAATAATATCAAGAATATTAATTATATAATTTAACAACTTATGAGGAGTTTAATCTTTAATTAGATGGCATTGTACAATATTCTAAAAAGCCCAATTTGGAGCCGGCCCTAAACAATGCCTTCCAAAAATAGCCAAAGCACAAACAATTTTCAAGATTGGACCACCAAAGCGTAACATTGCAATCTTGCTTCCACAGTTCCACTTATCCACGAAGAGTTCCATTATTTACTTGTGTAGGTACAAAAAACCATTCCTTTGTGAAAGTTTGAGAGCCTCTCTCGGTCGGGAAAGAAACGTTTTGTAACTCAATTTGTGGGAAGTGCAACTCTCGGTACCTACCGACATGACATTGGTAGGACTATGCAGTAATCGCTTTTTGATTTTGTTAGCTGCATTCATCGACGGATCACCCCGCGTTTTGTATAATGTATTAATAACTTGTATTTTAATTCATGTAACTAGGTTCCGATTTTGATTCAAAATTCAAAATCTGAGATATAAAAGCTGGCTATTTACGGGCACTTTTTTTATTTGGGCGGAAGTCACCGTGGTCAAATGACCTACCATATAAAAAATTGTCTAATAAAAATCTCCTCAATATCTCTTTGCAAAACAAATACACAGCTATAAAAGGCTCCAGTTAACCGTTACAGCTGTAATGAAAGCCATTTGTCTGCTTAATGTGCGTCCAGGATATCGTCTAATATGAAATAACGTCTGGCAGACGATGGGGTCATTATATCTAGGGTTATGTGTCTTCATGAGCGCTGATCGGGAGATATGGCCCAAGGTGCGAGCTGGTTTGGGATGGAGTTGCTTTCTTGGTGTGCTTTCAACTACTTCCTTTTATTGAAACGATATATGGCTGTGTTGTACCTTTAGGCTCTCAAATCTGCCCTCACAATAGAGAACGCAGGTAGCGTTTGTGAAACTTAGTCTTTTTGCAATGCAAAATGGGTTGTCCACATAAAGGAAGCTAGCGAGTACTCGGCCAACTTGTGGACAGACTCTAAACATGCTCCGGTTTGTATCTTTGTCCAGGAGTCCTGTAAGGTGTAAAGGAAATAAATCACTTTGATATTTGATATTCATTTAATACTTCTAATAAAACTTTGACCTAGTTCTGTTGCGTAAATTCACCGGTGGCTGCATCTCTACATAGTATAAACAAAGTCGCTTCCCGGTATCTGCTGTCCCTATGTATGCTTAGATCTTTAAAACTACTCAATGGATTTTTATGCGATTTTATAGATAGATTGATTCAAGAGGAATGTTTATAAACCATTTGATACATTTATTTCGACGCCAGCCGCGGGGCGCATCTAGTTATATTATTATTTAAATGTTGACCTGACAAATCAGTTAATTACTTAGCTGAGAACTTCCAATATCATGCCAAACTCGCCTACTAACGCAAACGCCAGCTAATCATAACCCCAGTCACCTGGATCTTGGCAAACAGTAACACTTGTCAATAGGTCGGGTTCGGCAATCACTCAGCTAGCTATCGGGCACGTCAGCTCGCTTGGCGCTTTGTTTGCGTTGCTCTTATCACGGCGGAGCTCAAACACGCGCGGACTGACCCGTCCGGGAGCTAGGAGGGGATGATGCGGCCAAGTGTTTAGAGATCCAGCTCCTAAGGGGTTATGGATACAGTTTTTCAACAGTTTTCTCTTTATCAGGTTTTATTGATTTCAATGTACGAGTATCTGTGGTGGTAACGATCAATGATAAATAGTAAGAATCTTTAATAATTCGTTCTGGTGGAGGTTTGCGATCGTTCTTAACTAATCTATCTATCTATGACATTATTTTAGCACATAGTATTTTGTTTTTCTGTAATGTATAATGATTTCTTATTTTAATATTAAATATAAAAAGGTACTATATTGCATTGGGTGTGCCCGTGCCCTTTAGGACAGATTTATATGTTTATAAATAATAACCATAACAATCCGATGGACAACCGATAGTTAACTTTTTGGGATAAGGTTAAATATAAAAATGTGACAAAATTCGACTGTGTCCCAAAATAAAGGAGATTAGGCGTCATTTGTAAGACGACGGTTCATGCGGTGTTTTGTTCACTATCCACGTTGATAGAGAGAATCCGAAGAAGCTGAAACAGAGCTGTATTTGCCACATCCACCCTCCCTCGCTCCGAGCGCAGTCAAACAACACAGAAGCCGGGCAGAGCTGATTAATAGCTCCACGCACCGTCCAAATGAATGCTGTTTAGAATCTAGATGTACTCGGATACACTCTGATAAATCGTACCTGGCCTGCAGTTCGCTTTGAGAACGATGCAATTTTTAGTAGATTTGAGCGAAAATCGAGAATCTGGTGCAGGTTTTACGGGGATTGGACTGGGGTTGTTGTCGTGAATGATTTACATGTTCCACTTGTCCCGTGGCGGGTCGTACGTTTGGCATTTTCTGCGTTGTACTCTACTTGATACTAACATACAGATGATGACAGGAAAATGCTTGTAGTCCTTTTGGATAGTCTAAGTCATTATTTAGAAAGCTACTTTATTAAGGAATCTGGTCTACTCAGATGTATTAGTAACTATAGTACCTACTTATATCTATTTATTTATTTTTATTGTTTCAACAAAATCAACAGCCTTTAATCTAAATAATTCAAACCTTAATAATCTAACTTACGGCCAATACATCACATCAAAATCTATTTTCGCCCTTCAATGAGGTCGAAAAGAGTGTGAGTGATACACCTACGAATGCCATCATCGGAATCGACGGTAAGGTCACAAAGTCTTACTTATACAAATGATATTCAGCATTACAAAATGAATTTTATAAACTACCTATAAGTCCATTCGTTATCTATTTTGTTAGTCTAATTGTCTTTGACAGCCGCTCGCGCAAATATGTAACAAAATGTCGAGTTAGTGGCGATTCGCCATCGTAGTGATTCGTCATCGCAAAAAAAGTAGTGGTGATTTGCCATCGCTCAAAATATTTTAATATTCTTAGTGGTGATTTGCCATCATTTTCTTTTATACCGACAAGGTGCAGTCAGCATCATCTTACGAACTTTGGTTATTCTTTTTGGACTTGACTAATCTGCATGAACTTGACAGGGGGTTTCTTAACCATCTTTTGATTACAGTCGTCATTAGCAAAAGTTCTTATTCTTTATTAATTACGGTACAAAAGCCAGACAAAACAGGATATGACAAGCATGCCCCATTCATACCAACATCCGGCCCACCTAATGTCCCCATCCTCATCAACGCATTAATGAGATAATTCCTGAACACAGATCTATTGTGTTTTGTTCTATTGGTTTGCTTTGTCATCTGATTTATTACTTATTGACTACCATTCAGTCTTGGTGCTATCGCCGTGGTTATTGGTCTTGCAGGTCGTAAACAGACAGGATATAGATCGTGGAGTAAATTCAGCTGGAAATTATAGCACACTCACTGAGTGCAGGTGATGTAATTATCGATTTATGAACTTTAATCAGGTGGTCCAAATTATTTCTAAGCAACCTGATAACTAGTTTTTTTTTAACAGACACTGATAACAGTTATTCCGTAATCATGGCGCATGAAATTGTGCCGAAATATTGGATAACTCAAAAATCAAAGCATGGTAAATATCCCGTTATGACTTCACTAATAACTACTATTATAAATAAAAATGTTCATCGGAAAAGTAACAGATTTATTTTTGCTTGTATATTATTCCATAAGAAGTACGAAGAACCGACGGCCGATGGGGCAAACGTGTTCTTGAGTGGAGACCACAACTCGATAAACGTAGTGTAGTATGCCCTCCGACCAGGTGGGATGACGACCTGCGAAAGACTGCAGGTAGATGCTGGATGCGGCAAGCTGAAGACAGGGCGCTATGGCGCTCATTGGTGGACTGCTATAGGCTGATGATGATGATGATGATTATTCCATAAAAGTTTATTTCAATAGATTTTTTAATTCAGCCTATTTAATCCCACTGCTGGGAAAAGGCCTGCCCCGCACACTTCCAAACATCATAGTCTTTTGCAGACTCGTTAAAATAATTTTCTTAAATTTGACATTACCAAGTGTTCTAATGTGTAATTCCTGTGGTTGACTGAATGTGAAAGTCAATGGGGGTTTTCCAATTTTAAATTGTTCACCTATTCTGTATTTCCGAAACCCTAACCAAATCAAGAACAACAGCAATCCATTACCAGCATCTGTATCACAATGTGGCCTCATTAGAAGGTAAGTGTTCAGCAAATATTGGAGGTTTGGCCAATTGTTCGACAAATGGAGTGGTCATCCGCGCAAACAGTCATTAGACGATTAATTGTGGATGTTGACGGAACACTAGATGACGAGTGCTAGTCAAACCTGCCCTGATTGAGGGTTGAAAAGATCTAGTAAATGGATTTGTGGAGGCGTTTGTAGACAATGTTTCTGATAGGTGATAGGTTAACTTGGATCATAGAATGGGATCTGGTGGTGGAATTTCTAATGAGTGCTAGCATGACCTTCAATTTAAACTTTTGAGTGGAAATATCTTTTATAAGGTTAATATTCTAGAAGTCAAATTCATTACATAGCATAATTAATAAATAAGATAATTAGGAGTGATATTGTCACTGGCACTGGGTGATATTAAGTTGTCAGTTGTGTCACATGGCTTCAAAAGTATTCACGATATTTAGGAACTTACATGTAAGAAGTAGGTCTATTGGTCCTAATACAACAAGTGTGGGTTCAAGTCCCGTCGAAATTGAACATTTGGGGATAATATTTAATTTATAAGATTCTAACTATACTGTTGGATTAAAGATAATCCCTGTCTCTGCTAAGTGCCACCTCGTAGAGAGCGACTTGACGGCAGGATACAAAAACAAACACATTGTAATCAAAATACGACTGATAGAGTCGTATTTTGATTTTAAAGTGTTTGTATTTGTATCCTGATATCCACAAGACTTGATACGTTAGTAATAATTGATTTGAATACATAATGCTAAATAAAAAGAAAATAATATTTTACGTGCTGTGTGACAGTAATGGATAGGTACGTGCATACAATAGGTATCATCAACATCATGCGACACCCCATCCATCTCCCTCAAGCAATCGCCGCCGTGCGCCATCTACCGTCAATAATTCTGACTCACTCTCAATCCACGCGATTCGTCTCACACGATCGACTTTGAAAGACATGTTACTGAGACGAGAGAGAGGATAGAATATGGTATATAGCAAGCAGTATGAACGAAGGTGTGAACAAGACTCCGAAATAAAGTCAAGACTAACAGAGTTAGATGATAAATGTTGGAAAACAAAATTAAGTCACTTTGTCACTTATTCAATTCTATACATTTGTTTACACATATACGTTTACATTATTTCCACGAGAGAGGATATAATGTCAGAAAACATTTTGTTTTATGAAATTACTAATATAAACTATGGGCTAGAGCTCGCGTAGGTTAATAGTACGTGATTTATGTCTGAATAAAATGGGTTCTGTGATTTGCTTTTGAGTATACTTTTTAGGTAAGTTGTAAAAACACAGCACCTCATTTCAACTAAAACTGTATTTTTCTACAGCTATACATTCAATTTTCAGATATTCAGTTCATTTATCAGTAGATTTTTATAATTCCGATCATAAAATAATGCGGTCCTATTGGAAGCTTGCGTAGCAGAGCAGCAGAGGCCAGACCTATAGGCAAAGCAATATCCCTCTGCTTTGAGCCCCGAGTAAGTTTGGATGCAATCCGAACTAATGGTGGTGGACAACTATAGATCACTGCAACAATAGCAATGGCGGCCACACAATGGGTGAAAGACGATTTTTGTGCAACAGAAATTATGTTTGGAGAATGGATTAAAGTTGTTTATTTTTAAGGGATATTAAACTCTATTCGAATGACAACAAAGCCTGGATTTAATCGTGTTTCCCAAACCAACCGCATTTGGTGTCGCTGATATTAGATAATGGATGATTCAGATATGTAGCTAGTACATATATTTAGATGAATAGTCATATTCTGGTCACAATTTTATATATTTATTTGATATTTTTCTAGAAAATTGTTATATTTAATATTCCCACGTTACACACTAATATATTAAATCATAGCTTCTACAAGAAAAGAAAACCTGAGTTCAATCACACAGCATCATATAGCCCCAAGCTGTGAGGAGTACTTTTGTTATAGTACTACATGACTAATATACATAATACAATACATTGATGGATATTTTTTTATTATAAATAGAAAATACTTAGAACACCCAGAACAAAAATATACAGATTGTACAAATATTTGTCCCAAGGCGGAAATCGAACCCGCAACCTCCTGCATCTCAAACAGACCTTCGCCCATCGTGCCACATCGGTCATCTATATACATATATCAAAGAGGAACCTGTCTGCCATCAGCCTATATTTCCAAAAATAAACAAAACCTGGTAAGCTGTGGGCAGACAAAGAATCAATTTTACCGGCGAAGATTATGAAACAATGCCATGAATAATTGAACAGCCACCTCGGACAGCGCGGAACAAATACTGCTTCTGAGACGATGCTGTCGGGGATTAGGGACGGGGCAGTCTTAATCACAGGAATGTATCGATGAAATTTAGTTTCATATTCATAATAGCCGGTCGATCTCAAAATACTAAAGTCATTTAAAACGGGATATTTACCATGATTTGATTTTTGAGTTATCCAATATTTCGGCACAGTTGCATGCGCCATGATCACGGAGTAACTGACAAATCATGGTAAATATCCCGTTTTAAATGACTTTAGTATTAATAACCATGATAGTTTCAAAAGTTTTATCGATCTCAAAATGTTGAATAAATTTAAGCTTGCCAGCGTACGTGCGCATTTTAAAAGTTTAGAAGATCAAGTAAATAATATGTGGTGGATTAAACAAATCTGGATTTACCTAAATTTTATTTATTTTGTTATAAAAAAATTGGTTAGCAACTTACGTGTTGTTCTGAAAACTGAAACTATCTAAACTTCTTAGAGACCTTTGAAATCAAAGGCATCATCGACCTTCGTGGCGCAGCTTGCAACGCAGTAGTTTGCCAGTTCGATTCCCGACTGTTTGTACGATCTGCAGATATTTGTTCCAGTTTGTCTGGGTATTTTCTAAGGGTATTATATGTATCTAATGTAATAATAATATTTATTATATACTTTTATTTACAACGATAATATAATATCAATCCTTATCGACATTTCCCCCAACAAAGGCTTCCATCCACCCCTACCCCGCTAAAGGTCCCGCCTGAGTTTCTTAGCTGATGGTGTTCCCGTGTAATCCGCACTATTTAGCCGCTGAGCCGCCGCAGCCGTGTCATGGGGATTTGAATAAGTCGCAGATACTGCCATTGTATTGGTTCATTATTAAATGGGAATGCTTCTTAAACTCGCTATTGGTTCCCTTTCGTATCAGAAATAGTGAAATACAGTAGGATTGGTTAATCTTTAGTTAGACTCTTTCTGTAGAGCTTTTAATTTGATTATGACGGTAAGCGGGTTAACTACGAACGTATAGTTGGAAGAATACCACCGCAGAGTGCGCAGGGAAACCGAACGGGCGCGACCGGGAACGCACAGTTTGCATTCTACCGTGAAGGGAAGAATCAACCTTCATAAAACATCAACAAGACGGTTCTATTTTTAAAAAAAAAGATTGACGGAGCACCAAGAAGTCGAGTTTTTATGTAAGAGAACGAACGCTTTGTACGGGCTGATGATTTTAGACAAATTTAAAAAGCAAAAATACTTTTTAGCCCGAGGTATTAAACTCGAGTTTTAGGCCCGCTAAGCTACACTATTTTGATACACTTTTTGAGCAAGATAAGTGAATTTTTTTTTTTATCAATAAATAACTGAACTGAACATTATAAGTGTCTTGCACATGGCTAGTCTCTGTTGAGACAGGCCGACGTGGCCGAAATTCGACTAGAAAGACATAATACACTCAAAGTAGATATGTTATTTAAAAATATTACTAACCTTTATGTATGCGACTGTGAAAGTTGACGCACCGGGCAGTGGCGGATGCAAAAAATATAATAAACGATATCTGTTGGCAAATGACGAAATCCATCAATAACGCGCGCCCCATACTCTTTGTAAGGGGTGAGAGTTCAGTTTGTTTAAGGTTCAACAGAAGATAACAAAGTACCTTCAAAGTTCCTCGTGTTGATGGACTCGAAATAACTACCAGTCTTAAAAAATCATCGGATTGATTCGATCGGTATTTACAAATTATATTGTTTTTTAGCAATATGTTCAACTTTTCTTCTTGTTCCGATTCCAAAGATGGTAGTGATCATAAATGATGACTAAACCATGACTTATATCTAATTTAATTAATTTATATCGAAATCTAATTTAATTATATGTAGAAAACTCGTTTCTGCCCACAGCTTAGCACACATACAATACAATTATTATTACTATTTATTTTAAGCCGTTATTGTCCCACTGCTGGGCAAAGGCCTCCCTTTTCTCCTTCCACTCCTCGCGATCCAACGCTGCAACAGGCCATGATGGAATACAATACAGTACAATACGATACAATACAAAAATACTTTATAGTAAACCATATACAGATCAATACAAAAAATACATTACATGCGACGAGTACAATGAGTGGCCTTATTGCTATGAAGCGATCTCTTTCAGGCAACTTTTGTTTCTATTAAAACTTTTAAAGGTTATTTATATTCCATGGACACTGATCTATGAGATAGAATAGTAGCTTATGGTGTATTTCAAGACAAGAACTACCTTAATGCTTAGTTTTGGCGAAGAGGTAGGAAACATCCAAACTTGCGCATTCATTATATTAGTGGGACTTAACAGTCACCCACTACGTGTTAATGTGTATTAAATCAAGCAGATATATCTTAGCTCTCTATCTAAATCTAGTTCCATGAATCATATCAATAAATGCTCAGTTTATCACGAGAGATCAATTTATAAGAACACACCCAGTCATTATGCTCTACAATTGAACAGATATTCCTTTGCCATGTCGCAGCAAATTACACGGCCCTTCGACGCCGCCATTGTCGCCATTGTTGGCCAATTAACAAGAGATTTACCACCTGAGGAGTACAGAGTGAACATTTTACGCAGAACAGTTCACTGGATAGTAATCTTATTTTTAATATGTTCAACCTTGTTCAAACTGCAAAAAAGCCGAGTGTATTTCTAAATTTGATTAGCAATTGTAACTTTTTAAATCTCTTTGAATTTTTACTACTTTATTAAGAATTTGCTTTTATATTAACTTTGCTTTATAACTCTTCAATCGGCATATTAAAATCCCTTATTATCTCGCTTCTCAAACCTGAATGACTATGTTTATTTTAATCCAAAACCAAGTAAATAAAATTATTTTCAATACAATGTTTACTGATTGAACTTATGAAAAACATAATTAAATCTCATATAGTCTATATTACTGATATGATTAAATACAAATTAATACAGATATAGGTACAATTTATTGGTAAAATCAATTTACTGTCAAATAAAAAATATATAAATAACATGTATATAATATAATAACATATAATAACACGCAGGGTATGTAGAGTATTGCAAGCCTCACTGAGGTTTTCCTAAACTAGGCATTTATTCAAGCCCTCGCCATGTTTATTCATAGCAGTTAGTATGAGCCACCCACGCGAGGCACGAACAGTCGAACATGCCTGTTACTCTTGATTTGTAATATCCAGATAAGTTTCTACTACAATAGATTTCCAAGTAGAAGAGTCTAGATTTCGTAAGATAAGCCTGCAATTAGGCAGAGTGGGACTTTAGACTTGCGCGGCTTTACGCCCTTAGGCATATTTACACGAATCTACGTAGGAGGAACTTGTTCTTAGTAGGACCAAAGGTACATAATGGAGGGCATAAAAGTTTGAAAGCCTATACATACACAACAGCTGTAGAGGAATTCGATTTGTGGCTTTTGTGAATTCGAGTTGCGTCTTTTGATTATCATTTCATTTGATTTTAATAATTCTCAAACAATAAAATATTTTGTCAGTAAAATTAAACTGAGGTAACATTTTTGAGTAGTTAAGAAAAATTTACATAGAGAAAATGATGAATAAAATGAACATAAAACATAGTTACCAAAATATCAAATAATCTACCTACGTTTTTTCATTAATAATGGTGTGCTAAGTCGATAGAAGAGTCCATATTCCTCGAAAGCCAAAAATTACGAATTGGAAGTTGAATAAACTCGCGTCCAAAATATATGTAATTTGTAACGAAATAAGTGCAAATCATATAAAACGATATCCAGTGTCACAATCAAACTAATCGAATGACGCCGCGTCGCGTCGCGTCGGTCAAACAGGCTAATAAAATAACAAGGCAAACACGCCAATCAGTATGTTGTTTTTATTCCGATGTATTTTTTTATTAGTTGGTTGAATTGCCGTGATTTTTTTTCTCTGCTATGATAAGAACTTAACTATGTTCGTTTTTTTTTTTAGATTAAAATAGCACATCATCATCATCATCAGCCTATAGCAGTCCATGCTGGACATAGGCCTCCCCCAATGAGCGCCATAGCGCCCTGTCTTCAGCTTGCCGCATCCAGCACCAGTCTTTCGCAGGTCGTCATCCCACCTGGTCGGAGGGCGTCCTACACTACGTTTACCGAGTCATGGTCTCAACTCAAGAACACGTTGGCCCCAGCGGCTGTCGGTTCTTCGCGAGATATGGCCGGCCCACTGCCACTTCAGCTGCTAATTCTTTGAGCTATGTAGATAACCTTGGTTCTCTGTCGGATGTGTTCGTTACGAATCCTATCCTTCAGAGAAACTCCGAGCATTATAAAATAGCACATTATACGATAAATAATGTTAGACAATCTACATAGTATAATCTAGCCACAAAGTAGAGTACCATAGTAATGTGCTTTTGATGTAGTTTGTCTTACGAAGCATCATCATGCTTGCTAAGTTAAATCGTAGGAATCAAACCGGGAAGTTTAATTTACCCAGTTTGATAAATTATTATATGATGGCTAGCACAGGGCGATTTTTGTAGATCGACTCTTGTACGCTTGGTTTATTTTATTTGCATTCATTTACTTATCCAATTACATTTCAACGAGAACTCAGAGTAACTGTTTGATTTGCTTTAATATTGTAAACGTTTTAGTTAACTAGACTTTCAACAAACAACTAATCTGATTCCAAATATCAAATATTTTGTCTTGTAAGTCAAATTTTGAGCCTTAGAATCCCTCGTGAGCCGGCTTGACTCAGCCCCGCAATTGATAAATCTCCCTTTATTGGACAAACAAACAAACAAGCGTACACGAAGCGATTGTCTTGTCTTTGACTTGACAACAGTGTAAGGGTTGATCTGGTTATAAAAAGTAAAGGTTCTGCATTTTCTTTTTTTTTTTGTTCTTATAAATATGGCAGTGTTTGAGTCCAAGTTAATGAGCCAGTGAAAGATAAATCCTATATTCTTGATACCCTTTTGATGTTTCTCTTACGATATCGGTACTATTTTTCTATGATTTTTGATCAAACCTGCAAGAATCTTTATCAATTAAAGACAAAATGAAGATCAACAAGAGACGTAATCTTTTCATGCTATGGAGATATACTTACATAGCTATATATAGTCAATCCAATGTTCGATCCTAAGATAATAAAAAGATCATTAGACCTATTGAATGTAGAGAATAGAAGTAAAATAGAATCGTGCCTATGCAGAAGGATCAATTTTATTATAGGTATATGTAGTTAGTAACTACCATAGTTACTTCATTGTTTACAATCGCCTTTGGACTCATCGTGTCAACCTATGAGCTATTAAAAGATCAGGGAGCGGTAAGGAAAAGATGATGGTGGATTACACTTACAGAACCCTAAAAATCATCTGGTGAAGCAAAGTCCCCTAATTTGATGTTCCCGCACGTACAGAACCCAATACATCATTACCATCATTGGGGTAGTTCCCTTCCTAGTTCGTTGAAGATAACGTTGACATTTTGCTTTTTATTTTGATTTTGCCAGTTGTTTTTTATTTACTTATAGATTTTCTGTGATTACTAAGCAATTGCCTTGAAGAATGTGCCATAAAATGTATCATGCATCATCGTAGGAGACAGTTTTTGACTACTCGAGTAATAAGTTTTGCAAGCATTATCTTCCATAAAATTTTAACTAAATCGATCTCTATTTGTGAAAAAAAATCCTTCTTAATCCCAATCTAGACAATAAATAAATTTCAATTCATTCAAAAATATTAAATCCGCACATCAATACCACAGAATATGTATACCGTACTATCACAATAGCTAGAACCACGTTTTACTAAACTAAACAAGAAATCTAATGAAATTCAAGAGTCGATTTCGCTTAAATATAAAGGACTAATATTAACGGAGCACTCAGTGGAGGTAATAAATGTAAATTCTATAGTGGAGAGGGCTAATTGCCGTTCAAGCCCTCCGTGGGTAAATATTTACACAGCTCTATACTTAGCGTTTAAAATTTCTAATGAAATTGAGATACGGATTGAGGCATTATAAAAAGACAAGTGCTAAGGTTTTAGGTTTCTGATTTAAATCTTTTAGTGTTGTTTTTATCTTTTTCACTTCTGCCACAAGTGGATAAAAAATTTAGTTAACTCATATTTTTATAAACGTCCTTGGAAGGGATACCTACAGCACAAGTCTTCACGACTTAGTGTAGGATCTGCAATTATATAATAGATCTAACAAGCCACTTACTCTCTTAGTTATATATTAATTTATATTTTTAAAGTGTTGTATAATGTGTGCTTAATGTTAAATAAAGATTTTTATTTTATTTTATTTAAGTGAACAGTAAAATAATCTTATTTGATAATAATTTATAGTATGACTTGTCTAAGTGCTCATTTTGTAAGCCTAAAGAAAATTTTTTTTTTTTTTTTTGAGTGCGTTAATAATTTTAAATATAAGTAATAAATCTGATTATTTTAAGGATACAAGCATCGTATCTAACATAGCTTCCTACAATTTTTTCATCATGATCACTATAATAATATGAGTCCACAGCTGGAAAGCACCCTCCCCTAATAAACGCCATAGGCCATCCACGCCATCGCTTTGTTTTCAGCTTGCTGCAGTTTGGTTTTAGCTGCCTACAATTTGCATTTGTAAATTATTTAAATAATTAAAGTACCAAGTGGTTAGCAAGTTTTTTCCCTTAAACGCAATTCATTTTACAATTACAATCCTTTTTCCAACTGAAAATCCAAACGAGCTGAAACAATTGTACCTGGTCGACGGAGCTGACGAAATCTGTAACAATCAAAACACAATGATGAATTTTCATGTAGTAAAAAAAGCATGTTACGAGTAAGAGATCCAGAATTAGCTAACCGAATGATCAGAGCATTTTGTATCAGAACTGCACATGCACCCAGGTATTTCGGTCTGTCAAAGGGTTCGCTTGCATAGTACGCAGATTTTTCACAATAGATTAATCGATGGATTAGATGGATAAACCCGTTAGTCCCTAAGATTTTATCTGAAATCATTAGATTTCAGGTTATTCATCTGAGACTATCTTGTTGTCAATTCGATTTGACATCCTGTCTTGATTGTGGAAATTAAAGTATTTTAAATATTTCTTTATGTTACTCACTGTACTTTTCGTATGTACTAAGAATACCCAGATCATATCTTCCACATTTTCTTGTGTCTAATTAGTTTTTTCTTTTTTAATTGTATCTGAAGTCGTTGTTTTTATTGTATCTGATTGCGTACGTCATTCTCAATAACTCATTTATTTGAAGTCAGAATTTTGTGAAAGATGGATTCGACTATCCGCTTTCAATATAAATGCAGCCAAAGCTTTGTCGCATACCAGCTGCATACCGTATCGCCATTTGTTTTTCAAGTCTTACGTACTCCGAGAAAATTCAAATTCTAGAAACTCGTTGCAAAGTTGGCTCGTGCCCTCTGACTTAGCAATCTCTACGTCAAAGGCTTTTTGATTTATATGCGCACTTGTGTCTGTTTTGTTTGGATTTTTTGGAGCTTACCTGCCGGACTTGTCACGAGAAACTTTATGAATCAGCTGGGTAAACAAGGTGGACACAGATATTTGAAAACTAAATATATTGTGTTTGATAAAATTATCAGTTCCAATAGCCTAATAAATTTTTATCAAGGTTACTAAACAAAGCCCCTAATCAAATTATATCAAAGCTTTTAGTTTTTTGCTTACCTTCTAAATAAACCGAAGTAAACGTCTAGACGTTAAAAAAATCCCATTCGACAGCAAAACAATTTTAATTTGATAGAGTAACCTATCTGGCGGCAGCTTTAACATTGCCGATATCGTCCTTTGAACCGCCAGAAGTTGTCCTATACTACATCCACCTTTTTGAACTTTCGTCCTACGACCGCGATACTTACAATGGAGTCGCAAGTTCTCGTTCAAATAGTAACTTAGACAAAAGAGGGGTGGGTATCAGAAGTAGTAGCGCAGGCAGTACCTTGGCCCGCTACTATTCGAATTGTTCAAACTTTTCCACTTTCACGTTTCCTTTATCCGTTCAATAGTGTTTCTGTTAAATTATTATTTTTTTGTTCGTCGCTTTGTGCTTTATGGCGCGAATGTGCCATTGAGACGTGCCGAGGAAAGTTTCAGACAGTCACTGTTACATTATTTTTGTATTAGTCTTTGGAGACTTTTAGCCGTGATACTGTATCAAAAGTATTTTAGCTTAGAATCTTCAACCCAATTGAAATTCGCAAAGCCCATTTAAATTTAATAAACGTCAAAATCCATTGTAACAATCAATTAACACTTGTAAGTCGATGGAATTGCTTCAATTATTATCTAAAGCACGTTCCAAAAACACAAGTCGAGTAAGAACACTGCGGGAACAGCTGGTTATTATTTTATAGGTACTTTCATGAGCGATTCAGAGCAACGTTGCTCTTGGCACGTATATGTGATAGGTTATATTACCACTACAAAAACATGTCCACTATGAGTGTTGCTGGTGCTGTGCGGCTTAAATTGGTGTGAAGGTGTGTGACCTTGAAACAACATACGTATTTCAAAATATAATTGTTTTAGTATGCAACTAAGCGGAAATAGATAAATAATCGTTGCGCCCTGGCAGTTTCTATGTATTGTGTAAAAACTAAGACTCTTACACCTAAGATCCATATATGTATCAAATCACAATATATTATATGAATTATAATAAAATAACTAGTGATCCTCCCTTGATTCTTCAAAACAAAGAAAAAAACAACAACACAAGACTACCTAACTATCCCGTGATATTTAAAAACAAATCATACTTTTTATTAAATTTACATTCATCGATCTTTTATCATACCTATTTAATAGATGTTCTGTTTAATATGGGTATTTAAAATCACTTTCCCGTACAAAATCTGCTAAAATTGCTTAAAATTGAGAGCTTTTAAAGCAAAGATAACATCTGAGCGCAGCATCAATATTAATTTTGCTCTTCACTGCTGGCGCGTTCAATTGTAGAGCCCCTTGTTTCTATATTGCCTCGCGAGACGTAATTAATGGCAGAGTGTTGAGGTATTTTTGAGGAAAATTCTCAAGTGCTTAATATGTACTAACAGTCAAGGACATAAATCGCTGAACTGCAGTAAGCAAGATTCCTTTGGGAAATAGGTAGGTATTGATGGCAGTGGATCATTTTAATTTTCCAAAACACGAAATAACAACTTCGTTTTAATATATTTCCCTGAACTTGTTACTTGCCAATAAGTTCCTGCAACACGTGCTGCAAGCCTATCATCCACAATAAGTCGGCCTAATCCAGACAGAACCGGATTTATCGAGTCGGATCTGCACGCTCCGGTGGGAGGGGCGACGCCTATTCATGTATGTCCTTTTTATTATTTTTCTTATTTCTTTGATATTTCGTTTCTAAATTGATTTGTGGGTTTTGGGTTCCAGTATCACCCTGAGCTTTTGATGATGCTTTTTCAATTTGATGGCTTGTGTATGGTTCGTAACTTTAGCTTTCATATTATTTTACACGATTAGCTTTTTGATTATTTTATTAAGAAAGTATTTTTCTCTTTGATCTTCTGTCATATTCCATGGAACTTACTTTCACAAGGTCTGCATAACTAATTGCAATTATCATAAAACAGAGCATAACAAGTGTAACAGCCACTATTCAAAATTCTGAATCCAATGGCACGCAGGTTATAAACAAGCCTCTCGGGAGCCACAAACTTTTAAGACCTTATTACACTTTGAAACTATGACAATAATAGTCGAGTAGATTGTAATGGTTCACTTTTGTGCTAGCAGGAGAATGAGACACGAGCAACCGAGCGTGACGTATTAATTCCCTCACAAAGAGCGCCTTCCGCCACCAATTTCAGCGAAATTTCATAGAGTTTTGGGAGTAGCTAAATTTCATAGACCAGTTTTAGAAGTACCTACCTAAATTTTGGTTGGAACTAGGGCTGGAGAATACATTGCGGAAATAGGAAGCGGGATTTCTGATTGTGACATTTGTTTAATTTGAAGGTGGATGATAATATTTGGATTAAAATTTAATGTCTTCCTCTAAAGATACTTCAACGATTCTAAGCAGCGTTGAGCAAACGCTTAATACTTTGCAATCATTCGCCTTATACGTCGCGTGGAGGCGATAGTAAAAACTATCAAATAAATCTTCAATTCAGTCCCCCCAGCAGTTTTATTCGGAAGGTGGCTGCCCGCTCCATCTGAGGCAATCTCGAGGCGCCTCCTCACCATAAGACGGTTAAATGAAGCAGAAAATTAGGGGCTTCCGATGACCACCTCAATAGAGTCATCCTTTTTATCAACGGAATAAATATTTTATTGTAGGTTTATTGGTTATAATAATAGTCCTCCTTGGCAAAAAAACATCTTCACCTATATCCAAGTTTATATAATAATTTATAATGCAAGTTTTATTTTGTTACTTTATTTTGTTGCTTTCTTGCGTGCTAAATAAATACATAAAGGTATCTTTAATAATATTGATACAGAATAACTGTAATTTATTGAGGCACCAGAACTTCAACCTAAATTATCTCCCGTTTGGCAAAATAAAGGGCATTGTTATTAATAACAGTTAGATGCAGAATGAAAAACGAATAATTCGATTATTTTGTTTAAAACACTTAAAACCGACTTCGAATCCTTCAATTATAAACTGATTTTACGTTTGCAGCATAAATTAAAATCCCTCGAAAATAATTAATATGGATACCTCTGGATAGGAGAGGGGGAGAGGTAGGAAAGGAGTACCTATGCTTTTCCTCCTTTTTTACCGACTTTGATTCCCCCTATTTTTACACTAAATAATAATTGGAAGCAATCAATTGGGGACCACCCTGGGGATAATTTTCTATACTTTCCTAAGTATAGAAAATTATACTAATAGAAGCAAAAGAACTTTCAAAATCGTTCATAATTGATGAAGAAATCAACGTACATATATACATACAGGTAAACATGAGCCTTCTTATTTTTCAAAGTCGGTTCAAAATGGTGTCTAGTAACCAATACAGCAACAAATTGTATCCCTATTCCTCCATCGGCTCAAGAATCAGAAGTTAATTTAGGATTAGATCCCCGCAATCAATTATCGGTAACATTGCGGGGCTCAGCCCGCCACCTTATCTCTACATACACCCGCCGTATTACCGATTCGGGATACACGGCAGATACTACCTAATGCCACTGGCTTTGTTCGCTGGCTTGCTTGCGTTGTGGTAGAGTAGAACTGTATCTGTTCTCACTGAAATGTGGGACAATCGTCGCTTTAATGGTATTGAACAATCGTTTTCTTAAGTGGAGACTGCGACTCGGCAAACGTAGTATGAGACGCCCTCTGGATAATGACGACCTGCGAAGGATTGTGGGCAGATGCTGGATGCGTCAAGCTGAAGACAGGGCGCTATGGCGCTAATTGGGGGAGGCCTATGTCCAGCAATGGACTAATATAGGCTGATGATGAGCATTACACGTCAAATAGTAAATAGTACGTCTAATAGGTAGTTTTGTTATGGTACGTGGCATTGAATACACTGACACAAAACTGAAGCATAAAGTTAAACCTAAGAGGTGGGTGGAAAATGAATCAGGAGCTCGTTTCGCGCAATGAACTTGGGTTTACAAAGGGAGTCGACAAGCTGACTTTAAGCCAACGTACGTTGTATGCGACCGAATCCCGTTTAACACTTTGAGTGCTGAAAACGCACGGTATGAGTTTTCTACAAGTGACTAATATGCGTAAATCCACACTAGCGCAGCGGCTGAGAAAATACAGATCTTTGTGACTCAGCAGAGCTGTAATATTTTTCGAACGAAACGCATGTGCGGCGCAACACAACCGCTGCGCTGTGTAGGGCGGTAGCACGAGTTTTTTAGGTAAAAAAAAACATCGCAGTCGTCGAAAAAAAACCGCAGTCAAAGTGCGTTTTAGAATGCGAAGTCGACTTCCTTCCTTTATAATGTGACATTTCAAATTAGGTTCATGATAAACTAGAGACTTGCCCCGGCTTTGCATGGGTGCAAATACATGTATTATATAAATATAAACCTATCTATTTAAAAAACTGCTTCATAATCCGTTGCGTAGGTTAAAGATCTAAGCATACATATGGACAGACAGACAGCGGGAAGCGACTTGTTTTATACTGTGTAGTGATTACTTTTTATTAAAAATGCTAAAGAACCTGTCATCCATGCTTAGAATAATCCTTTTTATATCATCAACGTCTAAACCCCCATGGTTGCTGTTCTATTCTAAACTACATTCGAATTCGCTTCGCAAATCTCGGCTGTAGGTACACCTGATTGCAACAGAGCCCTGTAGCTCCGCAAGCCCCTTGTAGAATCGCTAGACTATGATAATTAACGGCGCGATCACTTTCGCGCAAATTCCCCATGATACCTACACCTACATAGCTGGCTTAGTGACAAGTCGACTCTGGGCCGCAGTTATCGTTTGGGGAGCAAATAATCAACATCGGGTTAAACTTTTGCAATTGTTGACAAATATAAAAAGCCCCTTTGCATTAGGATTGAGAATTTTCAAACAACAAATGAATCAATAAGTCTTATTATTCTCGAAAGTCTTGTTTATGCCCGAGGCTTCGCACGTATTTTTTGTTAAAGGCACACATTACATACAGTTTTAGTTTCTGTTGATAAATTTATATTTTTGTTTGGTTCCTCACTATATTAAGCCACCTTGCGCAGCACGGTCTCCACGGAAGACCAGCGCTATGGTACGATCTGCTCTACCATAGCACATGCTGAGTGGAGACCGATTTTTGTCAGTCTCTGTCGTCTGTTAATCTAAGTTTAGTTTATAAGAGTCTCTGTTCTGTTCTGGTCTGACAAAATAAAAATCTTTTTACTTTTTACTTTACTTTACATGACTATAACTACAATATGTATACAACATTTTGAGATTCATTAAGTAGTTTTAATGTGAAGAAGTAGCAAACATCCTTTTTTATAAGCTGATTATTTGGTTAATGGTGAAACTGTGAAATTGTATTGTATTACCTAAGTTCACCAAAACTATTGAACATATGAAGATGAATTTTGGCGTATATTTAGAACATTAGATTAGGCTACTTATTATTCCTAAAATACGAGTCCAAAACCGCAAGCAAATCTAGTTCAAAATAAATTAACTATAAGTATAATATTCTACATTATCGAACTTATCCCTCCTAGGGTTCTGGGATCCCAGGCCATACAGCCCGAAGTTCGACCTCATCGACCTGCAGATAGCGTTACCTCTTCACTGAAGTAATGAGGCCTTTTGTTACCCGAATAATAGGTAAGGGCACCTCCGATACACTAGATATTTACTAATGATCAAAGTTCGTTATCTAAATTTATATTAATATTATAGTCGAAGCAGATCTGAAGGTCAGAAGGTAAGTAGTTCGATTATTCGTAATATAGTCGAAGCAGCTCTTCAAGAACGTAAGTAGCTAGATTTATTTATTGGATAAAATTATTCCTAAGGCTCTAGACAGACGGACCGCATTTCAACTGCAATCCAACCGAACTGCACACCGACTGCAAATGAACTGCAATCAGACTGCGCAGTTGGGTTGTAGTTCTATTGCAGTCGTGTCAACTGCATTCAAACTGCAATTTGCGGTTGGATTGCAGTTGAAATGTGGTTCGTCTGTCTAGAGCCTAGTTGTAACTGGTTAAGCGACCCAAAAAATTCTATTTCTTTAGGCTACAAAATAAATTAGACAATTCATATTTTAACGGCAATGTGTCCGGTTGAACTTGTATGCAACAGATAATCACAAATGTGTCAGCTTGTCTGACCGTAGCCTCGACTCAGCTTGGCCAAACGAGTACTTACCTAACTTAAACATAATATTTTTAATCGCATTTCATTAACACTTTATCACACCAAAAATAATTATCATTCCAGTAAAACGCATTTTGAATACGAAACACAATGGCGTACAGCCATTCGGCTCACACCTCTCTGGAATTTCAATCTACCCTCAAATCAATTACAAATAAAAGTCGCGTCATACGATTGGTAGTGACGGGTGGATAGAACTGCCATTCCTTAATTTAGACAGTTCTGCTGGTGTGTTTTTCCTCTTATCTTCTAGGGCTTGGCGTTATTTTGATGTTGGTTTCTTAACATATTATTAATTATGATTATAAAAAATACAAAAAAAAATATTTTCCAAAAGTTTACAAAATAATAACACCTTAACTTAATTTATGTACATATTCTAACATTTTAGAGTTGATTGATTGAGGTGTTGCTCTTAACAGTGACCCCCGCACTAGGCTAGGCCTGTTTTGCGGGGTATCAAAACATTTTCTGTTTGCTGGTAAGGTAAGGAAGTGCACTAACAAAAACTTTAGTAACAATAGAATAAAACTAAAGCTAAAAAAAAACAATTAAAGCAAGTGCCAATGGCCATACATGTGACCAAAAATAATCAATAAATGAGCTATGAACTTACTATGAACTACATGAATCTACTAAAGAACAAGAAAAAAAAAACGAGTATGAAGTAAAGTAAAAATCACGGACATTGTTATACAATTCCTTCTGCCTGCAGGATGCTACCAAAGAACAGTGAGTGCCTCTAATAATATCGAGAAAAAAAAAGAAAAAAAAGGTGTCGCGAAAGAAGGTTAGCAATGGCATTGTCGTGTTGTCATTGAAAGTACGAAAGGGGCGGATTTGGTTGCCCAGGGAAAGTCTAGAAACGAACGAAAATAATAATGGATACAAAAATATATAATATGTATATAAAGTAAGAGTGGAAGGGAAATGTTCAACTAATGATAGCCAGAAGGCTTTCCGTCGCATCGTAATCAAGGGACAGCAGCCACATTTGTACTTTCTCTTTCACCCCGTAGAGCAAGCACGAAAGTTCACAATGCTTATTGGCACAACGATAAATGAAAGGGAAGGAAAAGTTTTTAAACCATTCGGCAAATTTGGTTTTTACGACAGGAACTTTAACTTTTATACGTCGGCGTGAGTCTGGTGTATCAGTGGCTGTCAGGGAACGAAACGTTTTGTGATAAGCCGATATAACACGCCGTATATGAACCTATAGATATGTTTAGATTTTATTGGTGCTTTTTATTTTAAGACATTTTTTAAATCGCGTTCACTCGTAATTTCTATCACAAAATATGAAACTTAAAACACGATTGTGATATACATATTTTAACAAAAATACTATCACATCTTTAAATTCACTTATTAAGCAAATGATCAGATTTATAAAGCGTATGAGTTTCAGTTCTATAGTTTAATTGATGGTGTGATCTCGCGTCACCTACTGCATGAAAATCGCGCCAAAGATCATTAAATCACTTCGGCCCACAAAACCTATTTAAAAAAGCTATTTTTTATCCCGCCCTATTCAGCGTAGAAATGCGCATTTCTCCCTTATTGGGGTGACTATGAAGCTGGTGGGATAATCTTTGACATTTTTATTAGATAAACCTACTCTATAAATTACAGAAAACAAAATAACAAAGCTGCCTATTCTTTTTGTAATATAAAACGATGACCTACAAATTACTATCTTGTGTTTCTGAGAGACCGTGTTGTGATTAGTTCTAATTCTATGTATGTAAGTATTTTAACAATTTCATCTTTTGATTTCTATTTTGAACATGTCCCGCCTAACTCGAAATTTCATGGTTACTCTAGTATTTCAGTATAAGGTGCTTACCTTGCAAGGCTGTTCCATTTAATTTATTTCTAAGAAAATGTTAATTCGGGCCTTATTTGCAGAAGTGCTCCTTACGTGAAAAATAGGCTCAGAAGTTTTAGGTAAAGGTGCCTGCCCTACACGGTAATGAGTCTCTTTCACTCGTACGGATCGCATTTATAATATAAGTTTTTGACAAAAAAATTACGAAATACAAAACATATGAACATGAAATTTTGTAGCTGATACTCAATTCCATGAACAAGTCATTTTATATGAACTCATAGTGCTGTATGAAAATGAAAATGAAAAGTTTTTATTTCTTTAAGCTTACAAATAAGCACTTAGACAGGTCATATTTTATACTATTAAATTATTTTATAGTTCACTTCAATTTTTTGTCCACCAGTGGAAGAAGTGAGAAGAAACCACTAGTATGTTCATAACATATGTGTCTAGTACATTTGATTTGCTTATCTGTAAGTTGGTAGATTTTGAGTTGGAGCAAAACTCGTTCCAAGCTTTTTTATCTTCTAAGTAATCTGATATTTTGTAATAAGCTTTTTTACAAAGAATATGTTTCACAATTTTTTTAAATTTATTTATTGACAATTTTTGCAACTCGCTTGGAGTTTTGTTGTAGAAGCGTATACATTGCCCTTTAAAAGATGCACTTATCTTATGTAGTCTAGTTGTGGGAACAGCGAGTTTATTCTTATTTCTAGTATTTACATTATGTATATCACTTTTTTTAGTGAACCGATTGATATTTTTATGAGTGTACAACAAGTATTCATAAATATATTGACACGGTATGATTCTCTAACCACGCTTGTATGTAACTACGTATGTATCCTCATAAGAATATGTTATATTGGTAAGTAGGCAGTAGTTTTTAGCTCATTTTATTTATTTTAACCCTAGAGTACTAATATACATTTACCACAGCTTAATACTAATGATCGCTTGGGAGGCTACTTTTTAAATAAAACCAATTTATTATATTAGTTATTTAATAATTTTTTATAAAGATAACAGAAAGGAATAGGCAAACTTCTACCTTTTCAAAAACTTAAACCAAATTCTTCTTTAAAATCAACATTAGTCTTAAAATAAGACTTGAAACTTATAATTATGAAGATTTTTTCTTATAACATAACAGCCTTTTAACAGTCTGGTAAAAAAAAAGACTTCTCGATTTTTGTTTTTTTTTGGCATCAGTATTGCTATCCAATATGTTAACTTTATAAAACACTAAATCAAACTTATGGTAACGTCACATTTTTGTCTACAAACGAATTTGAAGTCAGCCTTTAATTTTTTGTTACTTTAGCTACAAGATTTTCCACTGAATGTTCTGGAACTGAAGAACCTGACGCATTACTTGTGTCTTGATGTGGTATTGAAATGTACGGGGGTTCAGAGTCATCTACAACAATATTTTGTAGGTCTTCTTCCAGTCGGAATGGCACGAAAGAAGGATCTGCCACGCTATTGTCAGAGTCATAAGGATCGACATCCAGGTGGTCCTCAGTTTCACTGTCGGAGTTCTCATTTAGTAAGGAATCGGCTATCTGTTATTCGTTGAGATTAATCTTAAAAGAAAATAAATATTTGCTAAGTTATAACATGGCTACATGCTAAAAAACAGCGCAAAACAAGACAAGTAACTGAAAATAAACTTACCGTTAATACTAATGATCGCCTCCCAGGCGATCCAGTAGCTTTTATTTTGAAAACGGAGCGTCCGCGACGGGTCCGCTTGCGCTCACGTCTGCGGCGTGGTGAATACGGAATTGGCGCGAAAGCACAATTTTATTGGCGGGCGCGTTTTTGAAATAACCGGAAAAAACTTACCGCGCGCGGCCTGTCAGGCGATGATTAGTATTCTAGGGTTAAAGACATTGTAAGACACTTTTGACATTGATCAGATTTGGATAATACTTCAATGTTTCCCCAGGAGGAGATAATCGGAGCTCGAGTCTGAAGGAAATCCCAGAATTTTTTGACTCCTACGTCAATTGACCCCGTGGTACAATAGGTAAAGCATGCCTTACAGGGAAAGGGTTGGTTCAAGTCCAGTCGAAGTCGAAAAAAAATTGTTTTGTGGTGATTTTTAAATTTTCTTAGTAAAGATGAGGTTTTAGTTCTTGTTTGTACACCTAGATCATCCTAAAATAAAATTAACGTATAGCCAATTATACAATAACTAGTTTCTGCCCGCGTTGTTTCTGTGGAAACGTTTAAAGGTATGGGAACTGATTTACGGGATAAGAAAGTCTATGTTTTATTCCGGGCCTGGAACTACCTGTATGCAAAATTTCAGGCCGATTCGTTCAGTAATGTTTGCGTGAAATAGTAACAAACATATTACATATAAAACTTTCGCGTTTATAATATTACGCCGCGGTTTCACCCGCGTGGTGGTTTGGATAATTAATATACAATTATATTCAGCATCTTCACAAACTTTCGCGTTTATAATATTATTATAATAGATAGGATAAAATAAATAAATAATGCTGGACAATTCACACAGCATTATCTAGCCCCATGGTAAGCAGAGCTTGTGTTATGGGTACTAGATAACTGATATACATAATACTATATATTACATAGATAGATATTTTTTATTATACATAGAAAACGACCAGAACACCCGGAACAAATATCTGCAGATCGTACACACAATTGTTCCGAGGCGGGAATCGAACCCGCAACCTCCTGCGTCGCAGGCGGACCTTCGCCCACCGCGCCACATCGGTCGTCAAAATAGGATAGGATTATTACTGACAATATAATAAAGGTGCAGTTTCATAGGCACGGGTTTTATACAGGATTGTTGAATAGACACCTTCGCCACGTCGAATCCCTCACAAAAACCCCCGACCGCCAACACACATAGGAATCCAAGAATGTAGCACGTAAATAATTGAATGAAATTAAGTACTCCGATATGTAAAGCAAGTTCCTTAGTAACGTGGAGGTGCTGAGACCCTCTCCACAGGTTATTTATTATTCAGGGTAACTGAATTTATTGTGCTGGCAATACCAGGTGAAGTTGGGGGTAAGTGTGCACAACTGCATCTTAAACTAGGGACTTAAATTTAAGGAGTGGTTAACTGAATCCTTGAATTTTACCCGGCTGTGTCAGAAAGAGGGTTATTATTGTTTTTGATTATTGAAGATGTATTTAAAGCAGGCACCATTTATTCACTAGATGTTAATTATCACTCAATATTCGTCTTATTTATTTTATTAAATTATGGTATGATCTCTATACAAATATTTCAATAATTATCATAATTACTGAAATATTTATTTTTTGTTATTTCGCTTTAAATAGAATTGAAAAACTTCTTGACATAATATTAACTGTTGATTCAGTTTTATCCAAAATTATTTGAGGTATAAAAATGTTGCAAACACACATAAAGTATTTGAATTTTTCACCATCATTCTAACCTGACCACGACTCAGTAAACGTAGTGTAGGACGCCCTCCGACCAGGTGGGATGACAACCTGCGAAAGACTGCAAGTAAAGACAGGGCGCTATGGCCCTCATGGGGGGGAGGGCTGTGTCCAGCAGTGGACTAATATAGGCTGATGATGGTGATGATGATTCTAACCTGACTTGACCCACTGCTGGGCACATACTCATTCTCAGCTCTCGCTATTAAGCTCCTAGTGTGACGTAACCTGAGCTCGTTAACCGTTTTATAGCTCCACTCAGTTTTGAAGAGCTCATTATTACAGCTCCAGTTTGATTGCCAATAATGTTCCATTAACACTTTAAGGTTACTTAACCGAGGGTAAAGTATATTACCTTTCTTAACCGAACGTCTTCTTCGCAATGCATAGCTTAAGGGCTTCAAGTTTACTGACTGTGACATTGCAGAAAAGTTACCAAGATAGACATGCAATCATCGCAAGATAGACAGAATGGTCAGAATAATCAATTTAATTATATCAGTAACTAGCTGTTCCCCGCGGTTTCACTCACGTTAAATTCGAATTTCACATTTCTGGTCCATTCGTTTCGGAGCCTATTCATAACTTACAAACAAAAAATCAAATCTTTCCTCTTTATAATATTAGCTAAAAAAAAACGAGTGCAAATCCGCGGGCAGGATAAAAGTAGCGTATATGGAATAGATAGATAGATATAAACTTTATTGCACACTAATTATAAAATGACAATGTAAGATAAAAACTTAAAAAAACTAGATACAATTGGCGGTCTTATCGCTCAAGAGCGATCTCTACCAGACAACCATGGATGGATAGGATCGTGGACAGTACCAGGGGATCTGTGTGTGAATATCTAATAGCTTGATGATAAATTTCATTAAGATAAATTACAACCTTCTCATTAATTACATACTCATGGTTAATATTCATACTAATGAATATTTTAAAAACTTACAAAAGGATGTAAAATACTTGAGGATAGTCACTTCTGTGTTATAATTGAAGGGCATCCATCATGTCTAAGAAAAAAAAATCTTACTCAATACTCAATATATTTATTGTTGTCTTCACATTGGCTTAACTAGTAGGTGAGTCTTATAAATAAACAAGTGAACTGAACTGAACTGGATCAAGTTATTGGATCTGACGAGATCCATCCAAAATTACCCAACGAATAAATTACACTCACTACATTTTGCTAGCACTAATAATTCCCCGTGGTTGCCAGGCAGTATATCGGTTCTTAGCCCATCAATTTTAATTCATAACCTCAAACCCCCGCTGCAGAGACGTCTAAGTGTTTTATCCTGTCGCTCCGCCGCAGAAAGAACCGCGGAGTCTTAGGTGCTAATTTATGGAAAATAGTCTTTGAACCGTTTGCGGTCGTCATTTGAATGTCTCCGAGATTGATTGAAGGATTTGCTGAATTAGTTTCGGTACTCACAGCCTTTAGCTACTATAATATTTATTGCTTGAGCATCGTCTTCATGTTTTTCATATTCATTTATTTATTTGCATACACATACATTGTCACATCGAAACACACATACACACACACACACATCCTCTCATTATCGTTGTCACATAATAGTCGCGAAGATAACCATTGGGGTAGACGTATTCTTGAGTGGAGACCACGACTCGGCAAACGTAGTGTAGGACGCCTTTCGGCCAGGTGGGACGACAACCTGCGAAGGACTGCAGGCAGATGCTGGATGCGGCAAGCTGAAGACAGGGCGCTATGGTGCTCATTAGGGGAGGCCTATGTCCAGCAGTGGACTGCTATAGGTTGATGATGACATTGTCACGTAATTTTAGAGTAGGTTTAGCGTCGCTTATTCTATAGAAAAAAAAACTTTATCATACCACACAAAACAGAAAAGAATACATGAATAAACAATAGATTAAAGGAAGAATAAAGGGCGGCCCTATCGCTGAGAGCGATCTCTTCCAGGTGCAATTTTTCTAACACAGCACAGGTAGGTCTTTGAATATTTTGGTGGGAAATATAAGCTCATGAACTAACTTCCAAGTTTTAGTATTCTTCGCAATAAAATTACTACTTTGAAATATAGTGAAGTCTAAGTGATAGAATGATCTACATTCCATCACACCCCAGCTTTAAAATATTAGTAGATTATGTCAAAATTTTCAATATCTCTGTGTCAAGAGAAATCGCGGTGTAATATGCTCAAACGTCTCTATTACTTACAAATATGTTAGATCGCGAGCCGACAGATTTATGTGATCATTTATTTCTAGTCTTCATTCCGAGTCTAGACTTTCAATAGAAATATAATGGTATTATGTCAAGACTAAGGCCGTCAAGACTATAGACTTGAAACATTGCGGTTATTGGTACAGAACTGAGTGACTACATGCAAGGTTTTCCAAAATCACTGAAAGGTATGAGATAGTACAAGAAAGCTTCTAAAATAATATTTGGTTTATCCAATTTTTTAATACCTATGAAGTGGGTTGATAGCAAGAGAAAAAAATAAAATGCGTTTATTTAAGTCCTTGAATAGGAAAAAAACAATAGTGTATTCATATATGCCATTGGACATTATTTATGCAATAATAAATTATATAGGTCTATAGCGTTTAGGTACGCAGTAAAATATGTGCTACTATGATTCGTAAAGTGACGTTTAAGAGAGTTAAATAAGGGTTAATTCGTTCTTTCGATATATTTGTACCTGAATTGGTATTATTTTATGCTAAAAATAATTGAAACGACTATTTTAAATAGATGTTTTACTACGTCACGTTAATAGTAGGTAGCGCTTCAGATCAGCTGATGTTTGAAACGATTGTTTGACTTTTGATTGTCGATAAAATTTTATTAACTAAGTCAAAGTTAATTTACGGATCTATTACGATGTCAAGTCCATCCACGTTTTGGCCGAGTTATGGCGAGTCCTTCTTTTTGCTTAGGTTTGTCCAGGATAACATGTGAAATCGAACAAAATAAACGCTTGGGATAACTCGCCCACAATGATATACCCACAAAGACAAAACAGAATGAAAAAGCGGGCAAAGGAAATTCCAACCGAAAACCTTCAAAGGTAACGTAGCCCGTTCAAATTCAAAGAACGCTGCGAATAAATCGCAATTGTCTGAAGCAATAGTGAAGTAGGACGATAAATTGGATGAGGCAGCAATATTGCCTGCTCAGAGCCGTAATAGGCAATCCTCGACATCCAATCGTGAGGCTTTTTAAATACCTATTTGGTTTGGGAACGTAAAGTTGATTTCCAAGATCTTTCATTGCGCCCCGCCGCATTTAGGTACGCATAAATATAAATAACAATGAATAGAATCAAGAATGAGAAGCAATTTCAGACTGCAAAATTATGTATTTCAAAATAAACGACGTTATACATACAGTATCGAATTTTCTTTTATTTTGTGGAAAATCCAGAGATTATTCGCTTTCAAAATGATTTTCCCAAAGTTTTCCAAAAAAAACCTACTTAGCACTATTTGTGCCCTCCATCTAGATGTAAACACTGAGGAGTAAGCACAGGGTTGCCTGATAGGAATAAAACATTCCGCTTTTTGGTCAAGTTTTGTGCTGTAATGTGAAAATACAAGAAAAAAGAAATTAGCTCAGTTTTGAGACACAATTACGGGATTTGAGTAGGTTGACCTTTTATATAGGCTATTCCATATGCCTATATGCTATACTATACAGTCCATAAAAACTATGTATATGCCTATATGCTATATACTAGTGGTTTCCTTTTCACTTCTTCCAATAGTGGACAAAAAATTGAAGTAAACAGTAAAATAATTTTATTTGATAATAATTTATATATAAAATATGACTTGTCTAAGTGCTTATTTTGTAAGCCTAAAGAAATAAATGATTTTTTACATTAACTTTTTACTATACTTTACCATTTTCAATCATTTAATTAATGAATAATTGCAGTTTTTAATTCATATTTGGTTTTTCATTATGTTGAAAGAATGAATAAATAAATAATTAATGTTGGACAATTCACACCGGAACAACTATCTGCAGATCATACAAACATTTATCCCGAGGCGGGAATCGAACTTGCAACCTATACGCAAGGGGTAGTGATTTTTTTATATACAGTTTATGTATGATCGCATGATTATTTCCTCTTGAAAACTGTACTTTTGCACACCCCGGGGCAAATGCAGCCAGCATGCTATCTTTCCCCGGAAAAGCGAAACAAACCGCGCAGCCGACGTTGGAAACCCTGACTCCATTCCACCATCAAAGTCCCTGTTTCGCGCCCGACGGCTCGCATTGTCTGAAATTAATTTTCCTGTTCCGTCGAATGCATCTTTTATGAGATAGTGGAACAAAAGTGAGAAAAATCCCTACTCTTATTAGGGAATTTAATTCGTAGGGCTCTAGGGCCCACTGTCGTGTTTGGGCAATTGAGGGCGATTTGTCTTTTTGTGATAACACTGGAATGCGTTGCAGGAAATAATGATGGTGAAGACAGGTTTAGATTTGTTGATTTTTGTTGCCATGGTAGTCTCGGCTTACGGATCCACCCCCCAACTCTGCCCGTGGAGGTCGTAAGAGTCGACTCAGGGAATTTATCGGAGATGGGGCAGGAGTTTATGTCTGTGTATCTTAAATTAACAACTACGTAAACTGTGAACCTCAAGCTACCTGGCTGCTGGCAGTTAGCTTGAGGTTCACAGTTTACGCAGTTGTGTGTGGGTGGCTAAGGAAAAATTAAAAAAAAGAAAAAAAAAATGTTTTTAGGCTTATAAAAGCCTCCTTGTTCAGCTATTATCGATGTGTGCGTGATGGTAAGATTTGATTTTAAGAAATTAATGGATATGGTGTTACGCCATGAACTTTTCAATCCACCCTTGTATGTAAATAGCAATCTTTTAATGCTAACAGCGTCAAAGTAATAGTAATGCAGGTACTCTGATTTATGAGTTAAAATCAAATCAATAAATAATTCTGGACAATTTACACACCATTTTTTAGCCCCAAGCTAAGATAAGTTTGTTTTAATGGTTACTAAATAACTGATATACATAATACAGTTTTTCTATCACTTAATACTTGTAATACATATACGAGTATTATCTCTCTGTTGTAATTTAAAACTTTATAGACATTTTCAAGCCGATGATGGTGTTCCGAAATAAATAAAATACATGACATAGATCGATATTTTCAGAAAACGACCTCTGAAGAAATATTTGCAGATCTTACAAACATTTGACCCGGCGGGAATCGAACTCCTTCGTCGCAAACAGACCTTTGCTCACCGCGCCACAGAGGTCATCTCCAAATACAAATGTTATCCTTGACAATTTTTTATCATAACCTTCATTTTTTAAAGCTGGCAATTAAAACTACCGTATTACCTACGGTAAAAAACAATATCAGGCTACAAAAGAGCCACAAATACTCCAATTTCCCCAACATTCCCATGCAACCACAACAAGCTGCATCGGAACCGAAATATAAATTTTTAATGACGTCATAAACCTCTCATTAGGCAGGCTTTGGAAGGCGCCGCGGGTTTCCCTTCCACCCCAGTTATCGCGCGAAAACTTTCGCCCAATCCGATTTACCTGAGTTAATTACGTTTTCTACTATTACGGCTTAATATCGAGCTGGCGAGGATTGGTCTTTGACTATTAATTTTTAGTTTTACAGCGCTGATTTATCAGATGTAAGGGCTGATGTAGGAATGGAAATATATTTAGGAAAAAGTTAAGAGGATTTAAATTAGTTATAAGATCTGACATTGTATAATTTTGTATTCTTGCAAATAAACGATTTGATTTGATTTGATTTGAATCTAATGTATTTAATTTAGGTAGTTCCTATCTCCATAAATTTTCAAAGCTTTTATGGTACCTACTTATTTCCCAGAAAATAAAAGGTTTTACTTTTAGGAATATAGCTTTCCGGAAATGTGGATTGTAATTGTTTTGAGTGACGAATGTATTGTATCAAATCAACAGATCAAGCTATTTTATATTGTCTTGCTTTGATCTTCTTGCTCTGTGTCCATATAAACGACATAAAATAATGTAAAGAAGTTCTTGTTTACAGACACACGTATAACTACATCTTTATAAAACACATTTTAAATTAAATAAAATACCAATTCTCTCCTCCCCGACTAGCAACTACGAAATTCGTGTGAAACATCAGAAGTTGTCGGCACCGGGTCGTATCCGGATTAAATCTTGAGACGCGTCAATTATCGGTGCCTACGCATTCAGAGTAGGCACCTGAGGACCCCGTCTTAAACTATTGTTTATTAAGCATATCCTACTTTAAAGATACTTATGGTGTTAAGGGTGAAAATATGTGTGAATAACTAAATCTACTAACGGGAGTTCTGCGAAAGTTGCGAATAGAATGATCGGCCATGTCTCGTATAGAGATTTAGGAGTTTAGATTTCTTGGTGTGGTTGTGTAATTATACTGTATTTTTTATGGTAGCATTGCCATCTGCAGAACAATTCACCACTAAACTGCGATCCCCAACATGCATGCCCAGCGTTGGGCATTATATTAGGAATAAAATTATTTTGTTTTCTGAAAATTTCGCTTTAAACGACGATAAGAGGAAATATAAGTATAGCCCTGATAGAACTGCGCAAGCAACTCGTCGCTTAGCTCGCTAAGTACCTTTGAATCGGCGTTTGAACCAAACAATAATTTGATCAAACAGAAAAGCTAAACGGGAGCTCAGTGCGTTCACCCTTTACTACGTTTCAACATCTAATGAAAATTTTATCGTTCCTACCAATTATGCCCGTACAATATTTCTCGGGAACAATATCCTAAGATTCCTTGCCTTAAATTAATACCAACTAGAAGCCGAGAGGCTTACAGCTGACTCACTCTTTCGGAAAAATGGAATTATTAATTATCTTAACGAATGTCTTGAAAAACGTAGGATTATTAGACATTATTATCAACTGACTCACTGATTTAGTCTTTCTTGTATGCAACTGCCAAACATTACTTGGTAAACCTACTGAACTCTCCACGAAGAATTAACATTAAACCATTTTTAGTTAAAACATTTACAGAACTAAATACTCTTTTATGTAGGTTCCGTAATTATGAAAAATCTTTTTAGCAAAAGCCTAAGTACTTAAACATGGAAAAAAAGGCGAGTAAAAAAGGATGAGTAGTGTAGTGAATAGCGCAAACCCCAACATTTCAGCTATTCAAGTTAATATAAAAAGATCAGAAGTGTGACCATCAGTTACTAGCTTGGGGCTCGAGTAGAATTTTTGCTAAGTTTGACCTCGACATAAGGAGTAGTGTTGTAGTGAGTTAGCTGTACCCTCCCATTCCTAAGAAGATTCCCCATAATGACGGCCATAAAACAGTGCTCCCATTAACCTGCCGCAATATATGCCTCCCTAATGTTGCTACTACGTTTTAAAATATATGGAAGGCCAAATTAAACAGCCTATTGCAGTCTTAATCAGGCTCGCAAGATTTTTACGAAGATTTAATGCATGATTAAATTTAATGTTAGTGAGGGCGAGAAAAAGCTTTCATGAGGGAAAGCAGCATATTTTAATTTGCGATTAAATTTGCGAAGAAGTTTTGAATTCTCTGTACTGAAATTTACCTATCAGTATTCTTACGTCCTCTGCTGAAGTTGCGTCCCCCACACAAGGGGCGTTTGCTATGATCTATAAGTACGCTTGGCAGTCGAATTTGTGATTGTAGCAAAGGTGTTAAAATAGACTGAAGGAAGCTGGTACTCTTCCTCTGGTGAGATCCCTTTGTCGATCTAACGACCTCCGCAGACTGTGTTTAAAGAGTCGATTCTGCCGCGATATTTGGTGTCAATTGTTGCGGCATTTACTGTTTAAATAAGCTATGTACTTTAAAACTTGGTGTTAGTAGTGAGACTATAGGTTATTCTGTGGTAAAACCATACTTTATTATTCGAAGTTCAACTAGCTACGTAGGAGTCGATTCTGCCGCGATATTTGGTGTCAATTGTTGCAGCATTTACTGTTTAAATGAGCTATGTACTTTTAAAAAGCTTCATGCAATAAAATGTAATTATGTTGTGAAAGGATATTTATATATATTATTATAATTCGATGTTCTACTAGCTACGTACATATTTCTATTTAAAATATTCATAGTATGTAGAAAGTTTTCGTTTAAATGTATTTTCGTAGAAAATAAACCTATCCACTTTAAAGAAGTAGATTTGTAGAAAATTGAGGCAATTCTGAAAGAAACCCCCACATTATTTGTCTCACAAATTGTGTGTTGATTTGCTTTTATCATCTCCCAGAACTCTTATCTGCCAAATTACAATCCGCTCGATGCAATAACACAAACAATAAAAGGAAAATTTCATTTACGCCATTTTGCTACTTGGAGACGGGAATGAATCTGCTACTTTTGAAGCCGAGAGCTGGGAATCCCCGCCGTGGTGTAGGGTTGCCTATTATTTTGATTTATAGAGGAGACAATAGACAAACCTAGATTTTCGAGTGGCAATTGCCCAACGTTGTTATTATAACACTAAGTAAACCTATAAGTAAATCATAGGTTAATATAAAATTGATAAATTTAAAACTCAAACTTAATATAATTTATTTCTTTAGGCTTACAAAAAAGAAGCACTTAGACAAGTAAAATTTTATACTATTCATTATTATCAAATAACATTATTTTAATTTTAATGTTCACTTAAATTTTTTGTCCTTGTTATAGGTTAGATTTAGAAAGAAGTAATTTTTTACAGTCAGACAACTTGTACAACCAAAACCGTTGATACCATTGAAAATTTAAACCTACTTTAGAACACATTGAATGTAATTATCAAAGCACCAAGCAAACCGCAATTTTCCTAAACGACTTAAAAAATATTAAAGTTCTATGTTCGGCTGTATGTTTTTTTTTTTGTATTTTCGTAGATTTCTCCGTCCATAATGAACCTATTTGGAAGATTATTTCGCTATTATATGGAAAATGATCCCGAAGTTGTCCCATAAAAACATATTTCCGATGGATTAGTATTTGTCTTGAAAACGTAAAAACAGTCATAATAGTAAGGTATTTCATAATTATACATTTATTTATATGTTCTGTCTTAGAACGAATAAAATTCATTCATTAATTTTATTCGTTATATGAAAGAACATAATAAATAAATTATGCTGGACAATTATTATACGGCCTATAATATCCATCAGTGGGTGAACGCTTATGATGATGATAGCTTGAGCTCTTTTTAAGTTCACTGCCACCTTTAGAACCTTCTAAGCACCAACCTTTCTTGAGCCCCCGTGTAGTGGCAGCCCTGCGCCTGTAGTTGTCGCGGTAATAATATAAAAAGTACGAGAAAAAGGAGGAAAATTGTTATCATAAGACGTCGCTCCCGGAGGTGAGTTTGGATGGTGTTATGCGGGATAAAGCAGTTTAAACTGTTTAGTTGTTTCTTGATTTTAGCATTGCGACGTTCGAACTTTCATTTGTGAAGTCGCAGTAGATAATATATCTACCTGTTTCAACGTATCTAATTAAAAGCTAAAAAATGATTGTTCTCTTTATTTGGCATTAGTCAGAATGTGATAAAACACTATTAAGTTAAGATGTTTTTAAAATAAATTTGTTAGCAGATGTTTACAGAATAAAAAAAATGATATTACGGTCAATGTGATTGATTTTATAAACCACTTTCTGTATTTATAAGTGAAAGGTTACTTCAGTACTGTTCAATATTTTTTGAAATAAAAGCTCACAATAATAATAACCACTTTCTGACAAGCTGAAGTGTTTTTTATTTCTGTCATTTGTTGAAATTAGCCAACCGAAAACTCACGTAATGAGGCCTTTCGAACCATAAACAGAAACTATTAAATAAAAATGTCTACACACACAAAAAGAAAAATTCAATAACTGCCTTCCGGCATTTCTGATAACAAAAATTAATACTTTAAAAAGTTCATAAATCAAATTGATAAAAAACTTCTTGGCTCCATCGTTAGGAACACCGCCCCGAGTAAGTTGTGTTCCTGGCCTGATAAAATGCAAATTCACGCAGATTCTTCTAAAGTTTTCTTATTACTTGCGCTAATAAACGATTCCTGGGATGGTCTTACCTGTCTTTATCTACCTACGGAGAGTTTACCCGGAGTTTGGGTATCTCGGCGGATATTTTATAAAATTTATTTATTATTTTATTTTTTATTCATTATTATGATCATCATCATCATCGACTTATGTTAGTCCACTGCTGGACATAGGCCTCCCCCAATGAGCGCCAAAACGCCCTGTCTTCAGTTTAACGCATCTAGCATCCACCTGCAGTCTTTCGCAGGTCGTCATCCCACCTGGTCGGAGGGCGTCCTACACTACGTTTACCGAGTCGTGGTCTCTACTCAAGAACACGTTAGCCCCAGCGGCCATCAGTTCTTCGTTTTAAATTATAAAGTAGGCTTAATCGGCTGATGTGTTTATACGTCTGTCGGTGAACTCTATTTAGTAGTAAACCGGACTTTACCTACATAACTCAGTAAACTAACGTCCTTATGTTCCCATTGTAACAGCGTGTACACACCACTCTAAAGGGTAGTATAGGGTAGTGGTAGAGACCATAAAATTTCCCTCACAAATGCTCCGGGGTCATTAACCTTTATTTTATTACTGCTTTTACTAAACACAAGGCAGTTTACGGAAGGCTAATAGTTTTACGCGGTCTAAAATTACATAGTGGCAAAAATCGTTTGTAAAACCTATGTTAATGAATTTCTAAAATACTGAGCTTCTACCTACACGCCATAGTGGTGTCTTAGCACATACCTACCTTAGATATTTATTGACGATATAAAATTACAGGACATAGGTAACTAACATAATTTGACGTTTTTATATATGACGTCACTTAATAAAAAATATGAATTCTTATCAATTTACTATGTTTTTTAAGTTCTGCGGGAACTTAGCGAGAATAAAATGTACCTATATATGTATATATGACGACCGATGTGGCGCGGTGGACGAAGGTCCGCCTGCGACGCAGGAGGTTGCGGGTTTGATTCCCGCCTCGGAACAATTGTGTGTACGATCTGCAGATATTTGTTCCGGGTGTTCTGGTCGTTTTCTATGTATAATAAAAAATATCTATCTATGTAATATATTGTATTATGTATATCAGTTATCTAGTACCCATAACACAAGCTCTGCTTACCATGGGGCTAGATAATGCTGTGTGAATTGTCCAGCATTATTTTATTTTTTATTTTTTTATTTATGTAGGCGCGACGCGGGATTATCTACCAATATCTATAAAAAACCGAAAGAATCATCAAAATAACTTACAATTGACGGAGTAATCGGCGAACAGGCATAAAAATACACATAGATCCGAACATTACGACCTCCTCCGTTTTCGAAATCGGTTAAAAATAATTAAATTACTGTACCCTGCGTCTTTTCTTTAGGAGCCCTAATTTTAACATAACTACCTCAAAATCTGAGTTACTGCACTGAGGACTTTAAAAATCCCGACAACACAGATCAAGGTCAACAAAATTAGCAATATCTTGTTTACTGAAACAAATACTATTATTCAAAAGTAACAATAATACGGCAAAGTAGTGAAATATTCAGTGAGAAGTCCCGCGGGCGCTACAACGGCCACTGAGGTGTGTAAAATGCGGGTACATGTCTTGTTTGCCCCCGCGATGGAGGACTAGTTTATCTATGTTGTAGTCTAAGTAAAAAGTATGGCATCGCCCGTAGGCCAGATTTTTCTACGGTAAGTGGAAAAAAATTATGTACCTATCTTATCAAGGTGTTATGAAATTCAGTCCTAAGCCCTTACTCCGCGAAACCGACGGTTGTTATAACGAATACATCCGACAAAGAACCAAAGTTATCGACATAGCTCTAAGAGCTGTGGGCCGGCCATATCTCGCTAATAACCGACCATGATTCATTAAACGTAGTGTAGGACGCCCTCCGGTCAGGTGGGATGACGATCTGCAAAAGACTGCAGATGGATGCAGCAAGCCTAGGGCGCTATGGCACTCATTAGGGGAGTCCTATATCAAGCTGTGGACTATTATACGTTGATGATGATGTTATCACCATCAGCAGCTTGGATGATTCAAAAGCTTCTTCACAACCATATACGTTTACTCGTTCTTAGGGCACGCAGGGTTTGATACCTAAAATGATAACTAGAAAACAATATATGGATGATTTTGGTAACCTAACCTTTAAATATATTCGTTATATTCTCTGAATCCATACAGTCCTTTAAGGTACATAGGCTGATATCCCAATCGATTTATAATTTTAATGAGTTTATGACTATAAAATGTAATTTATAATGTATTATTGTGTATTATAATGTGGATATATGTTGTTTTTTACATATAGAATATAATGTGACATGTAACCAATAGTTATGAATAAATGAACGATGAACTATGACATACTTAAACCAGCCCCATTCATACTCCATTTGCTGTCATTTCCATGACAATAAAATGCGTCATAGACCATTGAATAGAGCTCGACCTCGAGAAAAATGTGTCATTGAAACTGCCTATACATTACACTTTACCTGCAGCATTCAGAAACATATTTTCCTAACATTATTCCATTTAAACAGCACTTCAACCGTAAACTCTATTTGCACGCCGCTTAGGCTCACATTTGAACGTTGTTTATAGTCTATATATTTCGGGCATGCACTTTACGTGGTGCATACAAATCCTTCGCTCCATATTTTGAGCTGATATTTTCACTTGCTTCCATTTGTTGTTGCAATTTATGTCTTACAGAAATCTGAAAACATTATTATCAAATAACCACTTCAATGTGTGAACTTCTGATAAATTGTCCGTGATGATATCTTTGGTACTCACGAATAGCATAGAGTTCCATAGTCAATGGGGTATCGCTGACGATTCAAACGACTGTATACCGACTGAATCATTGATCATTATTGACCCACGAAACCCTTCTGTTTATTTAACATCTCCACTGCGATCACTATTCCAGTTGCTAAAGATCATGGCAAAACAAGAGGGTTTGCTTGGGGACACTAGGTTGCTAGGTTAGGTTAGGTTAGGTTCGGCAATGGAATACCCAGCTCTGCTAAGCGTGCCTTCCCCAAACAATTAACGGTGATAAGGCGTGGAGATATAGGTGTACTTATGCTGAGTTAAATAGACCAAGAACAAATTTATTTATGATAAGGTACTACTGATGGCAACTACTATAAGAATTAGCAAGCAGAAATGGCATTGGTCCGGCCATATCTCGCGAAGAACTGAAAACCGATGGGGCAAACGTGTTTTTGAGTGGAGACCGCGACTCGACAAACGTAGTGTAGGACGCCCTCCGGCCAGATGGGATGGCAACCTGTGAAGGACTGCTGGCAGGCAGATGCTGGATGCGTAAAGCTGAAGACAGGGCGCTATGGCGCGCATTAGGGGAGGCCTATATGCAGCAGTGGACTACAATAGGCTGATGATGATGATGAAGTAAACTACTGACCGTCTCCAATGGGGCCCTGGGCCAAACTCTCTCTTTCTCTGTACCTCTCCAATTTTTACTTTAATAAAATATTAAGGTTTTTAAATATAATTGGGAACTCATCGCTGCGTCATTTTATAGGTACCGGGCGATTTTCCGAATGTAGGTGATCTTTAATAGTATTTTTCTTCATCATTTACTCTCAATGGTAACTATGAGACACCCAAGAGTTAATTTTCCTGTCCCCAGTGGCATTGACTCTACCTACCCTCATTAAGCTTTGAATACACGTGACCTAGTTCACTCGACGCCTTTTGTTCATTTGCTTGAAATCAAAATGATTCCGTGCAACTGTACAAAAGCCGATCTGTAGGGTGGGGATAAACGGGCATTTTTTTGTCGAATTTGAATATTTTCAAAATCAAAGTGATCAAGATTTTGTCTCCGGCACGTTATAGTATTGAGCAGAACTGCTCGTTTTAGTTATTTCTTGATCGTAAAATTGTCTGGAGTATTGTCTGCCGTAATTATGTATTTTTGCCATGTTCTATGATAGTTTTCATAATGTAACTACGGTGTAACTAGATTTATCTCCCAAATTTTTTAAGTCTAAGTTCTAGACCATAGTGTTCTTGATTACCTATGTAGGTACTTATTACTTCAACTTAACACTAAATCAAAAGGCTCGTTATCAGCAGTATAATTAACATAACAAACAGGTATAACTTTTTCAATACCCACATTTTTTTTACAATCTTTACACAAAATAAACCCTTTGAAACCGTAAAATAACCACAAAATGCAGAATAAAACATTTTTACCGCTGTAATAACTCTCCGACAATGAAACGCGAAGCGCGAAGTTAGTGAAAGTTGGTAACTACGGGTCGCCGGTTCGAGTCCTGGCCAATTTTACTGCACGCGGTTTTACGGCGCAATTTACAAGTTGCTGGAAAGTTTTTTACTAAAGGTTCTCTTACCTGTGGCTGATTATACTGAGTACCTGCCTGGCGTGGAGAGGGGTCGTGTACCGGAGCGAGGGAATTATATTTGTTTGTACTATTTTAATATCGAAGAAGAACATTTTGTGTATTTAATTATTATAGAAGTCATTTATAAGAATAAAATCAGTCCAATAAAAATTAAGAAATAGTAATATAAATAAAATCTACCAAGAACTGCACGAGAATTAGCTCTGGGATTCGTATGAGTTATTCTTGAGATCGTTGCCGTAACAATATATATTTATTTATTTTAGCTTGCATTTTTCACAATACTGTGATTGTATTAACTAATTTAAAAAAATATAGGCATATTTATTTTATGTAAAACTTCTTCTCTTTAACATTTCTGGTATTGCCCATGTCCCATAGGCCGCGGGACACCCGTTTTACCGCTCTAGTCACAACTTGATTGAAACATCAAGAAAGAATATCGCTTCACTGAAGTTTGTCGTCTATCGGCAATAATTTCTCAAGCCTGCACTATCAGTCATTCCAAATCCCCACTTATTCGTTACCACTATAAAGTCCACATTCCCATCCCAAGTCTCTCCTCTATACTTTAGGGATCCAAAGCGCATATTTTCTACAAAATTGAACCTTCACTGGATTTTATCAGAAGCTCAATTCGCTCCACTAGGCAAGGTCGAGGCGGTATCGCGATGTGCACTCGATACACTAGCTGGACAACATAAAGGGTTATTGAATTTGACTGGATATTTGAATGGATAAAGCTTATCTTAGAAAGTGGAATGGCTACGCAATTGAACAATACAACGGTACCTATTGAGAATTAAGGACGTATGGATCAACAAGAAATGAGAAAATAAACTGAAACTCAAACTCAATAGCATTTATTTCTTTAGGCTTACAAAATAAGCACTTAAACAAGTCACATTTTATACTATTCATTATTATCAAATAACATTATTTTAATAGCATTTTAAATAGCATAGCGTTTAAATTATTTCGTACAATCTCGTCAAAGTACGTTGATATATTATCGTTTGATTTTACGCATCGCCCCTCCAACGCAATCGAAATAGGCTGGAGCAACGGAAAGATAAAATGATAATATAAATTATCTATAATTTTAATTATTGGTCACAAGCATAATGATACATTATTATCATAGCATAGTGGCAATGTGAATCTGTTTCTGTTTGTTTGTTCTTTTCTATTTTTTCTCTGTCTTGACGTGCAATAAAGCTTATTTGTATTGTATTGTATTGGATACATCTACCAAATAAACGAGTAACCAGCATGTCAGGTTGTTAACCAAAATAAAATAGTATTACTGAATTCGGTACCAGTAGCGCCATCTGTATAAATATCTGTGAACTTGTTGCAGTTTCGAAGAAGTCTACGGGCAAGGAAGAATATAGTCTTCTTTTGTTTTAACATAAATACATATATTTATTCTACACTTACGTTTGTTGGGCTTTAGACCTTTTAACCAACTCTTTTCGGTTTTAACATGAACTGTGGCAATTCTCACTGATGGAACCTATCAATCACGCTGTTATTTACACTGGAAATGTACTTTTGAAAGCTTTTAAAATTGAATTTGAGCAATCAGGTACCATTTTTTATCGTGCTAACTTTAGATAAACTTAGATTTAGATGTTTTGTAAAATGATCAATAATAGAGTTCTAAGATAAGGAGGGGTTTTTAATTTTTGGAAAACTTTGCATTATCATTAATATTTTACTGAAGATAATGAAAAAAACAAGGTAGGTACCTGCACCAACTGTAAACGGTCTGCTAGTTAACTCCCTAAAATTCGAGTAAACGCCAGTCGTTTGTCAAAGCTCCGCAATTATATCGTTATTTATGCCGTGGGGTGCATGTAGATTTATTTAGTGCGAAATGATAATAGTTAGATTGTGAGTCATTTCTCGCGTGACTTTTGTTTTCTTGTATTAGCAAATAACTTGACTTCTTGCTTATATGTCAAATATTTGCTTCGTTACTTTAATAGTTTGTTTTTGTTTTACAAGTAGAAGGTTATTCAATTATTTAATTTGCTGTTATAGGTTTAATGTGAAGAATAAAATAAACAAATATTACCGAGTGATCGTTCTTGAGCGATAAGACCGCCTTTAACCGCCAATGGTCAGACATTTTATATCAATTACGAGTACTTTGTAAATTGTTTGTAAGCTATGTCACTACTAAGCTTGTTTAAAGAACATTAGCAATTATAGTATTTTACACTAGAAACTTTAATCATCTTCTAACTAAACGAAGAAATACACGCACCGATAGGTACTTTCTTAAAGCATGAATAAATTAACGGGAATTTGAATATAATCATTGGAACAAGAGCCCATTTGCATACCCACCGATTAATATACGTTGATAACGCAGGGGGAGGGGGTGATAGAATTTTCAAGAGTCAGTGATATATTACTCGGCCTGGTATGGGCATAAAATTTGGGTCGAGCTGCGGATAGAAGTGAAACTTGTGTCTAAAAAAAACAAGTATTCGACATCAAAAATATGCATGAAATTATTCACAGATGTACAGTCTCTTCTTCCCGGAAACAGCCAAGACATAGGTTGCTGTCTGTTTCTCCAGTCTTGAAAGGTTGAAGGTTCAGTTCACAGTGACCTGTGATGACGCCCACCATTGTTTGTAGGATTTTTGACTTTTGCATTTTTTCCGATGAATTAAAGACAAGCTATAAGCTATGACACTATCTAGATGATCCGACTGGAGTATGAATGATAACGCTGGGGCCTATTAGATCTGGTTAGAGATCTGATTATAAGTTTCAGTTCTACAGCTCATATATTCAATGCCCACTCGATGGTATGAGGGAAGTTCTGCTTACGAAGCAGCAAGTTTGGAGGTAGGTAGATAAAACTTTACGTAGATAATATCGCGCATTGCTTACAGGCGCTCAAAGAGACTGCCTACAAAAACTTTGCAAGCTAATAAATTGTACGCAGGTATCCTGAAAGTGTGTATCAGTGTGTCTAGACACACCAATAAAAAACATGATAAAGGAACTTTTCTCTCATACTAAGGTAAGTTTTGTTAAAATTAGGCCTTAGTTAAAATGGGTGTATAAAATATCACAAACTTCACAGTTTTTAGTTCTTCCTATCTATGTATCTAACCAGCTGGTAATGCTCCACTGCTGATTATAGGCCTCTTATACATTTCGCGACCCTGGCAGTCCTTGTGCCAGTTTAGCACTTAATCTATGACTAAATGTTACACGTCCGTTATTTCGGCTTTAAGAAAGTTTGCCTATATTGAGCTTCAATATCAACTACAATGCATTTTAATTATTATAACTTAATCACTGATGGTATATTTTGCCATTGTTGCAGCCGATGTTCCCTCAGTCTACATTTATGACGCTAATTAAGCCAAACACAAGCAACAAAACGAAGCATCTAAAACCTTTCAACCACCATCCCCAAAGATGAAATACATGTAATCATACCGAAAATAAACGCGGGATATAATCCAAAATCGGAAGCACCTGGCTGAAGATATGTCGGAGGCACCTCCATAAATCGAGCAAAGAAAACAGTTAAATTGAACGGCCCCAAAGATATACGCGGATAGAAAAAACACTATTTCACGAGAGCGATAACATGGGAAAGTTGTTTGTTTCTTTTGTTATCGAGTATGATCGTGTGGGGTAGGTAACATAAAGTAAGGGCGTACTTAGATAGAGAAACACAGAAATAACTAGAAAGAACTACTGGTAGATGTGGGCATAGGCAATAGAGGTTATAATACACCTTCTTGATTTCTGATTTGATTTGGCGCTCGCAATGAAGTTGTCATACCAGCGCCGTCTAGATAGAATGACATAATGGGAATACATTTTCAATTTATTAAAAAAATATTTTAAAAGTTTTTATAAGCTTTTAGAATCACATGATCAAAGCGTTTGCTCAAACATATCCATGAACACAAACTCGGCAAGGTTAAGTCGTTTCGTTTAGTAATTCCTATGGCCACCTTCTGTTTCCATCATCAGACCAGATCGATGGTACCATCATGTTGTATTGTCACTGAACTTACATAAGTATACCGAATTTCGGCTCAATCAGTTAAGAAAAATTGGTCTTAAATTAAGTTCCAATATTTGATCCACACTAAGTAGAATATGTTCGTCTAAGGAATTTAAGAAGTCCTGAGTTCATCGATTTGTTAACACCCACTGAGTTTAGACCAAATAAAAGTTACCGGGGTATGGTAGGGTGCTGTTCTCATTATCATGTCTAAAAAATATAATTTGATAGTATAACGCCGCAGATCCTGATCCCAAAACATAACAAATCGTTGTTTTTGCCCAGGTTCTCTACCATCCTATCAGCTGACTCAGCCAAGACCCTTCAAATTTCCCACCGCAACAGTTGCGTGGTCAACACCTAAATTTAAATTAATTAAAACCATACAACTTCCCCTATATATCAGTCCCAGCCAATGAGTTACGCCAAATAATAAACCGAAGTAACTAACGGGTCTAGTCGACCCAAGTATATTTCCGAGTGCTGAGGGTCTAGCAGACCTTTCTAGAATTTATGTCGACGGGACCCTTCGGTTACAATTAGTTTTTGCCGCTGACTGTAGCCGAGTGTCTTCTGGCGACCGCAGACGGACAGACAGACCGGGGCTTTTAAACTAGCGAATATTACATTTTGGGGAGAAGATATTTGAGTAACGGTATGCGTATTTTTGTACAGAGTTTATTCAGTGCATTTCGAAATCTATAATAATTTAAGTTGGCGGGCGTCATTGTTCGTGTGGAATTTATATTGAACGAAAACAAGAGGTTTTTAAGAAATGTTTAATGCTCTCCTGATTTTACAACGAAAACTTTCGTAGTTTGTCGAATTCACCCTGATGACGTCCCTCGGAGATGAAACGTTTGTATTCTTCCAATAGGTACGTAATTAAATATTATCTTTTTGATAAAATTAAAAATATTTACTTAATATTACAGAGATAACTTAAATTTTCTGAAAAAAAAAACATACAATATTAATTCATTTTATGGAGCACGATTTCAAAACTCCATCTTCGTAGCTTCAATGAAACGACTAAAATTCACAATAGTTTAGGCACCTCCGGAATAGTTGCCGACCTCTGCATTGCTAATGCCACCCGTGACATATTCATTGCTCACCAACATTCGGCTCGCCTGAATTTATTGTTTTAATTAACAGTCGCGGGACACTTTGGTTTTGCAATATAACGTCTGTTTATGACGTATTTTTGAAGTATGGAGGGTGTGAACGTATTTTTGGAGGTTTGTTTTATTTTTGAATTCATGAAGTTCAGATTTGATGAAGGTAATCATTGAGTGTTTGGTGCTGGTGTAAAGTTTATTTTATTTATTTTTTGCTATTGCTATTTTATTCGCTATAATACATGACGTGTTTTGGTATTGCTTTATGTTCGATATCATTATTAGCTATCGTAACGATAGACGAGAAATATCTGCAGATCGTACAAACAATTGTACGATCTGCAGATATTTCTTGCACATGTTCTGGTCGTTTTTCTATGTATATTAAAAAAAACGATCTATGCAATAATGTATATCAGTTATCTAGCAACCATAACACAAGCTCTGCTTAGCTTGAATATCAAATATCAAAGTGGTTTTTTTCTTTTAGACCTTAAAGGACTCGTCAGAAAATACAAATAAATACAAATAAAATAAACAAAACTAGAATATAAAGTTATCTTGGGGTTAGATAACGCCGTGTGAAGTGTCCAGCATTATTTATTTATTTCTATGAGATCAGCCTGAAGTGTCCCCCAACTGTGGCGCCAAAAATAAGGTGAGATCTTAGCTTGACGAGAAGCATTATTTAATTCTATGCAACTGTACTTTCCAGACCTACATAGTTCTGGTGACTACTACATAGTCAAACGAAAAACTACATAGTCATAACCCAATTTGGTTATATTGCTTTCTAGTCCAATTGCTTTTAAAGTGCCACTAACTACATTAGTGTATGGTTCATAGTCATTTCGAGATTTATAATAATGAATTATAATAACTAACCCTTAAGGGTCCGGCGACCCTCGCTTGCAAAAATCGCTCCGAATATCGCTGTCCCTGTTTAACTCTTGCGCCGCGCCACATGCGTGCGCGATAGCAATATTAGCCGTTCAAAATTTGGTTTGTTCCGTAATACCAAAAATTATGACTGAAAACGTTTTGTATTCTTCACAAAGTATTGTTGTTCTGTAACTAGACAATATAAGCTATGTTCCTTAATAAATGAAATGTAAGATATTGATGTTTTTAATACGAAACAAATAGCAAGAAAACTTATTCATTTTCGCATAAAAATGTGCAAAATGGCTTTCATTTCATTTTGGGTAAGTATTTCGAAAAAAGAAACTATTTGGGAACCTAGATAAATACTATTTTAACACAAATAATGCAATATTATAGTGGAAATACGAGTATGCTTGAATTAAAAATAATCTTGGTATTACGTTTGTATGAAGAATTCGTCCCTCCAGAAGCCCCTTAAGAGATTGCGTAGTAAAGCGGTGGTAGGCTCACCAGCTACTCTAACATAAATACGTAGTTATAAGTCCTAAGAACATCGACCAAAAAATAATGTACATAACTTATATTTTAGGATAATTACTTTCAAAACTAAAGCTGTACATTTCTTCATCGTGAAATCTTCTCGCTAATTACGTCGCAAGGCTCTGCATTGTCATCCCGTGACGTCACAGCGAAGTGACGAAGCAAAAACTGCGATAACTAGAAAATTATACAGTTTATATACGGAGGGAAATTTAAGTTTAGCTGAGGAAAGGCAGTGCCTAATAACTTTAGTAGATTTATTTTATACTTTATAAAATTCGAAACTAGAATATCTGAGAACGGTGAAATAAAACAATATTACAGGAATAATAATGCTCAAACAGATTCTCCCTTCATCAAATTATGATTAAATTTATAATAAAAAGTGTTTTTTTCTTGAACCCGCCTTGAATAAAGAGTGAGTGAATTTGTTTCTGGGAACATCTCAGTAGTTCCAACTTGACTACAAACTGTTTAAGCCACATTAGATGAATAGGCCAATTAATCGTTTTTATTTTTAATTAAAACTTCACCAGGGTTTGTTTATCCCATTTTTATTATAACTAGCTGCGCCCCGCGTCTTCGTACGCTTGGAAATCTGTGTCAAATGGTTTATTTACCTTCCTCTTCAATCACTCTCAATTAAAAAAACCATATCAAAATCCGTTACGTAGTTTTAAAGATCTAAGCATACATAGGGACAGCCAGACAGCGGGAAGCGACTTTGTTCTATACTATGTAGTGAAACGCACATAAAGTTTTATTAGGATTTTAATCGATAAATAATGTATCTCTTTATTAACTGAATCTGAAAGTAATTTAATTTATACTGCAGCCTCTAAGACTACATCCCTGCAATGTAAATTGTTTCTCATATCGCCTGTGCCGGTAGGCGCGGCACGGCGCCGCTTCATGCAATGTATTTCAAGTGAGCTCAGTCTTTTTACTGCAGTGATGCTTGATTTTATACCATTTTGTACGAAATATAACATATTTTTAAAATAAATAAATCATTTTTCGTTTGAAATAAGAGCTTGTTTTTATAAGAAGAAATTCAACATTCATAATCCAAAAGTGCATCATTTCCTTTAGACCTCACAGGAATCTGGGACACTTTACAAAATTCTAAGAAATCTTTCAATAGCTGTAAATACAGACAAATTTAATCGAATTCAAAGTAAAATGTAAAAATTTATTGTTTTACAAATCATTTACATTGAATTTTTTTAGATTTTTTGTTTTTGAAAGTTACCAACTATAATTTTTATTTGTAATTGACCCTGCAGTCGGCTGATAACGATACTGATTATAAAAATGCCAAACGAAATTCAAAGCAAAATGTAAAAAAGGATTGTTTTACAAATCATTTACATTGAATTTCTTTCGTTTTTTTGTTTTTGAAAGTTCATCATCATCATCATCATCAGCCTATAGCAGTCCACTGCTGGACATAGGCCTCCCCCAATGAGCGCCATAGCGCCCTGTCTTCAGCTTGCCGCATCCAGCATCTACCTGCAGTCTTTCGCAGGTCGTCATCCCACCTGGTCGGAGGGCGTCCTACACTACGTTTACCGAGTCGTGGTCTCCACTCAAGAACACGTTTGCCCCATCGGCCGTCGGTTCTTCGCGAGATATGGCCGGCCCACTGCCACTTCAGCTTGCTAATTCTTTGAGCTATGTCGATAACCTTGGTTCTCTGTCGGATGTATTCGTTACGAATCCTATCCTTCAGAGAAACTCCGAGCATAGCTCTTTCCATAGCTCGCTGAGCGACTTTGAACTGGTGGACCAGCCCTATCGTGAGTGTCCACGTCTCAGCTCCGTAGGTCATAACGGGTAGGACGCACTGATTGAAAACTTTAGTTTTCAAGCATTGCGGTATGGATGACGTGAAGACTTGACGTAGTTTCCCAAATGCTGCCCAGCCCAGCTGGATCCTCCTTTTGGCCTCCTTCTCGAAACTGTTTTTACCCAACTGCAGAATCTGCCCAAGGTAAGTGTACTCGGAAACAGTTTCGAGAAGGTGACCATGTACGACCACCGGCCTTGGATCAATGTGACCATTGATCATGACTTTGGTTTTATCCAAATTCATGCCAAGACCGATACATCGGGAGGCTGAAGCTAGGCCGTCCAGCATCTGGTTCAGTTCCTCAAGCGACTCCGCCATTAAGACTATGTCATCAGCGAATCGCAGGTGTGAGATGTACTCGCCGTTTATATTAATGCCCTTTCCTTTCCAGTCCAGCAACCTAAACATATCTTCCAATGCGCACGTGAACAGTTTCGGGGATATGACATCCCCCTGCCTCACTCCTCTGCGCAATTGGATGGGTTTAGACTGCTGACCCTGTACTTGGACACTCATTTTGAAAGTTACCAACTATAATTTTTATTTGTAATTGACCCTGCATTCGGTATATAAGCTGATGAACGATACTGATTATAAAATTGCTAAACATCAAACCACCACATTTTTCATTCCCGTTTATCAAAAACTCTGAACCAAGTTCTTACCGTAACCTAAAAGCTTTTTTTAAACTTAAAAACCCTTTCACAAAGAATTGTTTTAACGAGAACCGTAAGAAGTCTCGAGTAGGTACTAACTCTCCAGCCTCCGGAAACGCCGCAATGATGTAATTACTTTAAGCGAACAAATATTTTTACTTAAGATCGGATATAAAGGAGAAAGATATCTAGAGACAACTTAAGTATTATTTGACTTTGTATCTAGCGGCTTATTCTTTTGGTTTTTAATATTTTAGGTACGCTTCAGTGTTTCACAAGGTATGGTATGGTAAGTGTAGTCCTATTTCCGCACTTAGACTCCGATTGGTCCTTTGTGCGTGGTGTGTTTGCTAGTTTAACCAGCCTAACTCCGTCCAGAAGCGCAGAATACTCCTGGGATCTTCACAGGCTTCGCGGAGTGACCTCGGGCTCGGGTAACCACCCAAGGATTTCTAGTCGTTGCGCTGTTACTCCCTCGCATTCCAGGACTACGTGGGCAGCTGATTCTACGTCGCTCAGGCATCCTCTGCAGAGAGGGCTGTCTGTTGCTCTGAGTGTTTCACTAGATTTGACTCACGTTGAAATTGGAGAATGATCTGTGTTACAATACGAAAATACTTTTTGGTACACCAGGGGCCTTAGCCAACCGGCATTCGCTATGAAGCGATTCGATTTCTATTCTCGCTTTCGCTTGTCAAAAGTGTAATTTGTATTTATTTATTTATTTACAAATGAGGTACATTATAGATCATCCCTGGACAGACCCAGCACATGTTTGCTGACGGCTAATTAAAAGTTTCCGCTAATAGATAATTAAAAATTTGAAGTTCTAATGTTATAGCGTTTGTTTGTTTGTGTACCCAATAATCTTGACATCACCATCGACTTTTTTTTGATATCGGCATTTTTTTTGTTTATAATATATGTCTCCAATTGTCTTTCTTGACAATATCACGTTCTAGTCATTTTTATACCTAGTCGTTATTCCTGATAGACCTAAGTCGCCAAATACATATAATCGCAGTAGAGGTGTTAAGCAATACAGAAGGAAGCTACTGTCCTTCCTCTGGTAAGTCCCCTTTGTCGACTCATATGGCATCTGCGCGTGGAGTTTGGGGTCGATTCTTACGACACAACCGATTCAAACCTGGTTATTGATAATTGTATCTGTCTATCATTATTTTATCATCTAGCTCCATTGAAGAAGTATGGTAATTAAGTTTTGAAAGAGCAGTAACAATTGATGCCATTCTTGACAGTTCGCTATGAAAGACATCACAATGTGTTTTTTGTCATGAAAAACTAGTTTATTTTAGTTTTTTCGCGTCTGAATCGATACCGTGATGGTTAATTGATAAAATATATTTATTGTACACTTCAATCCCAATATATCTAAAAATAAATCTTGGTGTACATAAACCTGTAAGTATTTTTTTTAAATCCTTATGGCGCTATGATTATTATTACAACCGTTATTATAACATTATGAACCATAACGATCTTAACCTTTTTAAAATAAAAACAGAACCCGAAAGCTAATTTTACCACATTACGTGTATTCTAGTCCATAAATGTATGTAACCACATCTCGTAGAGGGTCTACGCCGTAGCTTGCGGTAAGAGCCTACGAATGTGCTACGTCGTAGCAGGTCTACGATGAACGTGAATCGTTACGAAGTAAAATGGATTTAGAAATAACATCCTAAATGTATCCTTTCTTTCCATTTCTTAAACATTTTGGTCATAAACATCATCTCAGCCGAATTACGTTCATTCCCTTAATTTAATGTATGTACGAGTACATAATTTAATTTGAATGTTGTATTTAATTTTTTGTTTTAATACGTACGTACCCGACTCGAATATGGACACTGAAACTTATTTTATGTATTATTGTCTGAAATAAACGTATAATGTATAGAATAAAATAATTGAATTGAATTCCGGAATCTCATACATAAGTAGTACCGTAAAAATAATTATTGCTGTGATTCTGTTATAATAAAGCTAAGAAAAAATGGCTACTATCAAAAAAACATTATAAGTCGTTAAAGAAGCCAGTTTCTATGTTATGGATGGTTATATAAATGGAATAAATGGATTTACGAGTCCAAATACAAACTCCAAATATGAATAATTTCAACAGTTTGATTTAAATTCAAATCAGTTCAATCAAAAAGATAATTCCAAACTTTTCGATATCCATTTGATCGAACAATATTTTTCCAACTGTAAAAGTTCTAGAACAATTTCAATAATGATAACATGAACTTGTAAATGACGAGAAAAGTTTCAAAAATAACTTACCAACTGATGACCGCCGGAAACCTTCAAGCTTCAAACTCAGTTCTTATCACTATGTTCATAAAATTCTTAACACTATGTTCATAAAGTTATTAACACGTTATTCTATCGTATACACAACTACCTAAACATTGACTAACACTGACTAACACCGACTACGCAACTACTTATTCACAACCAACTGAGCAGCGCAACTAACCTAAGCCTAACTAATTAAAAACGACGAAAATACTTCTTTATTCTAAACGAGGTTAAAATTACAGTAACTAAAACCCTTTAAATTCAAAATAGATTTAAAAAATAATGTAAAGGAACTGCTGTAAAAAGAGTTCGGATACTATCGATTTAATTTGAAATGCGAATCGCGTTAAAAACTTTTTAGGGAAACTTTTTTATGGTGGTGAAAAGTTTCGTATCAGTTTTGGGAGGGCGAGCGTGCTCTGGGGTCCGGCGACCGGCTAGCACTGAGTCTGACAATGTTGCCAGTGATACTAGGCAGGTCTAGATGTAGGCAGCTAGGGTGCCTATGTATCATGTGAGGGGCGGGGCCTGAGGGTCTAGGGAGCGCTTTGGTAAGGAATAGCTTTTGAGTGGCGGGAAATGGAAGGAAAAACTATTGATACTTACTGCTCGTTGAGAAACAAAACTTTATAATATTAATGACTAACTGATGTTAAGGAGTTTCAGTAAATTGGAGTAGTACCTTACATACTAACTTAGAGAGGTTCAAATGAGGCTGATGTTGAAATAAATTTTGATCAGTAACGATGTTATAATTTTTGTTATTAATAATAAAAAAATCATTTATTTCAGAACATAGAAAAGTAACAGATCTTATTTAATTTATTCTCCGGTCCATAGTAATATACGACCGATGTGGCGCGGTGGGCGAAGGTCCGCCTGCGACGCAGGAGGTTGCGGGTTCGATTCCCGCCTCGGAACAATTGTGTGTACGATCTGCAGATATTTGTGCCGGGTGTTCTGGTCGTTTTCTAAGTATAATAAAAAAAACTATAAAATGTAATGTATTGTATTATGTATATCAGTTATCTAGTACCCATAACACAAGCTCTGCTTACCATGGGGCTAGATGATGCTGTGTGAATTGTCCCAGCCTTATTTATTTATTTAATAATTATACAAATAATAATGAAAAAAAATTAGTAAAATAATATAATAAAATAATATACCTTAAAACTAGCATACATAAAATATAAAGAAAATACTAAATTATGCACTTTCTATTATTATTAGCCTAAAACGTCGAAATCAAAACTTGGGTGATTAGCTCGACTCAGTAGGTTGTTTTTTGGTTTTAACACTTAACTAAATTATTACACGCTTATTATGATAATGCCAGGGTGTCAGCTGACGTCGGTGCACGGCGCGGGCGCGAGCGGTGCAGCGGTGTCCCGTTGCAGGCGGCCAGTGAACTTTCGGAACTTGACACCCTTCGGCCAAAACTCTGCGCTTAGGAACGTCGAGATTATTATCACACCACCTTTTAAAATATGTATAAGATAACTGATTTTGTTCTTGTCTTTAAGAACTCAAATAATTTAAGCCCCAATTTCAGTAAACTTGACACTAGGAGAAACCACTGGATGTGGACAGCGCTAGACCAGTCACGTGGCGATCCATGGGTCTCCCCATGGATCGCCACGTGACTGGTCTACTGACTGGTGACTGGTCTTTCTTCAGCAGTGGCGGCGTTCAAATGCACTGAGGATGATCCCAGCACTAAGTAATATCTCCTTATTTAGACGGAAGAAACAACATAAGTTTTTAGTGTTTTTTTTTCAAATTGAAGTAAGAAAACCTAACACAACAAATAAGTACCTACAGATAACATATAAAAGGAAAAGAAATAGCCAAGAAACCTCAACTAAAAACTTCAATCAATCAAACCCAATAAAATTCCTGTGGATTTCCCCGCCATAAATTCCATTGAACAAAGACAATTTAATTCCATCACTTTGATCCACTTTCATTAGAAAACACCACTTTGTGAAGAAAAACACCGGATTCCGAAGGTGAAGTAACAATTCGTATACGCTTAGAAATAGGCTGGATTCCGAGATACGAATCAAACTTTTGCCGTTATTGGGATCAGCTCGAATAGTTTGGGAGACAGCTAGTTTTACTGCGAAAGAATGTGATGGTATGGAAGGTAACGTTTTCCGAACAGAGTAACATTTTCCTAAAAAGTTTACAATCTGTAGATGAATCTATGTAGTTCAGGCTTAAGTTTTCTCCCAACAACGTTTAGTATCAAGGCGTAAAGAGCCTACAATTACAAACTATGAGATACCTGTGAAAGACGTTTTCAATTTTTTTTATGTATGCGTTATGGTATTTGGATTACTGATATAAATATACATAACATAGATATAACTTTTAAATTACATAGATAATACCTTGAACACCCGGAACAAATAATTATGCTAATGTAAAAACATTGTCCCAATGCGCGAATAGAACCCACAACCATCCAGCGTCGCAAGCGGATGTACATTATTTGTGCTTGTTTTTGATTTGTCGTTGACTCTGAAACTACAGGAATCTGTCGAAAGAAATTTTTATTACGGAATCACACGAGGGCATTCGAATTTCGAAATAAAGGCCGGAAAGGCGCGAGCACAATACACGGACAAAGAGAGATTGCGTTTAGGTACTACAGTCACAAACAAAAACCGATTATTAACCGATTTATTTTGTTGAAGTTGGAATAAAGTAAAGCTTAGAAGAATAAACTTTAGAATCTAATAAGATTGTAATGTTTAACTAGTATTGACAATTTAAAATAAGTTGCGCTTTTATGTTTAAATGCAATTACTTTATTTCTTAAGGCTTAAAAAATAACCACTTACATAGACAAGTAAAATTTAAAACAACAAATAATAAACAAGACGTTTCTAGTTTTCTCTTCACTACAATTTCATTTCGTTCTGAAGACCCACATAATAATGTGCTAATATATTTAACTATTCAGCTTACATTTTTCTTCATTGTGCTCTACTGGTCTACCCCATCTGTGCTCTACTGGTCACAAAGTGATCCAACTGAACCACATTGTATCTCAGTCGCCGATTGTACACAACACTGCGCAATAGCGCCATCTCTGCGCGGAAATAGGAACCGCTTAGTCGCGCTTTGATTGAAACGTTCGTGGACGCAGCGTGCAATTTGATGCATACTTTTTGTTCGGTTTTGATAACGTTTCCGATTTATGATTCGTTTATTGAGTTGACTTAGAACGAGCTTCACGTTTATTTTAATAAAGGAAACCTTGTGAGTTGACCTTGTTGTTTGAATGGCATTGCCTTGAATGACGCATTACCCAAGAAGGGAAATCCCTATCAAACTAATATTATAAATGCTCAAAAGTTTGTACCGATGGATTACTGTTAATAGTTTACGCAAGAATATTGCACCGGGGTATTTTTTTTTGTTCGATATAGGTGCAGATCTGGAATAGCACCTACGCTAGTTATATACCAACATAAATGGAACGTCTCGATGATGTCTCGAAAATATCGGGAAACCAAACCCGGGCACAGAATAACTATAGTAAGAACGAGCTCAGAAAGGGGCTAAGAACCGGAAAGCCGATTTGGCTCTACAAATGACATCGGACGCTAAAACGCCATTTTTTATTCTGAACTGACTATTGTTCTGACTTTATTTTCAGAGAAAACGCCTAGTCGCGATTGAATCAGCCTTTGAAATACCGACCAGCTACAAGAAAGAGTTAAACCAGCTTTGTGAACATTTTTCAATTTCATACTCAAGCGTAACATAGCATTATAATGTAAAAGAAGCAAAGATATCAGTAGAGTCGTCTCGTGTCTCGTACGGAACCCGCGGACAGAGGAATTTACATAACAAATTGTATGAGGCCGCTGGAGCGCCCGGACGATTTTTGTAAACAAGTCTAGTGATGGGGTAGAGACTGGTCTTGAAATGGCAAGACTTCCAGTACCGGGCCAATACGGAACAGGAATGAGTCGAGTTCTACTTTAAGTATTTTACTTACTACTACTACGTACTATAATTGTAAGTGTTAAAAGTTATTTTTAAATTCACTATTTAAGAATTCTTTCTTCACTGAAAACTCGGTTAAATCTGTGAATTTTATTGAATTTTTTTAACAATGAGACAACGAGGAGGACATACTCCATTTTATTCATTTTGAGTTGTTTCAGCGTACGATAGAAATAAAATTATAAAGAACTAATAAAACTGTGCCACAATTTTAAGACCACTGCTCTGGGCTAAATCACTTACGATTGCTTTCGTTAGGAGACTAAATCACCACGCACCTTCGATGTATTCCTTTAAATACAAGCTTAAAAATTAATGTTTTAATATCAATTGTTACTGTGTTGCCAATAATTTGAATCTGTTTTAAGTTATAGTAAAATCTGAAATGAGTATGTAATTGATACAACAAGCAAACGCGTAAACAATTCGAAAAGTATGGCGTTGCAACATAGCTTTAAAATTAATTTCAAGACTAAAAAACCAAAGATCAATCTTGTTTTCTAAGGGCAAGTAAGTTTCCAAGACACCATCACCCCAACCCTTCCAGCAGCAAGTTAGTGACGGGGCCAGTTTGAACACGTTATCTTTATTTATGCAAGGTAATGTACAAGTCCCGCGACCTGGAATAGAGGAGGTCATTCTTCAAGCGAGCTCTTTGCTTCCATTGTGGATTTTACTTCTGTTTGTGAGTTACCTACTCATCATCATCAACCTATAATAGATCACAGCTGGACATAGGCCTCCCCTAATTAGTGCCATACCGCCCTGTCATTAGCTTGCATCTAGCATCTGTCCGCAGTCTTTCGTAGGTCGCCGCCCCACCCGGCCGGAGGATCCTACACTACTTTTGCTGAGTTGCGGTCCCCACTCACTTGATTGAAAACTTTCGTTTTCAAGCATTGCGTTATGTTCTAGTTAGTTGAAATACTAGAAGTAAGCTGAGGCCGACGACGCTCAAAAAAATCACCTTTGTTAAAATATACCGTAGGCAAGACGTAACAAACATCCAAGCTTTCACATTTATATTATTAGTGAAATTAATGCAAAATAAAAAATGCTATAATTACGTAAGCTAATGCTGATGAAATGTGTCAAAAGTTTGAGTGGAGTAGCTAGTTCGGTATCTTACGGATTAATGAAAATATAGTTGTTGCGTCAGGGACATTCGATTTCATTTGAATGTTCACTGTAAAAAGTCATTCATCTAGAACTTACAAAACAGATCGCTCAAATCTTTTATAAATAAATAAATAAATAATGCTGGGCAATTCACACAGCGTTATCTAGCCCCATGGTAAGCAGAGCTTGTGTTATGGGTACTAGATAACCGATATACATAATACAATACATTACATAGATAGATATTTTTTATTATACATAGAAAACGTACACACAATTGTTCCGAGGCGGGAATCAAACCCGCAACCTTCGACCTTCGCCCACCGCGCCACATCGGTCGTCAAGAACAAATCAAGAACAGATAGCTAACAAGTTCCAGACAGTACCAGGTACAGTCAGCTCCGGATTCCACCTGCGCAGACAACTGGCAAACTAACAACTCTGAAAACAATTTACATGGTGGCTAGCGGAAGAGACTCCATTTCCATAACTAATTAAATTGCGGGCAAGTTGCCGGAGCCAGGTGCCGGCTCTGCGGCCTGTTTCGGAGGTATCTGGGTATTTACGCTAGGTGTTACTACCTCATTGGTTAATAAAGCTTTATAACAAAGCGTTTTCCGAAAAAAATAACGTATTTTAGACAGGTAGATGATTTATATTTAGCTCTAAGAATTAGCAAACTGAAGTGGCAGTCGGTCGGCCATATCTCGCGAAGAACCGACAACCGTTGGTGTAAACGTGTTCTTGAGTGGAGACCGCGACTCGGCAAACGTAGTGTAGGACGCCTTCCGTCCAGGTGGGATGACGACCTGCAAAGGACTGAAGGAAGATGCTGGAAATAGATAAATAGAAATACAGGGTACATCATTAGGGGAGGCCTGTCTCATTTTTTATTGCACCTTTATAATGCATTTCAAAATTGAGTTTTTAATTCTACGAGCTTTTAGGCCAGCCATCTATGCATTTATAAAAATTATCTACCTAAATAAACTATCAAATTATCTATGCATCTACCTAAATGTATGGTACTATGAAAATTTCGACCTAAATTCTAGAATATACATATGTAGATGTACTGTGCCTTAATAATTCTGATGAGATATCTGTAGTTACAACTAGTAGCTATACCGGCTAACTAGACCTTACCGCATATCTAACCCTAGCTACTTACTCACCAATCTAATACCTCAATTAAGTTTAACACCATCGAATTCGATACAGTCGGCTCATTACAGTAACGATTCAATTCCAACCGATTCCCGGCGGCTGTAACGATAATGAGCGAATTGCTTTCCGCTAATAGGCTTGACTTCCGGTGTGGTTGACAATTATTTGGCATATTTTGGTAATTATGAGTAGGTATGGCAGAAATCCTTTGAATGAATAAATGAACACTTTATTGCACTTAAAATAACAAAATAACACCTTATATCTAAATATTACACAATAACAGTACAATAGGCGGCCTTATCGCTTACAGCGATTTCTTCCAGGCAACCAGGGATGGAGAAATAGATATAAGTATAAATAAATAAATAACGCTGGACAACACTTCACACAGCATTATCTAGCCCCATGGTAAGCAGAGCTTGTGTTATGGGTACTAGATAACTGATATACATAATACAATACATTACATAGATAGATATTTTTTATTATACATAGAAAACAAACAGAACACCCGGAACAAATATCTGCAGATCGTACACACAATTGTTCCGAGGCGGGAATCGAACCCGCAACCTCCTGCGTCGCAGGCGGACCTTCGCCCACCGCGCCACATCGGTCGTCAAAGAGTTTACGACCTGATACAGTATTGTTGATTGATATTGCTATAAAATCACTTTTCAATCGCGTCATACTGCCGACTAGAGAGCTATGCTAACGCTAATAGGCAGTCTGAAATGCATTTAGATTTTAATCATCATTAGCCTATATTAGTCCACTGCTGGACATTGGCTGTAGTATACAAGTTCTTAACACTTTGACTGCGGTTTTTTTTCGACGACTGCGATATTTTTTTTTACCTAAAAAATTCGTGCTGCCGCTCTACACAGCGGTTGTGTCGCGCCGCACATGCGTGTCGTTCGAAAAATATTACAGCTCTGCTGAGTCACAAAGATCTGTATTTTCTCAGCCGCTGCGCTAGTGTGGATTTTCGCAGATTAGTCACTTGTAGAAAACTCATACCGTGCGTTTTCAGCACTCAAAGTGTTAAGTGAAAACCACGACTTGGCAAACTTAGTATAGATCGCCCTCAAACCAGCTGAAAAGACGACCTGCAAAAGACTGCAAATAGATGCTCCAAATAATAAGTTTAAAATTCTAAGTTTAAAGAAAAACACGATGCGTAGGGTGTAAGATGATTTCTTTGAAAATACGAACAACAAAAGAGATGCAAATATCTAGTAAGACTCTTGTAGTACCCTTGGCCTTCACTTTTCCAATGCACTTATTTTCATTCAAAACAGAACACCTCCCCTAAATCCAAACCCACCAACTTCACGGCAATTTAAACTCTAAAACCTATCACCAGAGTCTAGACTTCCTAGCCCAGCTTAGGCCACAGTAGAGGTAGTAACAGAAGTAGTAAAATTTTACTGTTATCTCTGGGCTTACAGATAAGTGGCTCAGGTACGCCGGGACCGTTCTTATCGCTACTGTTTCTTGTTATACTGTGCAATGAGTGGATTGTATCTAGTTTGTAAAACTACTTAGTCTGGTATGTTCGTATGAAGTCTGCCAAGTTGCATACATATATCTAAATACGACATAGTAGGTAATTTGGTGATTATTTTGAGCAAAGTCAACCTTTTCGGTATACTCAAAAAGGCGCCAGCAATTTCCATAACTAGTCGTGTTTCGCAATGCCTAACTGGTCTACTGGTCGTGTTGGCCAGCAATGTAAATTGCCTGCCGGAAAATATTGACAGTTTTGTTTTAGGTATTTTTATTATATACCTTTTCTTAAATTCATATAATTCTTTCCATCCAAAGGTTGCCTAGAAGAGATCGCTTCTAAGCGATAAGGCCGCCCATTGTACCTGTCGCATATAATGTATTTTTGTAATGATTAATTTGATTATGGTGTACAATAAAGAATTTTTGTATTGTATTGTATTGTATATATTTTTATTTATATTATAATTTTTATTTAAACAATTGCATTTTTGAGTAAAACACTACAATAATAATAAATAAATTCGTTTATTTCGGGCATTAAATTCAAAATTAAGGACCATACAATGACTTATTCCGGTAATAAAATGTTTTGTTTTACTTTTTATTTAGGTACTAAAATATCGTGAGATTCTTGGCTTTAATTTTTCCCATGCGCTTAATTCCATTTCAAACAACTACCTATCAAGTTTGGAAAGTTGCGGTCGAATCCTAGTCTATTTATAGTATATGCCTTCAGTAATCAGTAATATTTATTCACATAAGACATGGTACATAATACATTGGTGGAACAACACAGTAGAGCTGCATATCTCGCCCGAATGCAGGAACGTTAATATAAAAATCAGTAAAATTCAGTTACATGTCATTAATTAAATCAGATAACCGCAAATATATATAAATTGTCAGTTAAAGTAGAACTCGCTAGGTCAAAACTTAAAATTAAGGTAATCTTCATCCGAATAAAAACAATGCTCAAGTAAGATTTTTTCAAGAGTTCTATTTTATTTAAGATAACCCCTGTATCATTCAGTGCATCTCTATATCTCGTTGTTTTCTACCTAAGGGGACTCGTCGTGCGATGTGTCATTTTAATGTATGAATTGTTTATGCAAAGCGTCCGCCCTTCGGGAGATCGTAACAAGTTTATTTAAGGTCTACCGGAGCCGGTTATTGGCTGTGTTTTGGTTGAATTGTTTTTATCGAATGGGAAAATGGTCTATTAGCTTTTAATATGGCAACACTGAAATGAAAGCTTTTTGATATCTGTATTTCCGTTCGTCAAAACTGGACTGTCTTTGCCAATGGTCTGGTTTGATCTATATAAATAAATAATGCTGGACAATCCACACAGCATCATCTAGCCCAAAGCTAAGCAGAGCTTGTGTTATGGGTATTAAATGACTGATATACTTAAAAAAATATATTTCATAGATAGATAGTTTTTATTATACATATACCTAACGACCAGAACACCCGAGACAAATATCTGCGGATCGTACACACGTATGTCCAGAGGCGGGAATCGAACCCGCAACCTCCTGCGTCGCAGGCAGACCTTCGCCCACCAAGCTACAGAGGTCGTCAAATACTGGCATAATAAAATTATAAAGTAAACAATTTAATTCCTAAAGTAACCTTTAGTAGGAAATTCAACAATTCGACAAGAACGATAATAAAAATATATACATGAGAAGCAAAATGACATGAAGTTTTCCTTCAAATGGCATGAAGGGTGCATATTTTATGCACGGGGCTGATTGTCGACTTGATACCGATTATTATACAAATAAGACGCTATTCTATAAGATATACGACAGGTCTTTTGGGGTTGAAGATTTATCATGATAATGAAGTGGTTTGTCAAAGGATGATTTGAATTCTGTTGATTACAGTATCGGGTTCTTGTTGCAGATCAAAGCTATGCTTAGTAGGTGGTATAAAAACAAAGAGCACAGATTACGCTTGAAGCAGATACAAAACACTTGTATAACAATTGAACGCTAGGAAATTCGTTTTAATGACGTTCTATCAACAAATCAGTACAATTGAACAAAAAACTTTAAAATGTTACGAATTTGACGGGAATTGAACCCGCAAGCCTCCCTCGGTACAGGATCCCGTGTGTATGCCGTACTGAGGAACATTTGCTAGTTTTTTGAGAATTAAGCATCATTATGCTTTGCGTGTCTAATTAGTAGGTGGTCGAACCTTGTTGTTTTCATATTAGTATCAAACTAGCTGACCCGCTCGCGATTTCATTCGCAATGACTTTAGTTTAAAAAAAGCTTCTCGAGATAAGGTGAAACTTGCCTGTTATGGGTACTAGATAACTGATATATGTAGATACATAATACAGTAAATTACATTGATACATATATTATTTTCTAAGAAAACGACCGATAGAAATCTCTGACAAATATCTGCAGACCGTACAAACATTTGTCCCGAGACGGGAATCAAACACGCAACCTACTGCGTGCTACAGGCGGACCTTTACCCACCACGCCACAGAGGTCAATAGATATTAATTCATAATAAAATGTTACAGATCAAAAATTAAATGAATATGAGATTAATATGAGATGCATTGAAATTAAATGCATCTCACCCGATAAGTAATAAGTTGTTACACGATAAGTAAAACCATAACGATATTAATGTAATTACCATAACAAATCACTAATCCATTGTTTATGTATCTTTAGCCGCACCATCATAATGATTATTCATCGCCTAACTGTTTTTTAGTCTAGCCCGAAACGATAACACCATTTTTTTCAACAAACAGCTAGTTTTTTCACGCTATAAGTTGTGTACGCGCCATAGGGCGCTGCTATAAACCGCCAGACAGACCGACATCCCATTTAATGAATATTCCATATAATAAAATTATATAGCGCGGAAACAATGGCGCTGTTGAACTAATGAAACTACACAGGCCTCTGTTAATGCGACATACTGTATACACTATCCGGGGACACCATGGTTATAAATAGCATTAGTGACTACATAATAGGGAAAGGCTTTTTAGTTGATTTATTTATTTATTGCATACACATATATAGGTACTTAAACTTAAAAAAATAAGTACTCATTACGTTTCAGTGGTATTATTATTTTTAGGGATATATATGTGAATGTGTATATGTGGGTGTTTTAAAGTGTCTTTAACTGCTCATCTACCCAAAAACGGCGTTTTTGAGTTCTACTCAAATTCAAAGTCAAATGTTTTCAAGAGTTTTTATAACACGAACTCTGCTTACTTTGGGATGTTGGGTGGATTTTCCAGCACTATTTATTTGTTTTAGGTAGTTTTAAAAACTGCAACGGTAAACATTCGCTTTGGGCAGGATTTAATCGTTCTCCTGGATTCAGCCATAGAGATGAGCGATTAAACCTTCAAGCTTGCAACGATGGTGGTCAAATACACAAGCCTAAATGGTAAATAAATTTGGATTTGGAATTCCTAAGCAAACGCAAAATATTTAAAATAAAAGTGGCCATTTCGACGAAACGCCAATTTAATATGTTACACCTAATATTTCAGTGAATAATTTGTACGTAATTCACAAAATTTTCTTAATTTTATCGTTAACCGTTGTTACTCAATAATTCACTTCTAAAAAATTTAAAAGCATTTACAATTCCAATTGCTTCACCATTTTAGTTCCGTGTGAGATGTAATACCTAGCCCCCGACTTCCCGCACACTATGTTCATTCGTCAGTAATGGCGGACGGAAATGGCGGTAACGTCAATATCCGGTCGGCAAAATTTTGAATCGTTCATTTTTCAATATGATTTTCGATTTATATTTTGCTAGTCATACATATTTACAGAAATTAAATTTCGAATACAGATCGCAACTTGCATAAATAGAAATTAAAAAGAAGTTAAAGTTCTTTGAAAAGAGTTTGCATTCGTCCGAAAATATTGAACCTTTTTTGTTTATCTCGTATCTAGCCTTCTTTGATTGCTCGTTAGTCCTTCTCTGGCCTTATTACCCAGTTAATTGTAATGAATAGATAAAAGCAACAATAAAACAGGTGTTCAACCAGCAAATCGCGTTATAGACGCCGAGGGAGTAATAGCGTTATCAACAGCTCATTCATTGGCACTTTACATTTACCTGATTTATTGTAATTATCTGCGAGTTTATATGTTACGCAATTATGTGGGTGGAATATTCAGGTTTTAATGATGGTCGTATTCTATTCAGATATTCAGAGCTTTGTTAATTGAATACAAATAAAATAAAAATACGAATAAAATATGAAGGACAATCCACATATTATCATGTAGCCCCAAGCTAAGCGTGTGTTATGGGTAGGTATTAGATTACTGATATATGTACCTAGATAATATTATATTTTTTATGATATGTATTGATATGAATATCAAAAACACCGGAAAAAATATATGTAGATCGTAAAAACAATTTTCTCAAGGCGGGAATCGAACCCGCAACCTGCGTCGCATGCGGACTTTTGCCACATCGGCCGGCAAATCAGGTTAAGTAATTAGTATGAAAAAGTCGTACTAATTAGGCACTAGAACTAAACTAAGAAGACTAGATGGTATAAACATCATTATCAGTTTGTCAAAATCAAATGAGGGCAAATTACTACTACTTCTCTTTTTAGTAACGAAACCGATGTGTTATCGACTATTCGCATTATAGTTCCTACACTCTCTAATTGTGTGTAGGAAGTGATTTGTTAGGTAGCACAAATCATCGTCAGCACAAGTCGCTACCTCTACGCACCCGTTTAATATTCGCAGACATTGAATCAGATGAGCGGCCAATCATCAAATCATCGCGTCATCGAATCGGCCTCCAATTGCCGGCAGAGGCCGCCATGAGCCCCTCAATATGTAAATTGCATTGCAAAGCCTAACTGGCTATTGTGCCTGCCTTGCGAAGGTAGGCTGGTCTTTTGTGGTACGATAGATATGATATGCTAGGTGTGCAGCGTAATTTGCACATTACACTACATTATATTTATATGTAAATTATTGCATTTATTTATTATTTGTATACGTATATTACATATTAGATTAATATTTGGTACACCCCCTGCCTTTCTTAAATTTACATAATTCTTTCCATCCAAAGGTTGCCTGGAAGAGATCGCTTCAAAGCGATAAGGACGCCCATTGTGCCTGTCGCATGTAATGTATTTTGTAATGATCTGTATCTGGTGAACAATAAAGTATTTTTGTATTGTATTGTAATTTGAAATAATCATTTATGAGGGTTATGTGGTTACAAAACATTCAAAACATCTAAATAAATAAACCCATATTGCTGGACAATTCACACAGCATTATTTAGCCCCATGGTAAGCAGAGTTTGTGTTATGGGTGCTAGATAACTGATATACATAATACAATACATTACATAGATAGATATCTTTTATTATACATAGAAAACGACCAGAACACCCGGAACAAATATCTGCAGATCGTACACACAATTGTTCCGAGGCGGGAATCGAACCCGCAACCTCCTGCGTCGCAAGTGGACCTTCGCCCACCGCGCCACATCGGTCGTCAAACTACACACAGTTTCAAAAATATACAGAAAAAACTCAGTGGCAATCATACTTAAAATTAGAGGACTTCACTCTAATTTTAAGTACCTATCATTGCCAAATCAAGTCTCTGTTAATCTTTTTTTTAAATTTCGGTCCATTATTCTGGATTTTTCAATTAACTGTCATTTGTTTTCTTATGAAGGGCTCTGTCCAAAATTGAACACGGAGAGACTTTCGTTCGGAAATAACTCGAAATTATTACAACATAAAACCTTCAGTTATATATGTAATTTCTTACAAGCAAATAAGTACTCACACAAAAACTAATTTCATAAATTGTAAATGCATAAAATATCAGCAGATTACAGTCCGCAGGAAATTGCAGGCAGAGCGGCCTTGGTATAGTGTAGCATGGACCACGCCGGACAAAAGATACATTAACATAGCAAATTGAAGGGCCTGGGTGTACGGTATCTACGTAGAGCTAGGTACGTAGGATACAGACTGTACACAATGTAGGTGGCTAACAGAGAAAAAGGTGAAAAGGTTTCCACTAAAGTCAAAAGTTTTCCACCTTTTTGATTTTTGCGCGACCAGCTTTGCATGGATGCAGCTTTGCAGATTTGTTTTAAATTTAATTTAAAACAACCGCATCATACAACATCAGATCCATGAAGTATCTTAATTATTAAATCATCATTGTCCTATTAGTAGTTCACTGCTGGACATAGGCCGACCCTATAAGTGCCATAGCACCCAGTCTTCATCTTGTTAGATCCACCATCTGCCTGCAATCTTTTGGATTTTATCAATTAAGAAAAGATACGATGAAACTGAAACTAATTATGCTAAGTTATAATTATATTTTTTATGGGTCTATAAAAAATATAGCTTATAATATATAATAAACCAAACTAAAATTCTTATAGGTCTGTAAATACTATAGACAAAAATAGGTACTTTAACATTTATTTTATAGCGTCTGCCCGCGACTTCACACGTATTTTTTCGGAATAATAAGTAGCCTATTAATATTATAATAATAATAAATAAATAATAATAACAATAAGTCTAGAAATACATATATATATAATAGTAGATTGTTTTACAAGGGACTAAACCATCCCATTATATACGAGGTTGTTATACTCCCGAGCGTAGCGAGGGAGGATGACAAGACCGAGTTATAATGGGTGGTTTTGGCCCGAGTAAAACACTCTACTTTTCACTTCGATTGCGAGAAAATAAATGAAGAAAATTCTAGAGATTTAGCGCCAATACCATCTTTTTTTTTTAAATCTCTATTTAACCCGCAACGAAACAGTTCGCATTCTACCGTGAAGGGAAGAATCAACCTTCATAAAACATCACCAAGACGGTTCTATTTTCAAAAAAAAAAGATTGACGGAGCACCAAGAAGTCGAGTTTTTATGTAAGAGAACGAATGCTTTGTACGGCTGATGATTTTAGACAAAAATTAAAAAGAAAAAATACTTTTTAGCCCGAGGTATTAAACTCGAGTTTTAGGCCCGCTAAGCTACACTATTATGATACAATTTTTGAGCAAGAGAAGTGAAAATATATATACTATAATTAAACACAGATATTATTGTGATTCATACACTTTTAGTGATCCTTCTAAAACTTAAAGCTGCTCTACGAGTCCTACAATGGTATGTATGTACGTACTTGTCTCGTACCCAACGCTTTGATATTGTGTCTATATCTTTGTTGACGTTGAGATTATATGCCTCGGTCTGAGTTTGAAGCGACTTAGGATGTACTGGAGCGATGCGGACATTCCCATGTGTTAGGTACCACTTAGTAAAGACTAGCTACTAGTTTATAGTTTTCTTTATTTTCATATGATATAGAGTTATCTAGTATAGTTTATGATAAGAGATCGCAGTCTATTATAAAATCTAGCCGGTATCTAAGGATAAAAACCAACATATTTCAAAAATGGTTAATTGCACACCAACAACACATTACAAAGATCACATTATTTAAAGTCCTGAAATAACACAATGAGAATTACATATTTTGTAATTTCTAAATTACGTTATATTTATATTTTCTCATAATTTATAAACCAAACAAAAATATTACAAAAAGCTCTCAGAATGAAAACTTGCAAAGAATAGCTAAAAGCGTTTCTTGGTTATTTGCAGATAACCAGCCGCTTATTATTCAGCGTGTAAATTGTTGGCAACTTCTTAAATCGAAATGTAACTCAAATCGGGATTCTTAAGAAGTTACAAAAGTTTTCTTTTTTTAATATCTTCTCAGAGTAATAAACTAATTATAATAGCTGTAGTATAGGTTCAGTTTCTCTGAAGGATAGGATTCGTAACGAATACATCCGACAGAGAAACAAAGTTATCGACATACTCGACAAAGCTCTAAAAATTAGCAAGCTGAAGTAGCACTGGGCCGGCCATATCTTGCAAAGAACCGACGGCCGCTGGGGTAAACGTGTTCTTGAGTGGAGACCACGACTCGATAAACGTAGTATAGGACGCCCTCCGACGATGTGCTATATTTTTAGAAGGCTGCCGTTCCAACAATTAGAAATAGCTATAGTTTGCTCATCGATGAGAAAGATCTCAAGAGTATCGAAGCCAGTCGAACACTGCGTAAAAGTCTATCACAATAACTGTATTTTATGCCTTCTACAGCTATTTTATGCTTTTGCCGTTCATAGTTCTACAGCTGAGCAGTGTTCTTATTTATTACTCCAAGTTTATCAAGAAAACTTTCCGATTAAGATTTCCCCCGAACGTTTCGAATTAACATGAAAATGTACTCTCCGTTTATCTTTTAGATTAATTTTTTCCATAATCATGAGCTTTTTTCTCATAATGAGCTTTATAATATTCATGATTGTTTAACTTTTGGAATGTTTCGTTTAAATAAAAATTTGGGCGATGAATGCGTAATGTGGATCTATTTGTTCCATTTGGAATTACGAGATGGAATTTTAAAATGTGTGCATTTTGTATGACCAAATATACTGTCGGTAAATATTGAAACATTCGAGTGCTTTTTTCTTCTCTTTATCGTGAAATCTTTAGGGAAAAATATATTCTATGGGATTAAAAAACATGGCCAAGTGCTGATGGCTGATAACGTTACTTACTTATACATTTATTACAGGGTGTAACAAAAATGAAGGATCAAACCTCCAGGGGCGGTGCAGGTTTGATCACAGAACAAAAAAAAATGGCTCATAGGAGTAGTTATTCAGATATTGAATACCACGAGATGATGCGTTTGTACTTTGGGGAAGGACAAACCAATATACGACAAACAGTGCGGATCTACGAAGTGAACAGCTCACCAAGTTTGGAGTTACGTACGAGGTGTCGTTAATCCGAGCGTACCATCAACGCGTACATTGGCCGCCTCTAATAGTATGTTGCTATACTAAAGAGGTGTACTGTACACACACAAAGTACGTAGGCCTAATGAAATTTATTTTTCATGACCTAAAGATACATTATATTTATAATTTAAACAATTTGACTCATATATTTCCAAGGGAGCGAAGCCGCGGGGCGCAGCTAGTTAGTAATAAAAACATAATCATAACAATAACCTAAATACATCAGTTGTTAGCACTTAGAGTGCTGAAATCACACGGTATGTGTTTTCTACAAGTGACTAATATGCGTAAATCCACACTAGTGCAGCGGCTGAGAAAATACAGATCTTTGTGACTCAGCACAGCCGTAATATTTTTCGAACGAAACGCATGTGCGGCGCAACACAACCGCTGTGTAGAGCAGCAGCACGAATTTTTTAGGTCAAAAAAAAAGATCGCAGTCGTCGAAAAAAATCGCATCGCAAATATTTTTATTTTATCATCTACATTAAAATATGAAACAAACTAACGACATACGATACCGAATTCGTGATTACTCCGTAATAGAAAGGATTATTCATGCTGATGGCAAGTTATTACTTCACAGGGCAACTGATAACTCCATGCAGGTTATAAATGTTCCTCATAAACGAACCTCTTTGGGGAATTCGAATTATTCATCTTTGGATGGGATTTAATCTGTCATTTTGATTAAAAATTGGGGGATATTTTGGGGTTCAGCAATAAACTGGTAATTTTTTTTTTGCTTTATTCATGACATATAGTATAAGGGCTTTATAATTTTTATTTATATACATAATATATACAATGGTAGACGCTCGTGGTTGGTTGGCCTCACTCGACTGATATCCGATGAAAAGCGACGATGGTGCCTAAAAATAATATTAAATAACAAGCCGAGTTAAAACGAACTTATGCAATTTGTACTTATTTTAATTGACGAGAAATTGATAACACCTTACTTAAGTTTAACGTAGAGTTAACTATTGTTATTTTTAATAAATATTGTCATTTCATTTCAATCTAAGGCTTACAAAATCAGCACAATATCTTCAATATCTTAGTGGAATCTTTTCTAGAAGAACCCCAAATAAATCTCATTCCATTATTTTTTACCAGAATAACCTCCTTCTATTTAGATGGTAATAATTATAAAAAAAGGCATGAGCGACATTACTCGTATAAGGCCTCTGATAGCTTAGTATTGCGTTTACATTCTGTTACTTATACATTTAAATTTATTTATTTTGAATTTACTATCTATTATTATAAAACTTAATTTTATTGTTATTTTATTACGACTTGTTTTACACCAAATGATAAATTAACTTTAATTCTTAGACTAACGTTTTATGTTAAAGTGGAAATAATATTTATATAAATTGACTTACCTACCTTCTTAGGGCTATAAATGATTGGCGTGTTTAATATTCAGTTAGTCAAGTCCGAATAAATGAATAAATATTGCACCACCTTTCATCCTATGAATCTAAGCTGCATTCATTCTACCCGCCGTTTTTTATCCAGCCCCAATTGAAATATCTGAAAGCCCTGCTCCCCACACACTAAAAGAGCCATTTGGTAAATCAGTCTGCCATTACCATTAGCTATCATTTACTATCCATCCCTCGGGCCATTCACGATCGCCATTTCGTTGTATGCATTTCCCATTTCACGCACTATTTCACTAATAACTTTTTAACAAATTAAATCGGACTAGTAATCATAAATTATATCGAACATTACTTACTGTTGCAATTATTGCTAAGCATAGATTTCAAATTACTAGAAAAATATTTTAACTTTAATAAATATATTTTTATGAAATGAAATTCTTGAATGTAGATTATTATAGGGTACATTCTAGGTTTTTTGAAACATAATTGCTAAATAAATGATGTTAAAAAAGAGCAAATAAATATGAGTTTTCTTTAAAAATACAAATTGAGAATCGTCCGATTTAGATCAGTTAAAAATTAAAATAAATGTGCGAATTAGTGATCCAAACAAGAAGTCCATGTTTATCAATTTCGATCACGCAAAAACTTCACAAAAACAACTAAAACCCAATTTGTAAGTTAAAATCGAGTTTACGCAGCATCAAAAGAAATTGGTCAATCCGAAAAATAATCGAATTATTTAGAGATTTTCAGGGTTTTTGTTCTCTGTGACAAAAACCCTGAGCTAACGAACCGTGCGATACAAGGCGCTCCTAAGCCTCACCATACATCCTGAATCGGCTCCACTCCATAGATAAAGTCTGCATTGGAGCGAAAAGATACGTCGAATGGGAACAGGAGGGGTCACAGCGTAAGCCCCTGTACCACGCCAATAGATTTATTGTTCAAGATCGGAGGCTGGACAACCGCGTATTATGAACACGACGTTTTGGCTTCTCTGAAATCTGACCCTGGTTTGTTGAATTGTCGAAGTCACGTTTTTGATAGAATTACTTTATAGGGTATGGTTGGTCAGCAATTTTTTTAATCTGATAAAGAAACGAAAAATTGACGAAACAATCGTAAACGTTTTTGTAAATGTACCAGTAAAATGTACCGTAGGTACATAAATTTTACTGGTTGGTAAATAAAGACAAATAAAGAGCATCAAAAACGTAACATTTAAATGAACGACACCTACTCAACATATTTAATCACGCAAGCAAACATGAATAAATCAGCCCATCGTACCTACTACGAAAATGCAAACACAAAATCCTTTTAAACGCCACCACAAGCGTTTTCATCAGAAACCCGCGAGCCCATATAATTGAATGAATATTCAAGCATCTTAATCAATAGGAGCATTACTAGAGGTCCTATGGAAGCATCCAGCAGCCTGTGAAATTGGACTAGGATAGACTGAGAGAGAGATATTCCGAAAGTATAGGTGTAAGCAGGATGGGATCGTACCGAGGTTTTATAAATCATTTTTCCCGGCGTCGGAGATTTAGGCCAGCTGTACAAGGATGATATATTAGGAATCATCGCGGCAGTTTATGGAGAATTTATGGCGGAAGTCTAGACTTTGTTGCTATTTGCAGAGGATTTAAAATGCGTTGTATTGATCTTTGCTGGAGCGTTAGCTTTTAGAATAGAGTATTTTACGGGCATTTTATTTGTTGGCAGCGTGACGCAGGTCCGAACTACAAAGAAGTATATCTCGATATTGTTATGTATGTGCGTAGGTCAATATAAAATGTAATAATAGGTAAATAACATGCATGCGTCATTTTTAGTACACATCATCGTGTACCTCCAAAGTAAGCAGAGCTTGTGTTACGACCGTTATGGGAGAACAATACAATATATTAACAACTAAGTTATTGTCTTCAATGCAAGCAAAGATTGATATGTCGAATATAGAATTACATATAAAAAGTAAACCATTGATTTACTAGAAATATTTACAAAAAATGTTCAACAAACCTATCCGAGGGCACATTTTGAAACCCGCCCGTCAGCAAGCCGGCTTCTGGCAAAACGCTGAATTGCTATTATTTCTCTTTTCGTTCAGTTAATCAATTATTGTAATGCTGTTTGCTGAGACGTGTGCTTCCTGGGGTTTTGCGGTTTTGCCTAACGAGGTGTCCGTGTGTGCCCCAAAACTGCTGGATGTGTGGTTCTTGACATTGGAGGAAATTTCAGATATAATGCTACTACAGTAATTTTATACCACTGTTTAAAATGAAGCCCTGGATATCACGAAAATTTTTAAAAGTATTTGATCACTAAGTCTCAGTATTTAATCGGAAGACGATATTATATTCAAAATGTCCGTGTATTTATAATTACGTTCAAAGTTTTATTGAAAATCTTTGATACGATATAAACAACACAATCCCGTAGGTGTTATTTGTACAGACTTGTTTGTATGAAATCTAACGATTAATAATGATTAGATTGCCTCCGGTACAAGTAAAAAGTGGAATAAGAGACTCTGGGTAAGCTCAAAATCTTAATAATAATCTCCCTTCGATAGAAGCAATCAAAAAGTAGGTAAGGCTTCCTCACCACGTTTTCATAAACAAACTTTACCCATAGAACCCCGACCTACCTCACATCTCGCGTGAAAATCGAACAGGGAAAAAACCTCGTTTACGTTCCAATTGGGAATTTTAAGGGGAATTGGTGCAATTCCGCTCGCCATGCTAGAACGAGCAAACTTATTAGCTGGAGATAGAGCGCTCCTTTACTTTTTGCAGGTTCGATTCTGGCTGCGATTGATTGGAGGGGAATTGGCCTCGTGACTCATTTCTGACGTCATCGCATTCGTGACGATTGGATGTCGAAGCCTTTGTGTGGATGTGGAGGGATTAAACCGGGTCGGGTTGGGAAGCCACTTTTTGATTTTTACCTATCTACGAGATCTAAATGTAAAAGATAACGTTTCCTGCCCCGCCTTGTGCCATTTATGTAGGAGCGTGATACTACTACACATATAAACCCTCTATCATGTGTGAGATAGGCACTTTTTGAATTAAAGTTAAGTTAAATAAAGAACCTCCGTAGACACTATTTCATTTTCAAATTTAACACAGACACAGAGGAAATAACATACAATAGAAGTACGAAGTACTACCCAAATTCCGTCAGTTCCAAAAGAGGCTTTTATTCAACCGGCTGCTGTTCCAACCAGGCCCAGAATCCTCTTACGCTCATCGGTATACTGCAGCAATACGCTGATCTGTATTATCTAGCGCAATTTGAATATCACTTGAAAGACATTGGCCCAGGAGTTTCAAAGACTTTCTGTTTATAAGATCACTTATAATGAGATCCGTAAAAAATTTATAATACGGTATATTTAATTTGTATTATCATCATCATCATCTCAGGATGATGATGATAATAGATGCCTTGGCTGACCAAGGCATAGCATTATAATAGGCCTCCCATAAAGCTTGCCAGAATAATCGGTCCGGCGCTGCGCACGGTCCATTGCCTCGGTCCAGCGGTTTGCCGCGACTTTTACCATGTATATGGTCTGGGATTATGAAAAGTTTTTGTGTTATGTTTTTTAATAATAATAATATATCATTTATTTTAAGGCATCATAATACCAGTACAAAGTAACTTAACTAGGGCTCAATGATAAATACTAACATTAGAGACTAACATAGATATATAGATAATTCTTTATTGCACACTTAGATACTAGAACAATGTAAAATAAAAACTTAAGAAACTAGATACAATAGGCGGTCTAATCGCTCAAAAGCGATCTCTACGAGACAACCATGGATGAATAGGAATATACATAAATTATAAAACTTAATAAGAATCGTGTGACTAGCACTGGGTCGATGACGTGTTGATATCATTATTTCCTTGACTTAACTAAATATCAAAAAACCATTAACCTTTGGATAAGGATAGCTCAATTGTATACAAAACCGTACCCGCGCTTACACGAATGAAAATAAATATACACAAAAAATGATTCAGAAGTGAAAATTAAAAGGCCATTTCGACAAGTTCCAGCTACTGGTTAAATCATTCGACCTCATCACACGCAGCCGCCATGTCGTGATGTCAGACACAACACAAACAGACATCCCACATTTTCAATCGAGAATGAACAGAATTGAAATACAACCAATAACAAAAACGTTTTCCTCCAATAAATAATATTGGCTAAAACGAAGATCTCTGAATTTCAAATGAGCGCGCCTACTCCCGTCTTCGGTGTAAACAATATATTCATGCGATAGGTTTTTCCCGGGAATATAAGAGAGGATATATATCTCCTGTATTCTGTGTATAATGGAGCTGTTAAAGACAATATGCTGGAAACATATTGGATGCAGCGAGCGAATGTGTAAGCGAGCGACGACTATCTCAGGTAGGGGCACACCGAGCTCTTGAATTGTTTTTTTTTTAATGTCAGTCTTGGCGATTTTACTATAAAATATCACGTATTTTGACGAAATCATTATGAAAATGGTTGACTATGAACCTGCTTTGTCCAACAGGAATGATATGGTGGTATTCAACACAACACAAACTAACTTCAAACTAGGTTTAAAGTTAGTTTGTGTTGTGTTGAACCCATAACACTAACCATTCATATCATTAAAAAAAGCGATATACATAATGTAAATACTAGAAATAAGAATAAACTCGCTGTTCCCACAACTAGACTACATAAGATAAGTGCATCTTTTAAAGGGCAATGTATACGCTTCTACAACAAAACTCCAAGTGAGTTGCAAAAATTATCAATAAATAAATTTTAAAAAATTGTGAAGCATATTCTTTGTAAAAAGGCTTATTACAAAATATCAGATTATCTAGAAGATAAAAAAGCTTGGAACGAGTTTTGCTCCAACTCAAAATCTAACAAATTACAGATAAGCAAATCATATGTACTAGACACATAAGTTATGAACATACTAGTGGTTTCTTCTCACTTCTTCCACTGGTGGACAAAAAATTGAAGTGAACATCAATATAATAATGAATAGTATAAAATATGACTTGTCTAAGTGCTTATTTGTAAGCCTAAAGAAATAAACTTTCATTTCATTTCATTTCATGTATTAGACATATAAGAGATGAACATGCTAGTGGTTTCTTTTCACTTCTTCCACTAGTGGACAAACAATTGAAGTGAACAGTAAAATAATTTTATTTGGTAATAATTTATATATAAAATATGACTTGTCTAAGTGCTTATTTTGTAAGCCTAAAGAAATAAATGATTTTTTACTTTACTTACTTTACTTTATAGTTTACCAGCTTATTTAGTTCTTGTTTATAGAAAAGCTTTTATAGTAAAATAAACTTAAAATGACTTTATAAACCACAGTAAAATAAAGTACCTATCGAATTAGTCCTTAACGTTGATGATGGCAAACTTAGGTGTACTTATGTATATGCCTGCCACACGCTTCATGTTACCTGAGAGCATGCCTACTCAAACGACATAGTATGCGGAGCTAAAACGAGCGTGTAGATGCAAGGCGGTATCTCGCATAGGCCCGCAAGCGCGGCTTGTGGAATCTTTGACATGCTGAAGTTTGGACTGCGCAGTTGGACGGAGTGTGTAGCTGAGCTTTAAGAAATGCCATGAAAAATATGCACCTTGTCTATGCTTATAATTTGTCAGCCCAACAATTTAAAAAGGAAATAGAAATATGAAAGCTGGGTATTAGGATATTTTTTACTTCTTACCTGTACGGCTCGGGCTGAAATTTTGAATAAATATGGTACGTACTGTAGGTATATAGGCCTGGATATAGGCTAATTTTTACTCTGAGAAACTTGTGCAAAGCCGCGCGCAGACGCTAGTTTAGGACACATAAGAAACAAACGTTAGAACCCAGTGCGCCCCGCACCCAAACAGGCGATAAATCCGTAGCTACATCTGGGCTCCGTTCAATTTTATTACTATTCTCTCCGACTTATTTGATCCAGCCGTCAAAGCAGTCTTCGGTTACATTATCGCGACGGTTATCTTCATCCAGCCTTTGTGGCCGCTGAGAGGAGCGGGAATTGGATGACGTTTTAGGAGGTAATGGATGAGTTGTTTGTTTTTATATGTAGTATATACGATATTAGCTGATGAAAACTGGAGGTGGTGTTTAGTTCCGAATGGCGAAGGAAAAACTTGGCGGGATAAAAAATGCGACGATAAATAACAATGGAGTTATTATGTTTACTGGCTTATATTTTTGGTTTTCTATGACTTCCATTTATGTTTATCGCTTCATAAAAAAAAAATTATGTGAAAAAAAGGGCCATGTTTACAAAAATACATCTAATTAGGCGACAAGAAAGGAAACTACAAGAAAATTACAAAAATATAACGAAAAGAGACATACAAACTAATCTTATTTCTGTACATGGTTCCAAAATTGTACGTCTCATAATGCCGCATCAAGCTGAAGTTGAAGTTTTGTTACTGATTCATCAGCTCCTCAAAACAAGTTAATTGAAAAAAAAAACAAAGTAATAACATTACAGAACCACTGAGCCTAAGCCGTTATAGCCCAAAGGTTGGATATTGGTGTCAAATTCTAACCGAACACAAATAAATCGTCTACAGTGTTTGAATGGTGAGGCATTCGCAATTTTTATGTTTTTCTCGAATATAAAATTTTTATTATGCTCAATAAAATCTACGCAAAACTCTGTTCAACCGATAAATCTCCACCTAGCTCGCGATGTTACAATTCTCACCTATATGTAGGGTCACTTATTTTTAATGTAGAATATTGAGTTTGTTGTTATATTTTGACTGGAACAGAATGCAGTGGTTCGGTTTAGTATGTTTAGTTATTTCATTCGAGGCGACATTTCCTTCGACAGTTTTTGAAAATAAATTAATGCTGGTAAGATACTAACCGTATATACAGGATGTTTGCTATTGGGACTGACTTTATTTCTTTGGAAGACCGAATGTTTTTAACATCCCGAATGCAGTGATATGTATTTTTTATAGAATCATTCAAAATCTTGCCTTCCAGACTTCTTTATTTTTTAGCTGTAATGCCACAAAATAACTTGGGCTTCTTTAGTGTTTATATAAATTAAATACCTAAATTATAACTTGATACGATTCAATTAATAAAAAAAATTACGAGCATTCAAAATAAAAAATCTATGTAAAAGTTATAAACGTACCTTCAAATTAATTAAAGAAAAAACTACAAGTAGGTACTATTGTATTTAGTTTTCTTTTCAAAAGTTCTTCATTTATAGTATTCACCCGAGTTTCAGAAACGGCTTGCTAGCAGAGTAGGTATATTCTGAGTTGATTAGTTGATTGCATTGTTTTGATGGGAGTCAACCAGTATGCCGTATGTCATTCAAATACACTCAACCAATACTCAAATAGGAAATCCTACTAATTAGCCTTTTCGAGACGATATGCTATAAATTCGCTCTATTAATACGATCTGCAGATATTTGTTTCGGGTGTTCTGGTCGTTTTCTATCTATCTATGTAATGTATTGTACGTATTATGTATATCAGTCATCTAGTACCCATAACAGAAGCTTTGACTTGGGGCTAGATAATGCTGTTTGGATTACCCAGCATTATTTATTTATTTATTATGTAAGTTGAATTAAAATTTTCCGCTCTCTCTCTCTCTCTCTCTCTCTCTTATCTAATAGACAGAGTTTTTTAGAAACCCGGCTCACTTCCACTCACAGTACATATCGCCACGCCCTGCTTGGGTACCATTGTGTTTCTTATTTATTACCTAGATACTAAGACCTACAAATGTACACAGTGATGCAATAACGCACGACTCGGTAAACGTAGTGTAGGACCTCCGACCAGGTGGGATGACGACGCTGTGAAAGACTGCAGGTAGATGCTGGATGCGGCAAGCTGAAGACAGGGCGCTATCACGCTCATTGGGCGAGGCCTATGCAGCAGTGGACTGCTATAGGCTGATGATGATGATGATGATTTATTTATTTATTATGTGAGCCTATAAAGGAGAAATAAAGGATTTTGAATTGTATGTTTTCAGAAAGCCTTCGAGACAAAGCCCGGTAGGAACGTGGTAATAGCGAGTCTACCGATCCAGTGGTCGCTCTGCAAGCTGGCCTTCGCCGCCTCGGGCCGCGCCAGGGGACAGCTGGTGAACGCTTTGGGTATGGATTACACTCAGGTGGGAACTCAATCTTATTATTCCAGGTATAAGGTGCATTTTTCATAGGCAACATTTTCATGGGTAATCCTTACAACATTTCCAGTATTTTCCACAATATTTTGTTCTTGGGGTGCAAGAGCGTATTCAGAGACTTTTTATGTATGTTGCGTTACTTTCAATCACTACATAGTATACTATGTAGTGAGATTATATCGATTGATTTAGATCTTTAAAACTACGCAACGGATTTTGATGCGTTTTTTTTAATAGAGAGCATGATTCAAAAGGAAGGTTTATAAACCTATAGATATTTTTTATTATACATAGAAAACGACCAGAACACCCGGAACAAATATTTGCAGATCGTACACACAATTGTTCCGTGGCGGGAATCGAACCCGCAACCTCCTACGTCGCAGGCGGACCTTCGCCCACCGTGCCACATCGGTCTTCATAGGTCTTTGGTTTACATTATACACACAGCAGTAACCCACGTAGTTAATTGTAACATTTCTGTTTCAGATAAAAACATGTTTCTCAACAGTCTCAGAAATGTTCAACAAGCTAGCGGAGGCAGACTTGATTCTGTTCAACAAAATATTCGTAAACTATTCCGAGGAAGTTGACACTAAGTTCTTCGCGGATCCCTCGAACTCCTTTGGCGTAGGGGTGGAATCGGTCGGGTTCAACGGTCCAGCGGCTGCAGCGCAATTCATCAATCACAAAGTATGAATTCTACAACCTTCTACTAGAAATAGAAAAGGATCTCATATCACGAGGAAAATTATTATTTATGTAGTGCCGATATCAGCCCTTGAAAGACATTTTCTCTATCTCATTTCCATGATTCCCTTCTTAATTGATAGTTGTGTGTGAAATAACAATTAGGCTTCTTTTATTGTGTTTCTTCCATCTGGTGAAATCGGGTTCAAACGAAGGTCTATCGACAAAAAAAAATGCACTGTGAAACTGTAAAATTCCCGTGTTCTTTTATTGTTCAGGTTGCAACAGTTACATATAGAAGAATCAAAGATATATTGTACGAATATGAGATAACAGATGAAACAAAAATGATGTTACTATCTGCTGTTTATCTAAAGGTAAACCAAACTCTTCTAATGGTAAACAGTTATCGGTAGGCCAGGGGCTTTATTCTCTGTTGGCTTTCGAAGCGTGTTACACACCTACGACAAGCCCGCGGGCGTGGAATCTGTTAATACCGTATTCCCTATGTCATTAAGTCATTCCCCGCCGCGACACGACGCGATTTGGCCACGGTTTGAACTGTCAAAGAAACGCGCTAGCTTCTAGCGTGTTTTGGGCACAGATTGGTATGGTTTCGCATAGTTACTATGACTCGTTTGTTTTGGTTTTGATCGAGCATCTTTTGAGGTTATGTTATGTATAAATAAAAAAATAAAGATCGATAAGATATAATCACGGGGCATAGACAACTCGTCTTGTGGCAAACAGAATACTATTTGTCGATTCCGCGCCAAGGCTTGTTTCGATCACGTTTGTGTATCGAACGCGATTTGACTTCACACGATTTGGGCACGAAATCTCCTATGTCATACAGAATCATAGCCATGGACAGTGATGGTGGGAACTAAAACATTAGACAGCGACTTGCTGACATTTACTTAACGACTTTTGTATTTGAATTGACTATTTTAATTACCCTAATTAACAACGTTTTTAATAATTCGTATTTAAATGTACTAAACTAGTCAGACGATTGGATAGATATCTTTTTGATTTTGTAGATAACTTGTTCAACTTCTCGGATTTGAAAAAGGTGAGGGTAGAAGTAAGAAATTCTGTAATTGTAATAAACATTTTATAACTTTCAGCCTTCCTGGTTAAGCTTTCCCTTTGATCCAAGTAAGACAAAGGCCAAGAAGTTCTACCACATGAATGGGCTCGTATCTGACGTTCCTATGATGGCCCGGGAGGACTTTTATGATGTTGAAGAGAGTCATCTTGGCACGGTTAGTGAATCCTAAGCTTTTTGATAAAAATCTAATATAATTTAAAAAATCACTACCTACAAAAAACAAAGTCGCTTCCCGCTGTCTGTCTGTCCCTATGTATGCTTAGATCTTTAATAAAAAGAATTTTGATGCGTTTTTAAATAGATAGAGTGATTCAAGAGGAAGATTTATAAACCATTTTACACAAAGAATTCACGTGGGCGAAGCCGCGGGCGCATCTAGTTATTAATATTCGTTGATACGTAATTTATGTTATCTTCAGTTTTCGAGAACTTTCCTTAGCTATTGGTTAGATTAGGCACAAACAGCTTGTTGAAATAACTATTTAGTTTTTTGTTAGAGTTAAATAATTCGTTTCAAATTACATTGTTATATAATAATCTTCAATATTGAAGTGGCAGTGGGCCGGCCATATTTCGCGAAGAACCAACGGCCGCTGGGGCAAACGTGTTCTTGAGTGGAGACCACGACTCGGTAAACGTAGTGTAGGACGCCCTCCGACCAGGTGGGATGACGACTTGCGAAAGACTGCAGGTAGATGCTGGATGCGGCAAGCTGAAGACAGGGCGCAATGGCGCTCATCGGGGGAGGCCTATGTCCAGCAGTGGACTGATATAGGCTGATGATGATGATAATAATCTTAACACAGGTCATAACAATACCTTTGAAAATGGCCTCAATGACGTTTGTATTGCCTAAAACACCCAAAGACTTGCCGAGGGTTCTCAACGAACTGAAAAAAGACCCGATGACAATGAGGAGTTCTTGGACAAGAGTGAAGAATGAACCGAGGAAACTCCTGCTGCCGAGTTTCAAAATTAAGGCTGATATTGATCTGACTGACATTTTGAAAAGGGTGAGAAATAATTAGCTTAAATATAAATAAATAGCTCTAAGAATTAGCAAGTTGAAGTGGCAGTGTGCCGGCCATATATCACGAAGAACCGAAAACCGCTAGGGTAAACGTGTTCTTGAGTGGAGACCGCGACTTGGCAAACGTAGTGTAGGACGCCCTCCAGCCAGGTGGGATGACTACCTGCGAAAGACTGCAGGTAGATGCTGGAGTTGAAGACAGGGCGCTATGGCGCTCATTACGGGAGGCTTATGTCCAGCTGTGGACTATTATAGGTTAATGATGATGATGAGAAATAATACTTTGCTGACTACACAATCATTATTTGGTAGGTACTTTCAGTTTTGCGGCACTACTGAAATACTGCGACCGTACCAGTCGTTCCCGTTTAGGCCTAACCATTCATTTAACGCAAATGACTGGTTAGGCCTAAACGGAAACGAAAAATGAGGCCGCTGTATTGACATCCGTGCGATCCGGTGAATAGTGGCACAATGGTGTGAGTGCCGTAAAGCTACATAGCCCATTCTTCGTCGATGATCATGGATGATGATGATAAATAAATAAATTAATAATGCTGGTCACCTCACACAGCATTATCTAACCCCAAGCTAAGCAGAGATTTTGTTACGGGTAGATAACTGGTATACATAACACATTACATGTGGCAATGGCATGGTAGGCGAAGGCTCGCCTGCGACGCAGGAGGTCGCGAGTTCGATTCCCGCCTCAGGAAAAATGTTCGTACGATCTGCAGATTATAATATACCAGCTGTTCTGATAATTTTCTATGTATACCTAATAAAAAATATGTTTGTATATTAGTTATCCTAGTACCCATAACACAAGCACTGCTTAGCTTAGGGCTAGATAATGAAATGAAAATATAAAAAATGAAATGAAAATATATTTATTCTGATAGAGCAAAAAACTTAATTATCTAACTATAGTAAATAAATACAGCACACGACTTAAAAAGACATTAAATTATATAATTAATAATATGCATTGATTTATATATACCTATATATATTATTATTAATAGACATATCTAAATTAATGTTGTGTAGATCAAGCCGTGTGATGGTCAGTGCCGTGCTCCTGCGCTATCAGAACAGGTTCATGCTCAGCTGAATGTTGCGAGTAGCCCCACAACGCTGATTTTCAGCATGTACCATTGTGATGATGACGTACGAGACTTTAAAAGCTAGAATTTAAAAGTGAGGGCAACTTGTCTATATAAGAAAATATAGATTAAAAACTAAAAGAGTACACGTAATTTTAACCTAAAAGAAAGAAAAAATGTATAAAAACAATAACAGTTCGACACCTTCATAGAAAAATCTAAAAGTCAGCAGAGACATCAAGACTACAAAAAACACTCAAGATAATCGAAAAAATCGACGGGTTTAATTTAATTTAAATGAATAGGGAGAATCAGTTACAGAGCAAACTCTACCTACCTACTACAGCTGTAACGTGCTATGTGTTTTTCCGATAACGCTATATCACGTGTCCTTCTCTCATCCGAGTTCGTACGCCACTAAGCCTGCAGTGTGTGATGGGTGATTTTGTGTGTGAGTTAATCAGTGTATAGTAGATATGAGTGTATCAGGGTGTGTAAGGGTGTGTTGTGTGTGTGTGTGTGTAAACTTGTGTATTGTATGTGAATTAATCAGTGTGTTAGTGTTCTGTCAAGGACGCCAGTTTCCATAGAAGCTGAGTATAGCAGACACTTTTGAGTGTGTTTATGGTTGCCCCGCCTCACTGCAATCTACTTTGAAGTTCCAGTAGTTGATTTTTTAATTTCAATCTAAAATTGCACTTATCTTTTTTTTTAATGCTGTGTGGATTATATTTATTAACATAAGTACCAATGATTTCAGTGTGGCCTAGATGAAATCCTAAAAAGCAACAATACGGGACTGAACGGTATCCTCAAGGAGCAGTACCGAAAGAGAAGCAGCCTGCACATCAGCAGAGTGAAACAGAAAGTGTTCCTAGAGGTGGACGAGTTCGGGTCGTCCAGAGCTGATATACCACTGAGTTGAGTTTATATCAATGCACACATATATTATAAACCGCCTTTCCCTGGCCAAACGTAGTGTAGGAAACCCTCCGTCGTCGAGGTGGCAGGACGACTTGCAAATGACTGCAGGCAGGTGCGGAAAGCTGAAGACAAAGCGCTATGGCGCTCGTTAGGGGAGGCCTATCTCCTCCATTGAGACTGGCCGCAGTGGCTGAAAATCGATATCAAACGCGAAAGTTTGTATGGATGGATGCGTGTTTGTTATGTCATAACTACTGAACGGATCAGGCTGAAATAGTTCAGCAGTAGTTTCGGTGTGAAGAAGTTACAAATATCCATCCATCTAAACATTCAAACTATCGCATTCATAATTTTAAATTAGTGCGACTTAAATATCGCATAAAGTGTGATAAGCAAATATTAAAACATCATCATCATCATCATCAGCCTATATCAGTGGTATGTAAAACATAACAGCTTCAAAACCAACAGCGACCACCAATCCATCTTCTAAGCTTGGTGGTTTTGGCAAAACTCTTATTTTGAAAGAATGTGTTCCAACATACTTACTTTCATTCATTATTCATAATCTTTATTCGTTTCATCATCATCATCAGCCTATAGCAGTCCACTGCTGGACATAGACCTCCCCCAATGAGCGCCATAGCGCCCATTATTCAGCTTGCCGCATCCAGCATCTACCTGCAGTCTTTCGCAGGTCTCCATCCCACCTTTTCAGAGGGTGTCCTACACTACGTTTACCGAGTCGTGGTCGTATTCGTTTACAATTATAGAATTGTTTCTGAAAATTGTAAACATGCTTACCTACTGTTTTTTATCTGAATATTTTATATACATGCATACTTTGAAACATAGTCTTCCCAAATCAGAATATAACTAACCTATTCAATCAATGTTATGTTTCAGTGTTTGAGAGGGAATATCCGCACAACATGTTGAAGGACGTGGTGCTGGACCGTCCGTTCTACTTCACCGTGGACTTCGACGAGGTCACTCAGCTCGCGAAGAGAGGCGTCTCTGTGGTGCACCACGCATTATTGCATGGGGTCTATTATGGACCGGAGTGAACCTGGGTTATAGACAGGACATGTAAAATAGGATAGATAGGAAATAGAAATAGGTAGTAAGCGTAATAAAGTAATTGTATACAATTTATGGTTTTTTATTGCTCAGAAGCGAAAACTGATTATATTATGCTCCTTGAAAATAATTGATTAACAAAAAAGTTATAATCAAATAAAGTAGAAATAAATTTGAACTATTATTTATACATTAAAACAATTAATTTAAATTTCATATATTCTATTAATTAATATAAACATTTCATTATTTAATAGGTACAATTCTAATTTGTTTCTTTTTCACTGTAACTTTCATTGAAAACATTGAATTTTGAGATCTGAATTGGAAGACCCTTTTGTCAATATAAATAAATAATTGTTAAGATATCACAAATAACATTATTTATTTTAAACTAACTCTTTTAACCAGGAATACTCATACATTCTAAGGAATGTCCTAGATTTTTTTAGAATTTTCCGGAGAAACTGATTTCTCGACTAAATTTACTATCAAATTTCACCAGTTCTTTTTTTATTATATACAATTAAAATCCAAAACACAAAGGCAAGTCTACTCCAGCCGAGTTTTTTCAATAAATGATTTCGATTAACTCTAAACTCTATAATTAGCTTAGAATTTCAAATTGTCACACAAATAGCCAATAATAGCCCTGTAACTGGTCACGTGTAGCCCACGTGTCACATGAATATTATTCCACCCTGAGAGGGGTCGCGTCAAAGGGGTTGAAATAAAAACTAGTTAGTGACCAATTACAACGTGTCATTCTGATGAAATTTTAAACGTAATTGGCTGGATTGTTCCCCCTTTGGAACAATCATGAATTTTGAGTAAAAAATGTAACGGTTTTTGGTGTTAATTGTTTCTGTCTGGTTGCAGATTCTGGATGCGGCAAGTTGAACACAGTGCGCCTCCAAACTGTCCATCACAGGAGGCGTACATCCAGCGGTGGACTAGCATGGGTCCAGCATATGCGATATTGTTATTTGTTAAAACAAATAAACTAGAAGATAAATAACTAAATATAATAGATAAATAACTATTATTTATACATTAAAACTATTAATTTAACTCTTTACATAGTATAAAATGAACTCGCTTCCGTCTGTTCGCTTAGGTCTTTTAAAATAATAATACTTCGGCGCATTCGGTTTCGATTGATTTGCAATCAATCTTCAATTCAACTTCATTCCGTAGCTCTTTCTAATAAACCTACTTTCATTCAGAGTAAAACTCAAAAATTTTCATTACAAACTTATACCTATTTCATTCATAAAATTCCTCACCTTGTTTAATAAAAACAATTTAATATCCACGTGATACGGCTTTCACTGAAGGTACGAGCGAAAGAGAGAGCAATACGAACAGCCTTGTGAGTAAGAGGGACGAATATATTGAAAAACCTTCGTAGTTGATGCACAAGTAAATGCACTGCCGCAAGTACAGTCAGCACGATACGATATTAACATTAAGGTCGACTTTTGTAAGGTTGGCAGATGAAGAAAACTATTTTGACTCATATGTATGTAAGTAATAAAGACTTCGATTGGCAAGTCTTTGACAATACGATAATCATAGGGATCATACTTGAACACACCGTTAATTTGTTAAAATTATAACTATGTGGCTAAGTATGTTAAATACCTACTTTTTGAGTACTTTTCTTTGTTATTTTATTATCTGATCTAGCAGGTGGCGTTAAAGTGCTTTGGACATTACCTATCACATGACAATTTGCAGAAACAGATAAACAATAATTTTATTGTAGTATGTTCGATATTGATTGAAGAAGCCTCGGAACCTACTGAGAGATATCTTCACGGAACGTTTCTATGAAAAAAAATCATGTCTACAACCCGACTACAATCCGACTTCTCATTCTCATTCTGATTCTAATTCTATGTAGGTAATTTTATATCATCAAAATTATTATTTTGTTTTATAAGTAATATATGTATAAGTAACGTTGATCTTCGTAACATAAACCCTCCTTGGATGATTCATATGAGACTATTCCCAACTTCACCTGAAATCAGAGTTCAAAGCAAATCATTACCTATTCTGCGAACGCTACCCCACACGTGTGGCACAAACGAGCCGGCCTTATAATGAATAGCCGTCGCCCGCCCCCATATTTCAGCGCATTAACAAATGACCTCCTGTCAGTGAGAGCGCGGCATACGATTTTTCTGCGCACCGTACATGCCGTGATGTAGGTGCGGTGGCGCTGCACTTGGTGCCGGGACGTCGGTACAATTAATGTGGAGCTTATAGAGGCCTAGGGCTGAATGGTCTAACTGTGACTGTACCTACCCTGTTATATGCTGGGAGGTGGAATGCACTGCATCAAGAATTATTTTACTAAAATAAACCTAGAAAAATTGTGTGGACAATTTAGTAGGTACTGCTAGATTATGAAACATACATACAGAACAGAACAAAACAAAAAATAGATAAATACACTTTCTTATAAATATAATAAAGGTTTTTTAGTAATTAGTTATTGTGAGGTAAAATTATCAAAATTTGTTGTAACATCCTATTTGAGTGTCACCTATGTACACCCAAATCCACAACCAAGAAAAAAATTATTTTTCATTTAGTTACCTGTATATAAATTAATATTATAATGTTTCTCAAATTCATGAATCAATCTACAAAATCAAAACTACACCTTATTCAAACGTCCACCTCATTGGATCCGTCTGGCGCAGTCCAGACCTAACTCAGTTTGAATCCTTTCAGGACGTTGTCACGACGGTCACTACGGTCTTGCCATGGAGTGTGTAGCAGTGGCATTAGATATCTCACTAATTGAAGATATTAAAGCTGTGCGTCCACCGCATCGGAATCGGAATCGTTCGCAGCGTACGCTGTATGATCCCAAAAATTCCCGGTTCTCGATATTTCTCAAAATTTCCCAAATATTTTCGCCAATTTCAGAATAATAAAATTAAATAATTTGTCAGTACATTTCACGCAATTACAAAAAAGGCGTGTCGAAAAACTACGTCCGTATCACAGTGCATCAGAGTCTCGATCTGTAGAGACAAAACCTCCTTCGATCCAGGTCGGTCTCGGTTTCGTCACGGTCTGACTACGATCTGTATTTGACTAGTTAAGTGTAGTGTCGCTATCGTAGGGCTGGGCGGTGGAGGCCCAGGGCCCTGGAGCTCAGGGGCCCTCTAATCTAAGCTTTGAAAATATAGGGTCAGCCAGCTTCCGAAGCTAGAAAACTCGAGCCTGCTCACAATTTTTTTTTTAATGCGTTTAAATGAACATCAACAATCACAGAATTATCTATTTTTTTGTTATTGTTATTTGGTAGTTTGGTTGAGTACGTCCGTAGGACATTGTATCAGCGATAAGCTCACGTGCTTGACGCCCTTGACGGTCGTGAGATCAATTCGACTACCCGTCAACTTTTAAGTTAATTTTTCATTCGCTCTTACTTTGCATCTATTCTAATGTATGATGTTCATTGCTACGTGGAAACTGTAAAGTGGGGCGGTGAGGGCCCGATTCCTTCTCTATGCACCGGGGCACTTGTCCACCTAGCTACGCCACACCAGATCACAGTGAGAGACTTAACCCCCAAGCCGGTCCCGCTCCGGTCACGGTCCTGCTAATTGAGTCCCTCGGGATGTCACCTGTCGGATTACGGACGATCAGCCCAAACTTGTCATTGATTTATTAACTAAAGATTTGTAGTACTTGTACGTTGGCTGGACCTTATTGTGGTTTGTGCAAGTCGATTGAATATTATACGATTGCAAATAATACGAGTAAATACTTATTTTTTAGACAGTGTCTAAGTACGTTTTGTGAAAATGCAATGTAACCCTTTTTGCATTTTGGTGAGAATTTATTCGATCTTTAAATATAATGCTATTGAAATGTATGCCTAATCTGTTCCTTCTTCTGCTGCCAACATTTACTGAGAGTAAGAGCTCCATAAAATAAGCCAACAAAGAGAACTTTGATCTTATTTTGTTATAGTAAATAAATAAGCAATGCTGGACAATCTGCGCCGGCCGCGCCACTGCACGTCGTCGTCTAATTCAGAAAGTATTTACATATGTAGGTTTGATTCGTTTTTAAGCATTCGAAATACCTATGAGAGAGAAATGCATCCTTCTATTTAAAGGAGCGTTTTGAATTCCTCCACAATGCTCATCCTCATCCTTCCCGTGTCCTCCGGTCGTCAGAAAATCTGGCTTTGAGTATGCCACAAAACCAGTTTCTACGACAAATCCTTAGGCCCAGGCCATAAGGTTGTGGAATGCACTACCAGAGTCTATCAGAAAAGCAGTGTCCTTACCAATTTTTAAAGCTCGCGTTAAGGAATTTTACCTGTCAGAATAGTCAATATTGGTACTTATTATCTATTTATAAACTATTACACATAATTATTTCCATCCAAAGGTTGCCTGGAAGATATCGCGTCTAAGCGATAAGGCCGCCCATTGTACTTGTATCATGTGATGTCTTTTTAATGATCTGTAACTGGTGTACAATAAAGTATTTTTGTATTGTATTGTAAATGCAAATAAACTTTTCTATTTTACTCTACATAGGCAGAAACCAGGCAGAAACTCACATACAAATCTAGTCTACGGTACAATAAAGATTAGTCGTAACAATTCTACCCCGACGGGCCAATATTCCTGCATTTACATAAAACACACCGCTACGCGCCGACACCAACGGCTTATAACTACCCTCGATTGTTATTTTACTACGTTTGAATAATCATAAGGCCTAGTGCTACCAAATTAGCTGTATGTTACATTCTAACTAGATTTTTTCAGCCTTTTGTATTAATTATCGACTAAATTGATTGTGTATTTCAAGTGGTGGTAATTAGTAATCGACATATTTTGACGCCTCGCATGTTAACACTAGCATAGCCCACGATGCACACACATCACATCTCCACAGGCTTTGTGACGTGCGGATCCCACCGCTGCTGATCTAAATCAGAAAATAAGATCATCTTATGCTTCTCTGTCGTATTCTTAATTGTTGAAGGTCGTGTCCGTCCTGTATAGCTTTCATGGAGACTCTGATGAACCTTTTCTGCGCTCGTCTTCGGCCTATCTCAGTGCTATAGGAGAAAGTAAGATAGCAACACAGAATACCAACGAAATATGACGTGACATAAAAATTTGACCCGCAGAGCAGATATATTTGTAATTTCGCCACCAAGAACTCGGTAGGTAACGTTGGGATTGAAAACAAAAGGTACTCGTTGGAAACCCGCTAACAACTGATGCATAACTTGATACACAAAAATGGTGCTAGATGAGATTTCATTATAATCAACATTTTAATGAGGTCTTAGTGCCAGTTCTTCCGCTTTTACAGATAACTGTGTGGCACTATGTATTCATGCATACGAAGTGCCGAAACCAAGGGCAATCCTGATTTTATTACGGCGATGTTTGTTTTAGACGTATTTACAGAGACGTAGAGATCAAATTGTTCGAGCAACAATAGTTTATTCAAATAATAGGTTGTTGAATTTCATGATGTTAATATAGGTAGGTGACGGAATACAGCAATATAATTGGTTGAGTGGATTTTTGATACATTTAGAAAGCTTTTTAGACTAAGCTAAAGTCGTAGAGGTTAAAATATAATCTTGGATGATATCTAAAAGAAAAAGAAAACTTACATTTCGTCCAGTGTGGCGCGGAAAAGTACGAGACGACAATAGGTTTCAACATGTTCCTAAAACATATAGATTTAATTTCGTTTTTGTTTAATTATTCGTTTCATGCAAAAAAAATTAAATCCATTTTCGCATTTCATCCAGCACCCGTGGTTCTAGAAATAACAAGTAAGCCTTTATACAGATACCAAGTGAAATAGCAGACCGACACTAGTCCATCATAAACACTATGCAAAGCTACTATACATAGGCAAAGCTCATAGACACCAATAGTGTTAGTATTCGGATCGCGAAGCCCTGAATAAGTGATGACCCTGGGGTGCAATTAGGGTACCTAGCTGCTGCCGTGTGTCTGAACGTACCTACCTACTTCCTAACTATGTATGTACCTACTGCTGTGGGGTTCATCACACCACATTATGCTCACAGAGGTAAGGCCATCCTTTGTTTTTTGACGACCGATGTGGCGCGGTGGGCGAAGGTCCGCCTGCGACGCAGGAGGTTGCGGGTTCGATTCCCGCCTCGGAACAATTGTGTGTACGATCTGCAGATATTTGTTCCGGGTGTTCTGGTCGTTTTCTATGTATAATAAAAAATATCTATCTATGTAATGTATTGTATTATGTATATCAGTTATCTAGTACCCATACCACAAGCTCTGCTTACTATGGGGCTAGATAATGCTGTGTGAATTGTCCAGCATTATTTATTTATTTATTATTTATTTATTTGTTTTTCCTCGAATATTTCTGTATTGCGTTTGCCCTTGTGTCGTACAGTATTAGGGTTACAGATCATATAGAATACACGCCCGCGTAGAATTCACAATTTAATTGTTATTTTTTTGCTCGGGAAACGAATATGTTTCCTTAAATAAAAGTAGGTAATCTTAGGTATAATTTATAACCAAAGATCCTAGTTGGTGAAAGCTATATGTTAGTAATAGTCTCGTCAAGATTGTTCTACCGTTTTGTACCTCGTCGTTGATATAGGTAAGTATTTGTAAAGACCTATCGTGTAGGTAGACTTACATTATACCTCATCACAGATTACAGAGTATCTCTGTAATATTTGCTATGCATTGAGTAATAAGTTAAGTTTATTTCGACATTACAAACAGACAGATAATATCCCCAATGCCTTCATATTATATTGATTTGTTTCTCATATTCCATATTTACTCATTAGGATAGATTTCAGGAGGGAGAACTGCAATAACCCGTTTCAAGCCGGGATCTTCACAACATCGATCAACAATCTGAATATTCAGGTAATTCGGAGTGATCTCACACTGAAGTTTGAAGTCTACACGGAATTAAATTTTAAGTTTCATCGGTTAGATTAAAAACACCATGTAGAGGTCAATGGAGTAAATAATGGAGTTTACAAATCAAAGCCGGCGACATAGATCATAATACTTAAGTATAACTTATACTTAAGTATATGTTAAGACTATTTAACGAATCGGGTTGAAATTTTTCATAGATTTAATTATTGACCCAGAATAATATATACGCTACTTTCAATACCGAAAGAAAACGTGCAAAGCCGCGGGCAGAAGCTAGTATTATTAAGTACTTTTAATAATTTTATATAACGCCTAAAACTTTCAAATATATCTTCACTATGAGTAACAAAAACTTTGGTGTCGATGCACCTTAACATCGCGACAATAGTTTTAACACGCCGCGTCCCCCGCGCCCATAGAGGTTGTTAATAAGGGCTGAGGCAGACGATAACAGTAACGGGATAACGGATGGCAGCGTGTAACCACAGCGGAGGGCAGCACTTGAATCGTTAGTAATTAAATGGATTGCAGGAACGTCTGCATAGTTGGCTGTTTGTTCTTCCACTCCGCGGTACCTGCCTGATGGTATACAGGGTGTCGGGGTACTGGAATAGTTGATCTTACTAATTATGGTGAAAAACATCTTTATGTTTTTATGACTTTTAAAATTTTTACAATAAAATGGTTGTCTGGTAAAGATCGCTCCATGGTTGTCTGGTAGAGATCGCTCTTGAGCGATAAGACCACCAATTGTACGTAGTTTTTTTAAGTTTTTTAGTATACATTGTTCTTGTAAACTAAGTGTTCAATAAAGAATTATCTATCTATCTAAAATATATTGGGTCTCTGGCTGCAATAAAAGTGGCACGATGACATGTTGAAGAGCTGTCATTGTCAGATGTCATGGTATGGCTTACAGCGCCGGAACAAGAGTAGTTATCACAATCATTTGTAAGATACATTTTTGGTATTGGGACAATGTGTGTATCCCGATATCTGCAAAAGAAGAAAAGACGTGATTGTAATTGTAAACGATTATAAAGATAATTTGCGCATCAAGCAAACTGTCTTTGAAATCGTTTCATATTCGATTCAATAAAATATAACATTGTATATTGTTAGAATAATATAATTGTAACCTATTATAAGCACCGTTTGTACGTGACCAAATCGTAAAATTTTATTTATTTTCGAAATATTTGGTTACGGTGTTTTGCATTTAGTTGCATGGCCAGCAAAAAAATCAAGGTGTTATATAACTATGAATGCATAAAATGAACATTTTATTAAATAAATTATCAAACACACCCTGTATATATCGTGGTATGGTTGCCAAGTGCGATTAGTCTGCTTGGATAATGTATAAAGTACGTATTAGTTTTCAATATGTAACTTTATGAAACCACTACATTATCTATAATACTTTCTATTTGTACCTACGTACTAATAATTTATAAAAATAAGCCTTATAATCAAAAGAGTTTATTTCTTTTATTTAATACATTTCAGTGGTATGGGATATATATTTTTTGTCCTAGAGGGTATCGCGCTTAGAACACAGCGTTTAGAATATTAGAAAACACTTAAATTAAAAAACGGCGTCGTCGGCGGCGGGTTTGCTGACTTTGGTGTGTAGACCTTCATAGATATTATTTTCGATTTAGCAGTCCCTTAAACAGTTAGTTACATTAACTTTTACTCTACGTCCCACGAAATAGGGCTCATTTTGAAAAGCGCACCAGTGCAATGAGTGTGTCAACTAGTTAGCGGCCGCAAACAGAATATGAGCTGTATCGCAATCAGACGAATCAGAGGCATTTTGTTTGATTTGTACAACTCGTTAGCGCGAGACGTGTTTATTGTTTGAAGTGAGCAACGCATGCTTTGCTGGAACTGCTTCCGAATTAATTAAGGAATTTGGCTAAGGATTTTTAGTCACAAAATTCAGAAAATTGATTCAGAATTTTAGTAGAAGGATTTATTGTCTGACAAAAATCCTTCTACTAAAATTTCCTGCATTAAGTATGCCTTTATTTTGCTCTCTTTCCGAAAATCGTGATCTCTCCGAACTCGATGTTAGTGAGGAGACAAACGACAAACTAGCGACAGAACTTCTGCTGGCATGAGTTGCAAAAAAGAATCTTAGGTTTGGATGGGTGGGGCTGGGCCCACTTTGACCTACTCAAGACACTTGACCACTCTGAATCTCCTCTACCCGATCACACAGACTTTCCTATTTTAGGTGTTGACCGCTGCTTTCTCCGTTAAGCTCACCTCTCAAAGTATCTACCTATCTACGCATTCTACAACAGAGGAAGATTCACACGAACATCCACCAAACCAAGAAGGCGCATTTAGTACAAATATCAAAAATGAATTCAATTTAATTGTATGTTCTTTGTAAATAGAATACCAAAAAGTCGAGTCTATATAGGTATGTAAGAGGTCGAATGTCTTGTACTGGCTGATGATTTTAGAGTAAAATTAAAAAGAAAAAATACATTTTATCCTAATGACGTAAACTCTAATTTTACGCCCACTAAGCTACGGTAATAATATAAGTCGCATTTTGAGCAAGAGAAGTGAAAAAGTATTATTGACAGCAAAACACATAGGTACTTAATTATATTGAGTGCACATTCTTAACTAGGTATGTATAAAAGAAGAAAGTTATCTTACGAAGGATCAGAATTTACACACAAAACATAAAAATAACATCAACTAATGACGGAATTTGTATTTGTATTTGTAATTGCTGTTTCGTCACCAGTTTCAAAATTCTGACCTATACGGAAAAAAAGTGATCTGACGAAAGTGGAATCTGACGGATGTGTTCTAAATCGAATGATGTCATTTGCAACCAGCTATTACTACCTAGTATTTGTATTTGTCTGTTAATTCCTTCACTAGCTTCAGCAGTAAACAAATAATAATAACTCAAATAATTCCGCTCCAAAAAGCTCTTGCAGCAAAAACAGCCAGAATCGATGGACAGCGTAAAAACAATTTGTAAAACTGTTGGAATGAACAACTCAATCGCGGCCGAGGCGGCGGCACCGTCCCGACGTGTGGGGAATGCTCGAAACATGTTAATGTAAGGCTCCTCGCACACGATGCTTCATATTTTCACTAGGCATTTCTAAGTAAGCAATATTTCAATTTAATTCAATATTTTTATTTCAGACATAAAGTTAGATTACAAAAACAATAAGTGTCCATATTCGAGTTATATTATAGGTATAAAATAATAACAAATTCGAATTCAAATTACTTACCTAATATATAAATTAAATATATATTTGTTCCAAAGATTTCTGGGTGTCGACGAAGTTTTCGATTTCTTAGAAATTCATGAAGCACTACGAAAATGTATTCATGATTGCATTATGCATTTACTGACGTTCTTAGGTCTATGCCGACTACGGCATTTAAAGCCTCAGTCGAGTTCTATACATATGCGAGAACTAATGTACTATAGACTTTTAAAAAGACATAAAACACATTGCATGCCCACAAATCGCCAGAACACACCCTAACACTCGTTATTTAGCTATTCACGTCACAGCACGCGTTCAAAAAGCGGCGAACAACGATTATAATTTGCAATCAAATGAACACGCCTCTACGTGTTCATTACGTACGTTTGTTACGTTAACGTTAACGGCAATTGTGCGATTAACGGGTTAAATACACGTTTATTTTTGACTTCGTTGAGTGAGGGCTGTCGGTTTGTAATGTGCTTTTCTGCTGTGTCCATATTTTATTTTTTAATGCTGATATTGGGATGTTTTTATTGCTTTATTATGGGTTAATTATTTGTATTGTTTCTAGGTACTCTATCGTAAGTCCTTCCAAATTGACTGCAAAGTTTACGATGAAATAATTATGATTAATAACCATAAAGGACAACCGATGTGGCGCGGTGGGCGAAGTTCCGCCTGCGACACAGGAGGTTGCGGGTTCGATTCCCGCCTCGGAACAATTGTGTGTACGATCTGCAGACATTTGTTCCGGGTGTTCTGGTCGTTTTCTATGTATATTAAAAAATATCTATCTATGTAATGTATTGTATTATGTATATCAGTTATCTAGTACCCATAACACAAGCTCTGCTTACCATGGGGCTAGATAATGCTGTGTGAATTGTCCAGCATTATTTATATTTATTATTTATATTTTATAGGCCATGAAATAGGTACTAATTAATTTACGTTTTTTATAAAAAAACAGTCAATACCCGAAATTGGCAAATATGTGTAAGAGTCAACCCAGTTTTTAACTAGTTTATGAGTCATACATAAATCATTATAGTATTTCTTTTCTTTCCTTTTAAACATCCTGCTTCCAAGGCAGTGATTGGTTTGAGTATAGGTGCCTATAGTAATAAAGACACCTATACTCAAAATAATCACTCAAACTTTATTTACTTTACGAAAGTGCCTATGTTTCATAAAGTTAAACAATAAGCTAACGTTTATCAAATTATCAATATAACTGCTAGTGACAATTATTCTATACTTTTGTTGTGTATAAGAAAAACATTGCAACAATGCTATAGGAGTTAAATAAATAAATAACCAACACCCTTCACCTTCCCACGGCAGATTATAGCCCCTCGTATGAGATAAAAAAAACATTATGTTAATACGTAATCCTTATTGTGATGTAATACACACTTCGTATTGAAAAGATACAAGCAACAATAATTAAAATAAATAGAAAAGTCGGTGTTGTCCGTTTGGTCAACATTGACTTTTCAAAGTCAAGATTACATGTAGGCAAATACATTTTTTGAACGAATTATGGGGATATTTTCTTTTTTAAGTTGTCGGAAATGTTGGTTACTGCGCGCCCTCCTTTAATTATTTCTGATTAGCGGATGACTTTTGATTCGTCTTGGTAGTTTAAATCTGACTGTGTAAAAACGCGTTCAACATCTGCGCGCGAGTTACGATAAAAAAGTAAGTAAAATCGGAAGTTGTCAACTCGCGCTCGATTTTGATAAAATCATGATAGAAATGATTCTCTTAAAATATCTGTTGAATTGCTCAGCGAAGGTGCATGTAAACCCGGGGCGGGCTGCTACCTATATTATATAAGCAACAAATTAAGCCCTATTTGCTACTGTTTCTGTTAAATTTTGTGGAAAATTGTGTGTACTCATATGTATGTTATTTTTGTGTGTGTAATAAATACAATTAATTCATGAAAACTCGTAGCTAGACAAAACATATGTGCATTCAATAAATAAATATAACTAAGCGTTGGATCGCGAGGAGTGGAAGGAGAAAAGATAGATAGATAGATAAATCATTTATTCGACACTGCAGCACATGATTATAAGGTAGCAATAGTAAAAGTAATAGTAAACAATAAGTAATAGTAAAAACAAATAAAAAGTGAGGATGCCGCTATGTGTAGCCATCGCCTTTAGATACAACTAGATATAACTTTCTTAAAGGGCTTCTGTGCTGTTGGCTTCGGCCCCACGCAAGCCTTCCAAAGGACCGGGTCACTTTATGGCCCGAGATCATGGTAAATGAGAGACATAATAATTAAACTAAGTATAACAATTTAGCCTGAAATAGGTAATCCTGTGTTTCAGGCGACAAGAGTGCTAAAAATATCAAATAAAATAATCACTTACTGTTATGTTAAAAGTATTTAGTTAACTTATGTTGTGTAGTGTATACACGCGGCACTTTTTCAAAAGGTTTTGAAATATGCATCATACGTATATTTGTACCAAAACATTGTATTGACTAGAATGAACGATCGGTAATTGTTGTATATTAAAGTAGATAGACTGTGTGGAATCGCACCACTGGATCCAGGGCCTGATGCTGGATCCAGGAGGCCTTAACAGCAATCCAGCTGCTTCCTGTATATTTTTAGTACTGGATCCATCATTGAAATCCCTAGTAGGTACCTTGCAACGCACTCCAAACTTAGTAATCCAACTCGGGTTGAATTAAACATGAAACATTTGATGGAGGCTCCATTATGTGAAGCAATCTAAGTTCCCCAGGTCATGGCTCCAAGTAACGCTAAGTTATATGCAGATCGACTCGATTGCTGTTTGTTTTTGCGTAGTTGCTGTTCTAGGGTTTGATTGATTTTGGGTTAAATTCAGTTAACTCAGATGGATATCGTATGTAACATTCTTTATTTTTGTTTTTTGGTTAGCAACACGCAATTCCACTTTCTTCACATTTAGAAATATTTTTCTGTACCAAGCTGCAGCGATTGGTGGAAATATTTGGCACTTGGAACTTTAGCCCGTGCGACATTTTATATAAAGTCACAAGAGTAACAAATTCGCTCACGCGCTAAAAATACTAACACTGCATGGAAGAATGGAACCTTTTCAAAGTAAATGTCATGTTAAATATTGCTTTAATTTCTCATCGATATGGTTTCATCCCAACCCTCGCGCGGGTTACACTGCATTTATTGCTTCTTATGGCTTTACGAGTAGTGATATATTTACTAGCGAAAAGTTCGCTAGTAAATATATCAATAAATACAATAACAAATCTTCAAATAATAGGTAATATAAAACACAAAGAACCGCCCGAAAGAGCTCACAACTGTCGTATTAGTCGGCACGTTCCAACTACCCTCACATCTCGTCCAATTACACGTGAACACAGATAATAAAGAAGAAGGCTTCAACTCCACACTAGGCGATTATTACGGCTAAATGACCGTCTTACGCCCTCGGCGCGGTCAAAGATAGGAGAGCTAAGCGAGCCAAGTTAACCTATTATAAAACGTGATCTATTTGGTCACCAATAACTGCATGATTAGCATGGTCATCATTGATCATCACCAAACAAACCCCTTTGCACACACTATTGGGTAAAGAAATACCTCTTTTCGGGCCCGCTATTGTATGCAATTGGTAAGTCACCGTGTCGAGAAGATTAATACATACAGTCATCACATCAGTTACATTATTGAGACTTGTTCGTTTAAGGTGTTCACTGATTGTTCATTATGAAAGAAATCAACGGAAGCATATTTGTAATATTAAATCATAGACATAAAGGCTTTTCACTTATAAATTGCACCACACAAAGAAACGGCGGGGAGTACAGAGGGCTGTATTGCCATCATTACGGAAACTCATCTCCCGATGCGCACTATTGATAACTGAACCGTCGCAAAAACTGTTCAAAATCTGTTTCAAAGGACACCTTTAAAAATATATTGTTTTCAAAATGGCAAATTGGAAGAAAGACTTTCAGTGCAGTGCACAGTGAGCTGAAAGTTATAACTTACCTACCTACATATTTCCGTGCGCTGTTACTCATAAAATAGACATTTCACACAGTTTGCCCTAGGTTTGAACTAAGTAGGGTTTAACTATGGGTATTAAACCTGCAACAGCTTACGTCTAAAGCCGGCATGCATCCACTGCACCTCAGAGGAAACAAGTCACGTTATAAAATCAATCTTGATATAAAACGAGTCTCCAGCCCGTCCCTCCACATCTAACACTATCAAGACAGACACCTTATGCTTATCATTTCCATATTCCCTCCATTCAGCCCCGAAACTGTATTCAGCCGTCATTTATACACCCTTTAAAGTTTTTATTTCAATCCTGTTGACCCTTCAGTCCCGTAGGGTCCGATTGTGACAAGCCAGTTATTTCGCGTCACTAAACTTATTAGAAGGGTTGTCCTGATTGGCTTCCGACCCTAGTTGACCGACGACGTGTATTTTAAATAGTTCTTTAAGAAAGGGCTGATTTTTTTTGGTTCGATAAATCGGTAAATTGCCTGGTTTGGACCTTTGATTGTGATTGAAGTTTATTAAAAGGATTGGCTTCCGGAACAAGTCTGTTAGGTTTTGTATTTGATTCAATTATTTTGTGGAATATGGCCACTTGAAATAATCAACAGTGTTGAAGTTTTTGTTCCTTCATTAGTAGTTTCAAAACTATGTATTACCAACTCATCCAATGATAACTTTTTAACTCCATTAACACACATTTTTAAACAACTTCGAAAAAAGAAAGAGGTTCTATGTACGTGTGTTATGTTGGCTGTATTGTACGTACGTTTTATTTGTTGTATGCTTGCCAATTCCTATCAATTATGGACCGAATTTAAAAAAATATTTCGTTATTGCAAACCAGACGGGACCTACCTATAAACATTTTATTCCCGAGGTACTGGTATTTGTTTTGCAAAACTTAAAGACTGTGTAAAATTAAAGAATTCGAAGTCGGTTTTCGTTTACCAAAAAAACTCAAATTATTATAATATTTATATTATATATAAATCATTGATGAAAATGGTGGCAATAAAAAAGTAACTAACATGTTATTTATGTTAGGTCCTAGGGTTCCTTTAAAGTTTCAAGCGCTGTAATCTACTCAGACGAGACAAAGGAAATGTAAAAGCGATAGGAATTGAACAAAATTGTCAATTCTACGCGATTTGGTCCAAACCGGCAGAAGACGTTCAGATTCTTCAGATACACAGTATATTGGTTAGCAGAAGGGAAACTGCAAGTTATTCTGCCTATAAACGATGTATGGCGTTAGTTTACTGGATCATTTGGTTTTGTACGTAAGTCAATAAAATAGTTATTTTGGGGAAGCACCCCGCTTATCTTTGACTTTATCTTTCACTGAAAAATCTTTTCACAAATAACAACATTGATTCGACATGACATACATAATTTAATACAAGGCTACCTTTTTCATTAATACAAACAGTATTAATGCACAACTTCCTTTATTGAAAAAAACTGTTCAGATGCACCAAAGTCAAGTGTAAGACCGAACCTACCTTTAATTTCAACCAACCAATCAGTGCATATTTTCTGAATTTATTCCAAGTGTCTCTACCGTGGGTCCTTTGTGTTTGGTTAGGACCGAATCTTGAGGATTTGAATGTTGAATCGACTTAAAATTATCATAATCCTGCATTTGTGCCTTTAAGTTTTCTGCATTATTTGCAGCTTAGAATCCTGAGTGGATCGGGACATTGATCTGTTTACTTAGGAAGGGGTTATCTGCCGCGCCGTCTACTGAGCTAGTTGTTGTAGAGATGCTTCTACACCTTGAATGAAATAAATGATGTTGGACAATCAGCAGTATCTAGCCGGAAGCTAAGCAGAGCTTGTGTTATGGGTGACTGATATACTTAATATACAATGATTACATAGATTGATATTTTTATTACCTATATATAGATAGACCTATACATAGAGCTAGAAAGACTTAGAGTATGCCAGAGAGGCACAGAAAGAAGTTTCTTAGGAATCAAACTCAGAGAGAGAGTGAGAAACCAAGAAATAAGTAGAAAAACCAAAACAAAAGACGTAGTAAAAAGAATACTGGGCTTAAAATGGAAATGGGCAGGGCACATTCAAAGATTAAAACTAAACAGATGGCCATATATAGTCACAGACTGGATACCACTTGACCAAAAAAGGAAAAAAGGGAGACCATTCAAAAGATGGAATGATGACATCACACAAGTAGCTGGAAAAATGTGGCCACAAAAAGCCAGAGACAGAAACCTCTGGAGATCCTCGGAGGAGGCATACACCGCCGAGGGCACCCCATATCAGGACATGACACAACAAAAATCTGACATCATTAATTCTAAATTCAATTCAATTCTAAAATTATAATGTATTATAATGTATACCTACACGACTATTAATTATTTATTTTACTATTATTATTGTTTTAAAATTGTACATACTAATAACTATTGGGATATGGAATAAAGCTGTTTTTATTTATTTTATTTATTATACATAGATAACGACCAGAACCCCCCGGAACAAATATCTCGATAATATGCAGATCGTAGGCGGGAATCGAACCCGCAACCTCCTTCGTTGCAGGCGGACCTAGGCCCACCAGGCTACAGAATGATGTACTCATAATTAAAAGTTTATTTAATTGTTGCATGAGATGGAATCGATGGAAGAAACAGCTGCCCCATTCATCTTACTATTACTACAGTGTACAATACCCGCGCGGAACACTATCGACGCTAGGAATGCCTCGACAATGCACAGCCTTAAGCTTGTCAATCTGTTGCTTATTAAATTTTCTTTGGTGAAATTGTTGTGAGATATTCGATAGAAAGATCAAATTTAAATGCATTTCGTGTCTTTTGAATTTGCGTCAGTTAGAATATAGGTACTTTTACAAAAGACATACCAACCAAATTATAATTGTAATCTCTGTCAAAATCATCCCGGCCTTATAACATGAACTACGAAAACGAGACAAATCTTACATACAGGGTGTAGGCATGTAATCACCAAGTTGTCAGACAATCGAGGCGACACAATATTTACATATGCCCCCAGGCGCAAATGTGAACAGTGTATTTTAAACGGTTGTTACTGTCAATATAAGATGGTGCTATAGAAGCGACGATAACAAAATTATAGTATTCTCTAAAGTTCGTAGCATCCTACAATGTTCGTAGCATTCTACACAATGTTCGTAGCATTCTACACAATGTTCGTAGCCTTCTACACAATGTTCGTAGCATTCTACACAGTGTTCTTATCAGTTCACAACGGGTATTATTTAAACGGTCAGCAAATTAAAAAGGTGTCTTTCAGCTGAAAAAACAATTTTGCAAAAGAAAAAACAAATTGAGCGGCATGTTGTAGTTGGCACATGACTAAATTTGTCAGCAAGTAATGTGACACTGAGATCTCCGAAAATTGATGTACTAGAAAATTAAATCTTTGAGCAGCTAATGATATCAATTATCATAGTAGCATTATAAATCAGCAACAAATCGATTACACTATAAGAGTCCTGTTCGTTAAATATTTTCTAGCTATTACTAATTTAGGCTGTGGCCGAAATGTAGGGGCGCGAACAACCGCCGACACTAACTTTCATTTACAAATCATTTGTTGTTGCATGTTGGGAACACCCTGTATACTGTATAGTGAATGTTTCAATTGGGATCACACATTTGCATTCATTTCTAAAATTATATGAATATAAAGTTATTTAAATTATTTTGTCGTTGTTTTTGAGGTAAATTGCTTTTTCTTTTGGTATGAGTATGTTTGTACATTTTACGTAAATGTTTGTTTACACATTTATGACATTAAATTTTTTGGTGGTATAGTTACTACCCGCATGTGATACTTAGAATGAAACTGGTAAACCTGAAGATGGAGACTCAATAATCTAGGACAGACCAAGCTCTAGCGATTAAGATAATGGAACATATAATCTACCCAATAGTGGGTCATCCATCATTGTGCACATAATAACAATGATGGTCAGCTAGCCTCAAAGTACAGATGGTGTTAAAAAAGTTTTTAATCGCAACGGTTACAAAACTCCGGTTTCTAACGCGGCTGATGGTTATGGGAACATGGTGGCTGGTATATTTACTTGGTACATTTATTTTTATGTCACATGGATGTGTGGTGATTATGTTAATGAGGAAGACAGTAGGTAAGTATACCCACGAGTATATCCACGAGCCACCCTTACCCTTTCCCCTTCACAATGAATCGCCAAAGCACCCTAAATGAATTTTCATCTCATTTAAATATTGATTTAAAAGGTCGAAAATAAATATTGGAGTTGCAATTGTCCACACTGATTGGGTGGACGACGGACGTGGACACGACGGACCACGCCGGACGAACGGGCGGATTCGGTTCGTTGGATGCCATTTGTTTGGCGATCGAGGCGACCTCTGCATTACTACAATTGGATTTGTTGGCGAAGATGAAAGAGGAGATTTCAAAATACTGAACTTTATATCCTTAAGGGAATTGAGAAGATATGTAGATCTGAAATCAGCAATCATCTTTGTACAGCTGATAATTTTGTTTTCAATATTGTAATTTTTATAGCCTGCCTTTATTATTTCTTTACTATAAATGAGACATAGCCAAGTGTTCCAATGTCTTTGGTTTAATTAATAAAAGGAACGCATGTGTGGTACCTATACTGATACGTTCAATTCAAGCGAGAGGATGTTCGTTTTCCATTCTCTCTATGTATTTTTTCAAAGGGAGGGGATGCCTCTTCTAATTGGATAGGAACGACTTATACCAGATAGATAGATAATATACATAGATAAAAAATATTTGGTACAAAGTCTTGGCCTTCGTCTAATGCATGCAGTCATGTCTTTTTCGATCTTACACCTTGTATAACTCCGTTTCCATGCATTCTCTTTCAACAAACTTTTCTATCTATTAGGTATAAAAAGCGCCCCTCTGTAGCACATAAAGCCACGGGTGACTTGTCACAAAAAACCCTGTCAAAACATGTCACGATCATGATTAGCCGAAGCTCACAAAAGGGTGTCGCGCAAAAAGTTTGACAGCTCGTTACGCGGGGAGCGGGGGCTAATTGGACACTACCTGGGCAGGGGAGACGGGGCAAAGCGAACTACTCGTATTGTGTGGAATTGTGTTGGAGATGAGACAGATCTTGTATGTGACATATGTGTGGGGAGAACGGTGATTTGGAAACTAGAAGTAAATGATCCTTAAAGTATATTTTGTAAGTCGTTTTATATTTGCTATTTGAAATTTTTAGATAAGCACAGGTAGTGTCCAGTTTCTCTGAAGGATAGGATTCGTAACGAATACATCCGACAGAGAACCAAGGTTATCGACATAGCTCTGAGAATTAGCAAGCTGAAGTGGCAGTGGGCCGGCCATATCTCGCGAAGAACCGACGGCCGCTGGGGCAAACGTGTTCTTGAGTGGAGACCGCGACTCGGCAAACGTAGTGTAGGACGCCCTCCGACCAGGTGAGATGACGACTTGCGAAAGACTGTAGGTAGATGCTGGATGCGGCAAGCTGAAGACAGGGCGCTATGGCGCTCATTGGGGGAGGCCTATGTCCAGCAGTGGACTGATATAGGCTGATGATGAGTGTTCAATTAGCCCCGTAAGGACCATCGATCACCTTATTAACATAATATAAGCCAGGAGGGTCTTTCGCCATAATCATGAATGGTGTAATTTTTGGACGTTATTATTCTTCGTTCATAAATTGAATGAATAAGCAGCCTAAAGAGTTTGGTCTTCGTCCTTGGTCTCTTGATAATGACTATCATCATCATCATCATCCGCCTATATTAGTCCACTGCTGGACATAGGCCTCCCCCAATGAGCGCCATAGCGCCCTGTCTTCAGCTTGACGCATCCAGCATCTACCTGCAGTCTTTCGCAGGTCGTCATCCTACCTGGTCGGAGGGCGTCCTACACTACGTTTACCGAGTCGTGGTCTCCACTCAAGAACACGTTTGCCCCAGCGGCCGTCGGTTCTTCGCGAGATATGGCCGGCCCTCTGCCACTTCAGCTTGCTAATTCTCAGAGCTATGTCGATAACTTTGGTTCTCTGTCGGATGTATTCGTTGAGAATCCTATCCTTCTCAGAAACTCCGAGCATAGCTCTTTCCATAGCTCGCTGAGCGACTTTGAACTGGTGGACCAGCCCTATCGTAAATGTCCACGTCTCAGCTCCGTAGGTCATAACGGGTAGGACGCACTGATTGAAAACTTTCGTTTTCAAGCATTGCGGTATGGATGAAGAGAAGACTCTACGTAGTTTACCAAACGCTGCCCAGCCCAGTTGGATCCTCCTTTTGGCCTCCGTCAAATGACTATCAATACTGCAATATTATCAAGAGACAAAGGAATATTCTGCGCACTGTCACCTTGCCTGTCTCTGCGGAGTAACGGTCATTTATTCTGTAATCTGTATTATAACGCCCCGGTGTGAAAATGAAATGACCGCTTCTCCGCAATGATCAAGAGATGTGACCTTACTTTAGATTAGACGAACAGTGACAAATAAAAAATTAAATTACCAATTAACTGTGTGGGTTTAAATATCAAAATCTATTGCAAAATCTCTAAAATCACGTACTCTGCTTCTGTGATTTTGCTTTTTATTTATTGGCAACATACTTACCAGTCTTGTTTGCGGTTTATTCTTACTTCTTATGAAGGTAAGTAAAGTAGTAATATTACATAATGCACTTATTAATTAAGTACCTCGTTTTTTAAAAATGCATTAATTAAAAATAACCATTATAATAAATTATAATAAGTAAAAAAAATTCAATTTTATAGACATAAAATCGGAATATACCTTTATTAGCAGATGTAAAAACCTACGTGGAATGAACCCTCAAATGCACGCATTAAGAAGCCCCCTAAGCCCGGCTGCATTTAATCTCTGTAATTGGTCGAAAGCTTATGAAACTTGTTATGAGTATTGCGAATGCGGCTCGCCGTCCTCTGAGTTAAATAACATTGGATAGCCGAACTTTGCCGCGGTTCTAACCACAGATGGTCCATTTTCAAGCATTTTTGTGCTTCACTGAGGCATCATTTTGCTCAGAGTTAGTGGAAAATTTTGCAGTTGGCAACTCGATGGAATATCAAATGGTACTAGGAAATCCTTGAAAAGGTATTGCTTTTAACTCAAACTTATTGAATTAACACTTTATTGCACTTAAAACGTAACAAAATTACATCTTATATCTAAATATTACACCCAAACGTAAGGTATAATTGGCGCCTTTATCGGCGTACTCTCCCAGGTAACCCTATTATCTATATACAAGGTCTAACCTTGTACATAAATAAATGATAATGTAAATGAAGTTCTGTGTCATAAAATATTGTATTCAAGTTACCTAATAACCAGTTTTTAAAACTGTGAACACTCTGTGGTTGTAAAATCTTTGCCTCGCAGGTAATACATGTTACGATATTGCAGAAGAAGGCAAAGTTTTCCATGTTGCGTGGGGCGCGCCGTAGGTCTAACTTATTTTTCCGAGAATCATGTTTTTTACTTACGGGGACGTAAAATATAATATTTTAAAATCAAGACAAAAATGCCAACAGAAGCGAATTTAGACAAAAAACGTTTTGCGTGGAGTTCCAAATTCGAAAAAGTTGCATCAACCGTTTCTGATTGGTCGAATGCATTCGTTTCCAGTCGAATGGACACGCGCGTTCAATAACAGTCGCCAATCATGCGGTGTTCGAAATTTAAAAAAGCAAAATGGACGAACGCGACCGTTCCTAATATGACACGTGACGTCACATTTGTTCTGCGGCTGTCATTGGGCCATCGGGCACTGTTAATATTGTAAAATTAATTGAGTTTTTTGCACTAACTGGCAATTGTTTCCGAAATTCGGGATCGAAACCCTTTGTCACCGAATAGTGGCTATTGTCTCCGTTGGAAGCGCGCGGTGCCGCCATTATCACGGCATGGCAGCCAATAGAGTTGACACCAATTATCAAGTGGGTTCACTCAAAGTGCCTAATGGAAATTTAAACAGTCGTTTCCGCGCGCACAATGCAGCGGCGACACCCCTAATTGTCACTTTTTTACACTTTATTCCTCACTTAAAGTGTCGAATTGGCCATTGTGGAGGTGCAATCGTGCGGCAGGACACTCCTCTCGACGGATTTTTAGTTTTTGTCACTGGCAATAGATAGAAAAGTGGAATTTTTGTTCGGCGATGCGTTGCAAGGAATGCTGGCTTTTGTGCCCCTCGTGTAGTTTTGATTAACTTTTAAAAGACAATCAATGACTGAAAATTGCCTGAATCCCAATTCAAAAACTAAATTTTGTTTCAGTTTAAATTTATTTTTTTACAGTATGACTACGTGCTTGTTTACTACTAACTCATCTGTAGTCTGTGGCAACTGCTTGCGAGTATTAAATAGGTAGATTGAGCTTTGTTATTAAAAATATAGGTTCTCGAGATTTTGCAAACCTACTTACGTATGTTTTCTGTTTTGTATTATACTAAATATTTATTTTAAAACGAAAATTTAAAAGTACTTTATTTATTTAAAAGACATTATAAGCCAGAGACGGTTTAAAATGGAAATTAAACAAATATTAAAAAACCGCTCATTTATTCGAACAGTTAACATGAAACAAGCTAAATGGAGCTAAATGGGAAACGCTTCTAAGTAGGTACAGTTGTCTTATACCTTTAACATTTGAGTCAAAGTAAGACATAGCCAAGTCAAAGTAAGACAATGGCGTGTACACACCAACGCGGCACGAACCGTCCACGCTGGCACTGAATGTGTTAATATAATATCTTCGCAATAATTTTCGTGTAAACGCCGTACACCCACGCTTAACACTTTGACTGCTGAAATCACACGGTATGTGTTTTCTACAAGTGACTAATATGCGTAAATCCACACTAGCGCAGCGGCTGAGAAAATACAGATCTTTGTGACTCAGCACAGCCGTAATATTTTTCGAACGAAACGCATGTGCGGCGCAACACAACCGCTGTGTAGAGCGGCAGCACGAATTTTTTAGGTTAAAAAAAAGATCGCAGCCGTCGAAAAAAAATCGCAGTCAAAGTGTTAGCTTTTAATTAAAAGTACTCTACTAACAACATAAAGGAAATAAAATCTTCAGCCACAAATCATTAGATTCACTATGATGAATAGAAATCAATTCAGTGTGATTGGCATATTCGTTACTGTAATCCGCGATCATCCAGATATCTCTAATGAAATCGAAACATAGGGGCACCGGGATTGTGAAATTAACAGTTGGGATAGTGGATAGAGTCGACGAGTTAGGGGAGGGGCTATCAATTATCTATTAGTAGACATTTTTCAGTAGTGGGTAGAATCCAGTTGTGGGTGGTTCTGATGACGAGAGCTTTATACCTACAAAGTGTTTTTTCGAAACTTTTTTTAATTAAAAAGTGTGGATATTAGACAACAAATCTATATATATAAAAGAAAGTCGTGTTTGTTACAACACTTATAACTCGAGAACGGCTGGACCGATTTAGCTGAAAATTGGTGGAGTGGTAGCTTAGAACCAGGAGTCTAACATAGGATACTTTGTATCATTTAAACAATTTGACACATAGATTTCCACGGGGGCGAAGCCGCGGGGAGCAGCTAGTTATATATAAAAATGGAAAAAAGTTGGATAAGTAAAGAATATTAAAAAACGCCTTACGTTTTTTTGGATAGCTAATCCCAAAAAACAAGGCGATTTAATATTTTTATTCGGTGTTTTAATTCTTAGTATCTTTGGTAGTGACATTTAAAGCTAGGAAGTCTACATAGCTGAGAAGATACAATTACATTATCGAACAGAAACCTACCGGTGCGCCGCGCCGTCAACATCCTCTACCTAGTAGATGAGATGATGATGATATATTTCGTCCCAAGTTTTTACAGTCCCAATCAATACTTAAATTCTAATTTCCAAAGCTTTAATTACATTCATCAGTAATCAAATCTTTTAATCGTACACCCATGCACACAAGTGCTGTTCAAATGAAACAGCGAGACAAGCAAATACAGACGCGTCTGTGCTTTGAGGTGTACTAACGCAATTTACGCCCGGCAAGCGCAAACCCATTTATTGACATGGAAATTTAAGGTTTTAATACAATTTGTATTTAGATACGACGGTGTGGTTCCGTTTGAACTAGACTTGGCCTGCGGATCGGCTCGGGTGTTGACCTTTCAATATAGCTAACGTAAATAATTCGATAATTAATTGACGAAAAGTTTTAATTAAATAACAGCGAGCTTCGGTCTGTCCGACGGCCGCTGGGGCAAACGCGTTCTTGAGTGGAGACCACGACTCGGTAAACGTAGTGTAGGACGCCCTTCGACCAGGTGGGATGACGACCTACGAAAGACTGCAGGTAGATGCTGGATGCGGCAAGCTGAAGACAGAGCGATATGGCGCTCATTGGAGACCAACAGTGGACCGCTATAGGCAAATGATGATGATGGTGATGAGCTTAGGTCTTGTCATGGCATATAATAATTTTCAAACTTGACGCATATAGTTTTTTCTGTAATCCTTTTGAGCTCTTCCATCATAAGTTCTCTCGGTACAGCGTACTGTTTATAGACAGTTGCAGGTAGGTAGGTACCGGGGTATTTAAATCTCAGACTTGCTCGCTGACCATCTCTATAATTAACTCACCGATTATCAAATGATAGGACATGAAAAAGAAATATTGACAAGAGATTTTATCAATGATTTCAGCGTACGAACAACTGGCTGTATTCGTGGAAACGAACGGCCAATGAAGCCTGTTTTTCCTTTTTTGTCTACAAAGTTTCTCTATTTATCGATGAAAAATATTGCAAAGCTTTTTACAATAGCGTCGAAAGGCTAATTAAGTTTGATAATGCTAGGCTAGGTGTTAGTCGAAACCATTAATTAATTTCGACTAGCAATAATAATGCCTAGTTATGGTAATCGCTGGCAACACTGGTTTATTCCCTCGTCATTAACATCACGTCCCTATAATTCGTGACAATCAGCCACGTCCAGCACTAAACGTTCGCAGCGCCCCCTGCATGCATTATATAGAATCATTCAGGTACGTTGATTAAATGTATCATTATTGTACGTTCATACCTCAGGTTTGAGCATTCCGTGTTTTAGAACTCTAACATAAACTATTTCAATTTGTTTATGAGCCTTCACAACGTCATTAATATGTAGGTACTTATATTACCTAGATGATAATTCATTATTTATGACCATAACATTACAAAATCATCATTCCATCTTAAAAATGACAAGATACCTTCGCACAATGCGATAACACACACACTAGAAAATGGAAAAATTACAGTAGTTGTACTGAACTTCGAATTATTCAGATTGAAACAAAATAACTATAAAGAATTAACGTTTTAAGGTTATTTTTATCCCATGGGAACTGATTTATGGGATAAAAAGTACCCTATGTTATATTCAGGGCCTGGAACAAGTATGCAAAATTTCAGCCCGATCCGTCCAGTAGTCTTTATATGAAAGAGTGTCAAACATCTATACATAGAAACTTTCGTGTTTATACATTATCTTTTGTTCGGTGTAGGACAGATTATAGATTGGACAGATTCGTAATTCGGTTGATTCGCTACTCGACAGATCGTGAATTGAGAGGATTCTTGGATTTGACAGATTAGCTATACGGCAGAAAATTAACACTTGTGCACAGAATACTGATCGGATACTGATCAATGCAAAAGCTAAATAAATCGAACTAGAGTCTGGCTACCGGATGATGAAATTGAAAAAGCGCGGCAATTTTTTTTTATAGAATTCATAGTAGGACTGTTAAATTAAACATAATTTCTATATGGAAGCCAAAGGCATTGTGTTTAGCTTCCATGTAGAAATTTTATTTAATTTAATAGTCCTATAGGCATTATGTTTATCAATACCAGTCAACTTTACCAACGTCCTTTGCAAAAATCCCGGAACCTTCTTCAGTTACTAATTTGAGAATCCAGCACCCATAGTTCCCGGAGATCGGCTACCGATACCGGAAATCAAACCAGGAAGGGTTTACGTCAATAAGCCCGTCCGAGGGTCAACTTATTTAGGAATTGATAAACCCTGCCCTCGCTGACAATACTGAGGAATGCCTGATTATTCTGACAGACCAGTGGAACTTGGCCTGGTAGCGTAGAATTTTAAATTAAGTCTATTTATGTGAAAACTGAGACCGTTGCGTGGCGTAACGGGATATTTATCATGAATTGATTTTTGAGTTTGCCAATATTTCGGCACAGTTCGCGCATGAAACTACCCACACCGAATATAACTTATAAGAAATATTGGAAACGTCAAAAATTAAATATGATAAATTCCGTTATGTGTATTCCGTTAACCATGATCGCTTCGATAGTCTTAAAACTATGCATAGTTTTCAAACCTACACCAACCACAACCGTACTTCAAGAAAACGAATCTTCCCTCTGCCAATACTCTTTTCCATTTCAGCTTTATGGCAATAGACGCCACGTAGTATCCACCTCTTTCTCATACAACTTCTTACCAAAACAATAGTTCTCCCTATACTGGTTCACCTACTGCCCAATCCCAAGAGAGAGCCCTTTTGATACTGCTAATAAAATTCGTGACCTCCAGATAAGTAGGTCCTGTTTAATACATCTTTATCAACAAAACTCGTAAAACCGTTTTATAGAGTTTCTAGATAGCCTTCGGTTTGGTAAGCGATTACAGCGGAGATAGGCTCACAACCTGTCACTCCAAATTATAACTTAACTGGATTTGCCTTTGGCTACCTAGCTAGAGCAAAATTGTGGAGTGGAAGGAAATAAATTAATTTCATCTTTTTAGCCAGACGACAGACGAATGTCTGGGGTTACGTACGATTTCATACACTACATTCCAAAATTCAAATTTATTCAGCTCTTTTTTAACGCGTTCTCGGAAAGGTGTGCGCGTTCAGATTAACAAAATCAGAACAAATCTGAATTTACCAAGCACATACCACAGGGTTGAGATTTGTTTGACAAACCGAGTACCAAGTATTTACCAACCAAGTATTGCCAAAATTGTTGTCAAAACATTAGGTACCTACTTACTACTTTAAAAACAGTAGGAGGTAGGTACCAAAGTCCAAAGCGTCAAATCAGCTTATTCGCTTATTACATCGCATTGCACCCGGCCATGTGACCAATCAGGGGCCGTGACACGTGTCATTTCGCACCCCTTTGATGCGCATTCCTCTGTGGGGTGCGTGCGGACGGGCGTGAATAACGCGGCGTGTTTTATTTTTTGCCCATTTGGACGTTAACGATGACTGTAGTGGTAGACTGAAAACTGCATTCAATTTGACTTAAATACATCCGCTGAAGTAATTGCCTGATAAGCAATTTTTCTCAATTTGACAAATAAAGTCCTTTCAAAACTACATAAGTGCTCATAGATAGATTGGGCCTAGAAGTAAATTTGGTGTGGATCCTAACAACGGCCAAAACATACACCGCCTTCTCTGCTAACACAACCTACCTCTATACCTAAATGTCGACAGCGAGCCACAGAGAAATCGCAAGCTAATGCAAATTAATGTGTATAAATTATGCACTGAAAAATAAAATCATAATACAGTATTTCATTATCAAATGTTGTCAGCACAAACCAAACCCAAACTAGAATCCAGTTTTTAAATACGTCTAAAAATAATATTGAAAAACGATCGCTGTAACACGACGGAAACATAGGGCAAAACAAAACTAAAAGTACGCGATAAATACCCTATAAATTAATATTTAATATGTCAACAAATCGCAAAAGTTTATAATGTTACAATATTTAAAAAAATTGTGGCAAATAGCGGGTTTTTCCCGCCAGTCTGCCACAGCGCAATAAACCCCGTGGGACGCGCGCAGAGCACGTTGCCTGTGACGGATCAGCATTATCGTTTGACACTGCATTTATTTAACTGGACCTTTGTTCATTATTTTATACTGTGTTGGGACCAGCCCCAGTGAAATTATGTTGGTGTTGGGGAAAAATCTGCTATTTTTGATGAACGTTTTCGAGTGAGAAAGACCGAACTAATCACTTACACACTAGGACAGTAGTATTGCACTGTAATTGTCAGTCTGTAGTGTGTGTTAGTCTGTAGTTCGTCGTAGAATCGTCCATTGATGAAAGTGCGTGTGGTGCAAATTGCACACGACATTATTTGATAGATTGGTTTTAACCTTGACCACCTCTGGTATAGTTGGTTCTTGCCAAACTTGGCACGTCACAAGGGTTGATTTTGCTGGAGTCTGTCCAGTCCATCTTCGCTCATAAATAACAGTTATAAATCTAAGGCCAGTCAGAGAACGACACAATAAATAGGAACTGAAGCGCATCAGCGTATGAAATCTAAACATGGCTCCGCTGATTTACGATATTGGACGCGAGAGGGCGCGACCACTGGAACCGAACGTTTTCTGCTTCCTGCTTGTCGCTTGTTTACTTGCTTTGTAAGTATGAAAGAATAATATATAATAAGAAATAAATATGAAAGTATACGAGCAATCACTGCAAAGACGTGATGCTATTTGAAGATACGATTCCTCAAAAAATCGTATAGGTACTAACTATAAAGTGTGTAACAAAAAGTAAGGACCAAACATTCAGGGGCGGTTGAGACTCGGTCATAGAAACGCGAAAAATTATTAAGAAAACCTGATTGTTCGTTTTCGAAAAAAATATATAAACCTTAGGACCGCTAGACAAGGCAATGACTGATGATGATACTTGTCTTACTTAAATACATCGCTAATTAAAACTGGCTCACAAATGTAATTTTGTTTTCAATGTTCTATACTTAGTTATTGTAACTACGGTTTCATATTTCATTTTTATTTTATTTTTTAAAATCCAATTGAAAACTATGATATTATTATCTGGTTGGAAACATAATCCTCTTCATAAATGACAAAGGCCCAGTTCTGGAGCCGTACAATTGCCAAGTTGGCAAATCCACCATTTTGCGAAATATCAGAAGTTGTTTCAGCATTGCCGAACTTCATGCTTTCAAGGCTTCTGGCTTTGTCGCCTCGCTTAGTAGCGGTACCTTCTGGGCTCATTAATTATATGTACATATTATTTGAATTTACCAAACGAGAGAAAAAATAAGATTTTATTTTTGCGTGTTCTTCTAATTATTCAAGACTAATTTCTGCCCACGGCTTCGCACGCGGACTATGGAAACGTTTGTAGGGTTTTTTATATCCCATGGGAACTGATTTATAGTATAAAAAGTAGCCTATGTTATATTTGGAGCCTGGAACTACCTGTATGCAATTTTTTCTATATTTCAGCCGATCCGTTCAGTAGTTTTTTTGCGTGAAAGAGTAAAAAACATCAAACACAAACTTTCGCGTTTATAATATTAGTAGGATTACAAATTGATTTTGTAGACTTCGCCAACATAGAAGTGAAATCAAAGTAGAAAGCTGTCCGATAGGCACGAATAGCTTAATGTTCGGTATCTCGAGGGATGTTTGAAACCGGTCCTCATCCAGAATCCAACTAAAGAAAAATCTACCGGAACTGCGGTCTGTGTGGTCGCGGCGTCCAACGGATCCAAATGTCAAGGGACCGGATAAACTATTACCTAGGTACGTACGTAGTTACAAGATACACTTTGAGTCGTTGCAATAAGTAAATAATTTCTTAACTATATATAGGCTTAAATCTAGCTTTATTAATCATTATCATCATCATCATCAGCCTAATAGCAGTCCACTGCTGGATATAGGCCTCCCTCAATAAGCGCCATAGCGGCTTGTCTTCAACTTGCCGCATCCAGCATCTACCTGCAGTCTTTCACAGGTCGTCATGCCACCCGGTCGGAGGGCGTCCTACACTACGATTACCGAGTCGTGGTCTCCACTCAAGAACATGTTTGCCCCAACGGCCGTCGGTTCTCCGCGAGATATGGCCGGCCCACTGCCACTTCAGCTTGCTAATTCTTAGAGCTATGTCGATAACTTTGGTTCTCTGTCGGATGTATTCATTACGAATCCTATCCTTCAGAGAAACTCCGAGCATAGCTCTTTCCATAGCTCGCTGAGCGACTTCGAATTGCAGCTTTATTAATAACTAAGATAAAATTATGCTCGTATTAGTTTGACTTTCAAAGCCTATGCTGAAATAATAATGAAAATCTATAGCTGTAATATACATAGAAAAGTAATAATGTTTTAATCAGAGCGAAAAGCAATGCAATGAATTTTCATACAGCGGGATAGGGGAGGTGGGGAAAATAGGCAGCGTTATGGAAATTTAATTATTTTATAGTGCGCACAATAAAACGGGGTTTAGGGAGGCTCTGGCGGGATGTAACGGGATGTAACTGTTCGCAGGAAAGTTTCTAGGAATTATTCGGATGGTGAATAATGTGAGCTTGGAACTCATATTAAATATAACTTTCTTTGGTTTAAATGAGGCAATAATCGGCAGATTCTAGGAATTCCTATTATTTGGTATAATCGAAATAACAAGGGAAGTTGATACTAGTTCTAAATTGCTTCTATTATTTTGTAACATTTTCTTTGTTACTAAAGATGTAACTATTTGTTCAAGTATCTATGAAATGTATTGTATTATGTGTATCAGTCGTCTAGTACCCAACACTCATGGTTTAATTAGCTTAGGGCTAGATAATTCAATGTCGATTGTCCAGCATTATTTATTTAAAATTATTTCAGTGAACAATATTTATTGTGTTAATTTTTTTATTCCAGGTACGGATCGTTATTTTTATTAATAATATATTCTTATGTACTTACTATTAGTAATTCCGAGGCAATAAATATTGTTTCGAAAACAATATTTATAATATTAAATGAATAAAAAAATTAACAAAATAAATATTGTTCACTGAAATAATTTTAAATAAATAATGCTGGACAATCCAATATTTATATAATAATTATATGGCAGGCGGACCTTCGTCCACCGCGCCACATCGATCGTCGTCGAGTAATAAAGTTTGGACAAAAAAAATACAAAAACTTTAAGTTTAAAAAAATGCCTACTGAGTTCTTCTGAAAACGAAATTAAATTCGCCTATTTACAAACAATTAAGAGCCAAGAAATTAATTGTGAATTTACGTAAAGCCTAAATTATAAACACAATCGACAATTAAACAAATCCGGGATCCGGATGAGCGCAGTCAGGCGGCGGACGAAGACGGCCGGTGTTCGTTCCCACCGCCTCCACCCGGCCGGACCTAGGGCGGGGAGACTGGGGTAAACAAATATAGAAATACGATTTATTAGTTAAATATAATAATAATGATCTTTATTTCAGACTACATGGGTCCATATAAACTTAAAAGTACACAATAATAATTAAAAAGTCACATAAATCTACAAAAAATAAAATAAACATGAGATGATTGAAGGGAAAAATTACAAAAACAAAAGTAACAAAATAATCAATACAAGAAATTAATAAATAAAATTACAAAAATTATTTAACGATTTTGAACTTTACATCATTATTATTTGTAAAAGCGTGCAACCTGGAAGAGTGATAAGTATATATGCAGTCAAACCTTTCGAGAACACGCTCAGAATTTTGTTGGAGCTGGCCCCGACTCTGCGCACCAGAGATATTCCCCGCTTGCGCATGGTTGTATAGAAACAGTCCACGCGCGCCTCGGCGAACATCCCTGACGCGCTGCAGAACCGGAGTAAAACAATTTAAGAAATGTCTTTTATTTTAAGGTTTAAATTAAACTTTTGTGATAAAAAGAAAAGAAAAAAAACGCGGACAGAAGTCTCTAATAAATCCTTTTCTCCATTTGGTGTTAGGTATTTTTGTGACAAAAGTGTGTGTTTAAATTTCCTAATAATATTTTAATCTAAGCTAATTAATAAAATCAGGGGAAGTAATTCGTGTAGTGTTGTAAATGGGTACAGTTATACCTACAATATAGTTATACCTACTATATTATCTATGTATACCTGTTATACTATATATATTTCAATCTAAAAAGAATGCCATTTAGATCTAACATGTATCTACAATATGCGAAATAATATTTCTTGCAATATCCAAACATTAGGTTGAAAACTAATAATTTCACTTAACACATTAGTAAGGATACAAGTTCTTAGTACGTGCCCTAGTGCCACCCATCCGGGTAATCAGATGAAATCCGTCAACCGGACAAAAATTAACCGGCATTTTCATATTCAAACTTAGAAACTGGCTAATTATTAATTCGAGAGCTTGCCGAAAGTTGAATTATTTTAAAGACCTTCTTTAATATGGAGAAATTAACAAGTCTGTTGATTAACCTTTTTTTAATTTTAAATTGGGACTTTTCAATAAATCTATGTAATCTTTCATATTGGAGTTGAACTACTATACAAAAAAAAAGGTCCGAGACTCGCAGATTCAGCGATTCCGAAAGCGCCAGAAAATGCTTGAATGCTTCAATCAGTGTTGCACAACACATCAGTCGCGGCTAATAACCGACAGGAATAATTACGTCGTTGTAAAAGCGCATGCGAGGCGGGGCGGGGCGGGGCGGGGCGGGCGGCTGCGTGAGCGCTGACGCGGCAAATTTGATCGCGCGGTTTCGGCTTACCGGGTACGTTTAGTTGTTTCCACCCCCTGTTCCACACAGGCTGCTCTTGAAACTTGATTGTAGACTTTCGTCCAGTTTTTCAGAAGGAATTGGGACACTGATGTATTTTTTCGACCGCACTATTGAGATTTTTCTTGAAGATTTAATCTTCATCTTTGTGAAAAACAATCTCACTAAACGCTTTACGCCTCAGCCATTGCATCTTGAAGCATCACAAATGAGAAAATATAATTTTGAAATACCTTTTCCTTTCGGTATTTTACCGCAACTTTATTCCGTATTTAATACAAAAATATAGACGACATGTAAAAGAATGACTAGCACATTTACCTAAGACAGCAAGGTTTATTCAAAGCCCCCGGCAGGCAGCCCCCTGTATAAGTGCAGCGGCGGAGCGGTTCGCGCGCAAAGAACCGTGAAATTGGTATATTCGACGATCCAATGAATAATTAATATTGTTACGTGCTGCCATATCTAGATTAAAGCAGATCGCATCTGCATGCATCAAATATGTGGGAAACTCAGCCTGCTAGCTAGGCTTAAAGGAGTAATGGATTGCTCTCGACGATATCAAAATGTTCTTTAAAACTTTTAAAATTATCATATATCGGATTGCAGAGGGAAGCTGCATCTACATAATCCATTTAGGTGCTTTCAAAAGTTTTGTTGTACAAAATGCTATCTTTCGTTGTAAATTTAAAATTGCCACCATGCATAATCAACGTAGCTTTCCAACGTTGTTCTTTTACGTTTACCATATTTTGAAATACAATGTGAAATGCAACAATTCTGATTCATAAAAAGCTAAAATTAACGTTAGTTCAACGTAAAACTTAAATTAATTTCCATCTTCAGAAAATCATATTCCAAATCTGAGCTTCCCCGTCAAATTCTCTCCATCTCTGAGGAAAGTCGCACAAGATCATGATTTTCATCAAGTCTTTCACTAATATAAGAACTCGGGTGAAATAAAAACCTCCGTGAAACAATTGATAGATAATTTCCCACGCGGAGGATGAATGGGCCATGAATCACGCGCGCCGGGTAATCTGCCATCGATTGCGATTAATTCCGCGCTTACCTGCGATTTTTACAACGCACTAATTAGTCAACCTTTTTGGGATTTGAATAAAAAATGTGCCCGATTTGAAAATTCGTTTAAAACGCGAATAAAGTTAAGGAGGAAACCATTCGTTTTTGCAGCTTCTGTTTTGTTTTGCTTTAGTGAATTTAATATATACGTATAGTTTTAAAGAAGGTATCATCATTAGCCTATATTAGTCCACTGCTGGACATAGGCCTCTCCCAATGAGCGCAATAGTGCCCTGTCTTCAGCTTGACGCATCCAGCGTCAACCTTATTTAATACAATTAGGTATAGACAATTGTTTATTCTAATAAAATTAGTTTGGATTTTTGTTAATCTGCCACGAAAGCTATAAATAAAAAGTCTGCTGACAAGGAATGCTTACAGCACATCTTCCTAGAACAGTAGTGACAGAAATAAATATCACTATAAAAATAAAAATGACAAAAATCAATGTAGCGAAATAACGCACAAATTCCGTATATTAAGGTTAACCAAACACAATAGAAGGTTACCCTCGACTTAATAAACCCGTGGCACGATCAAAACAAGTAATTAATAAGACAATATTCTGGTCGGTCCGACGTGAAGGTTCCGCTGATTGGGCCTGCGAATTTCATTAACTTAAGAATTGCCCAAGTTTAATGTTGACTTGAAGTTTCAATTCAATATCGAGAAATAACTGCCAGATACTGCTTTAACTTTTAACTACTTGTATCGGGTTTTATGGGAATTGTACGTGCAATTGTATTAATTGAGTTTCTTTCACGTTTTTTATGTGGCATATTTATATGACGCAGGTTTTTATAATCTCCTTCTTAGTTCCTAATTTATGGATTATGAAACAAAATACAATCTTAACCTGGTAAGAAAGACATGCAAGGAGTTCAAATATTATTATAGGTGCAAAAATATTTTCAGCCATTTTGAATTTATCACCGTTCAAACAATCTTCAAACGATCCTACCATTACTCCTATTTTATTCTTTCTATTTACATCTAAAAGGTAGATATTAAAAAGGTGAAAAGCGTTCACAAGCGCAATTTCAATTCATGTCTATAAAAACTTATTTAAAGAGTCTTCAATGAAAGTCAACTAGCAGGCGCGGGGGCGAGCGAGGTGACAATATTATTTGAGCCAGAATTGGGGATCCACCGCATTTATTAAAGAGAAAACCACCAACAAAGGGATGATATTGAATTGTAGGAAAGAAACGTGGATGGTTGAAAACTAGATATGGTTTCTTAAACCCTTTTCTATCTCAATTTGCTCTCAACATTTGTGTTGTGCAATTTTAAATGAAACATTTTAGAATTGTTAATGTATTTTTTTGAGATTCACTATTAATATGCACTTGATTCGCAGCTGCTATGGCTTGAAAATTAGGAGAATTCTTCAATGTGTATGACCGTTTTGGAGTCGTAAGTAATAGTTAACCTTTTTTTCTCCCTAGCTTAAAATGAAAACCTCTGTAAAACAAGATGTGCGAATATTACTAGTCACAATCTGGCCATTCGAAGGTAATGTAAGTAGGTACATCTAACATGGCTCTAGACTAGAATATCGCATTATTCGTAGCTCCGTGTGCACAGCAGTGGGTTCCGAGGGTCGGCGGTAGGTGACACGCACAAAGAAGCGCCAACTTTCTTTCATTGTAGATTAAATTCTTTACTTCCCGCACACCTTGATATGTGGTGGACTTCCAGCGAGAGCGACCCGCTATTGCTCACAAAAAATATATTAAAAGTTTTAGGTCTATTATCAAGCTTTATCACATCGAATAAACCTGCGTGGATTCTAAGAGGTTACATCGAGGTATAGACTAGAATCCGGAAATGCACTCAACGCCTACTTTCCCACTGAAAAGCATTTAGGCTTTGGCCCACCATAGACTTACTTATGTTACCCTCAGTTACGTACGTCTGTAAATTAAGTTTTGAATAAATATTTCATATTTAATTTCATCAACAAAGTTTATTTGTGCGATGAAACCTTCATAGCCCAGCATCGCATCGCATAGCTTTCTCTACCTCCCTTCCGTCTGCAATACCGCTCGCAGCAGCTTAATCTCCTTGCTCAGGATTTAATACATATATTTCATTGGAATATTCCACAAAGTAATACCTTCTTTCTATCGCCACTTGTTTGTCAAATGCCAGTTTATTAACGCCAGCTTTCTTTGAATTTTTATGAGTTTCAGGAAACGGAGTGTGGGCTAGTAAGCCTTTCCTTTGGAAGTTTCGTTGAAAAGGTGCTGAGTTAGTACCTACACCATTCGACATTCGGTTTCCGCATAAAAAAATACTTTTTCAAACTATATTATTAATATTGAAGTAGCAACTGCTAGCTTTATATCTACATACATGTGTAACTTATAAGGAAAACTTGTACAACTTACGCTTAACATTTTATAGTTTTCATTTACATTAGGTAGGCAAGTACTTTTATCATTACAAAGTTAATGTCTCAAATACAACAGTACATTCACTCAATATCACACCATAAATGCGATGTTGTGCAGAACGGAAATATTATATACTAGCAGCGCCTCGCGGTTTCACCCGCGTAATTCCCGTTCCCGTGAGAATTCCGGGATAAAATATAGCTTATGTGTTATTCCAGACTATAATCTATCTCTGTGCCAAATTTCATCCAGATCCTTTCAGTATTTTTTGCGTGAAAGAGTAACAAACATCCATCCATCCATCCATACTTACAAACTTTCGCGTTTATAATATTAGTAGGATATCTTTATAAATTGTAGCCTATATGTGTTATTCTGATGTATAAGCTATAATACATATTACTGTAAAGTTTCATTAAAATCCATTCAGTAGTTATTACGTGAAAGAGTACCAAATATCCATCCATACTTACAAACTTTAGCGTTTATCATATTAAGTAGGATAAAGGATGTCACTTGGGTATTTAAAACGGGAACATACCTGCTCGTTTTTGTATTTTAAGATATCTTGAGCTAGTCTAAACAGTATCTTCAGATCTGAAAAGATGAGATAAATATTGTCCGTTCCATCCATGATAGACCTTCGCAGTTTCTCTTCATCAGCCTGCCCGAGCTCTCGCTCTGAGAAGCTCAATATTTCTCGCCAGTCTGTCTCAACCATTATGATAGAAGATAAATAACTTATGTATTAGGAATTGTATTCAGTTTTCGCAAATAATCTGAAAGATCAACACTGAACAATACAACCACAACAAATTATTATCCTGTCTACAAATACAAAATCAAAGATAATGTAAACGCTTTACTAAAAATAATCAAAAAATTGTATGGAACCTCTTTTGTTAGGTCTTACGCTACAACCTAATATATTACATAGTTTCCATACAATAAATATTTAGAAAAAAGGTTATCAGACCTTTGTTGTCAAGGCGTTGCTAGGCAACCACGTTTATTTAGAAAAAAATTGCGTATTGATATGCAAGGAATTTTATAGGTACATTTTTCACACCTTGGGTTACATTATTGGAGTTTTAGTAAGGATCCCTTACTTTTTTGAAAATATTATATAGCCTATGTTCACCACGGATAGTGTGGTTTCCTAACGTGATATAATTTTTCAAATCGGTCCAATAGTTTCGAAGCCTATTCGTTACAAACAAACAAACAAAAAATCAAACCTTTCCTCTTTATAATATTAGTATTAGTATAGATTTTTTATACTGCTTTAGAGTTGTACCAATATTTTGCAATAGACTCGTATTATGGTAGGTAGGCCAGGTGGGATGACGACCTGCGAAAGACTGCAGGCAGATGCTGGATGCGGCAAATTGAAGACAGGGTGCTATGATGCTCATAAGGGGAGGACTAACATAGGCTGATGATGATGAAGTAGGTGCTTACCGTTAGGGGCATTTTCGTAAACGTTTGCTATTCCCGAAAATGCCCCCGAATTCCTTATCAACTTCTCAAACAAAAACAAACTTGAGCTCCCTTAATTTCTTAATATCAAAATCGATCCCTGCCTCCAATTACTTACTAAACATCTTATCAATAGACAAAGATCATCCATTAGAACTTTCTCTGGAGGGGGGTGAAAGGGGGTGAGAGGGGGTCGTAAACACAATTGTTGCGAGTTTAAATCAAACAATTCGCTACAGTCATTACCGCCACGTGCGACTTTATGTAGTCAGTCTAGAGTTTTGGGCGGATTTCCACTGTTTCACGATACCAGAGAGAAAATGAATAGGTACCTATATTATCACGAGCAAAAAGAGGATATGAAATAAAAAAATACGGCATTTGAGATCGGAATTAAACATTCCAAACTTCTTATCACTTGCTTTGGTTCATCTTTCTTGCATGGGTCGTCATCAAGTCTTAATTATTTTTAAGTGGGTCATCAATAAACTTAGGGAGTTCTCAAACACGTCACATTAGGACGGATATTACCCGTGATGGTGTTACACATCCTCTACATAGTTGGTCTCATTTGTCGTCAAAAGAGTAAATACATAATTACAGCAATCATTTCATTTTGTATTTTATTGAAATTAGCTGAGCCCCGCGGCTTCGCCCGCGTGGAAATTTCTGCGCAATTTTATCATATTTTCTCACCTTTTAAACCTTCCCTGGACTACTAGTATTATGTTTGTAATTTATAATTGTTCATTTATATTGTGTGTATATGTAGTGGCAAATGATATGTCTATGTCTACTACGACAAATATTTCAATACCAACATCAGCTAAGTCGGCCCAGTCGTTCTCGAAGTTTAGCAAGACAAACAAACAATAATTATTTTTATATAAATAGAAGATATGTACATAGATAGGTAGCTTAAGTCCTAATTATACCTAAAGGTAGTACATACGCCCTGTTACGCACACTAATTTATTATTTTTTCACAGATTAGGTATTTTTCCTTTTATCATCATCATCATCATCAGCCTATATACATATATTAAAGTGAATATGGACCCATGTAGTCTGAAATAAAAACTATTATTATTATTATAGCAGTGCATATTTTTTTAACATCATTCCTATTTTTCCTTTAATTTCAACTAATTTTTAATTTCTTAGAATAATCGAATTGACTCGCAATAATATCGTGTGCCAATGGAAACAAACGCCCGAGTATAATGAAAGTACAAGTGAACGGACACCCCAGTGCCAGTGCCGTAAGTATCTGTGGAAGTTTGTATGTCTGTTAATTTATCGCCTGCTCTTTTACTAATAACTTGAACAGATACTGAACAGATACGAACATGCAAACTCACGTGAAGTTGGAACATGGAAGGTGTCTGGCAAACTGCTCAGGGAATTGATAACTTTAATCGAGGTATGAGAGAAGCAGAAGGTGTATTCTGATATAATGTTATTAATTAATGATGATGCTCAAGTATTTTGTTCCGGGTGTTCTGGTCGTTTTCTATGTATAATAAAAAATATCTATCTATGTAATGTATTGTATTATGTATATCAGTTATCTAGTACCCATACCCATACACAAGCTCTGCTTACCATGAGGCTAGATAATGCTGTGTGAATTGTCCAGCATTATTTATTTATTTATTCTACATTTTTGTAAAGGTGGAAGCTGGCTAATGACATGGTACAAAATCACCAAAACTTTCTCAGAAATAAACGATGAACCAAAACGCTTTTTAATTTGAGTAGGTAATTATTTTATTTGTTTTAAGTGAGATATAACATTGATGGTAGGTATAATATCAAACTCAAACAGACCTAATAACATGAGTCTCCCGTGTTTAATGTTCTTAATAACTACTATGTCTAAGCTATAGTGTCAGGTGTCCCTTCCTTCTTATTATTGAAGAAATCGTGGTCACTTCGTCGGAGCTCTTTAATACCGCGATATAAACAGAAATGCAACTAAAAACCAGTTTAAAATAACCGCCAGCACTTCACTTAATAAAGTGCAGCCCCTTATGCAAACTCCCAAAGTTTCTAAATCTCACAGCCGGAATCCTATTTCCATTTGGAGCCAACTCCCCGTTAAGCAGGATGTATTATTATTTCAGCTATAACCAGAGGCACCAAGTTAAAGTCTAGTACTACCTAGCTATAATCAGTATGCGATGAGAAAGGGATGGAACCTTCTCGAAGTTTCCCTTAGACTGTTCTCAAGGTCTTTCTCTTAGTAAACATTTAATTTCATTATTAATACCAAACATAAATAAATAGCTAAAGAAGATAGGTCAAAGTTGTGAGAATAATAGCAAAAAAATATCCTACAATCAGCGGATCCTATGAAAGCAAAAATTCGATTATGATTAAGATTAGGTAATGTTACCTCATGGTAAACTACATAGGTTCTGAAATAACAATCATTCTGTAAAAAAACATCACTCCAACCATTCCATCCATTATCCATTTATCTTGCGAAGATAGTGGCAAGTTTGCAGACGCTACCAACTGCTTTCTTAGTTTACAGAGGTCCCATCCCATTTTGTTTGCGTACGGATTGTACCTGTAACTGAGTCTGAGTCTAGACCTAGGTCCAGCGCCTATGCTACGGCTGTAATCATCCATTCCTATGCTAATTCGCGCTGAACCAACTATGGCTTTATGTAAGGGTTGCAGTGTCGTTGAGTTTGGTGCATTCGACCTTTGAAAGTAAGTTTAGGCCTGGTTCAGACACGACAGAATTATTATTTTTCAACGTCCATTATTGAAATAAGTTTAGTGGTCACCGTACCTGACTCCGCAAACTCACCGAGCCTGTATGAACATTTTCAATCCTCGCGGATTGGAATCAGGCGGTTTACATCCACGTGGATTGCACCATGTCTGAATTATCTCTTATTCTGGGTGAAATACTATCTGCATTTCACCCAGAATAAGGGCGGGCATACTGGCCATTAATGTTACCCAGTAAAGTATCGTATAGAAAATTTTAAGTAAACGTCACATTTTCTACCCTAGTTATAAGTGAGAGTTTGGATATATCAATATGATGGATGATGAGATTAAGGTAGTTAAGTAGGTAATATGTATTTCTGCCCTGAAATGATTCCTCCACACCTCCAGCAAAGATAAAGACAACGACGCAATATGAAAGATTTGGAGAAAATTCTTGGACAAGTCCAAGAATTGACTCCCAAGGGCGTCGAGTGTAGTTTCAGCAGCGCGAATACAGCCTCATCCAATGTTTGGAAGCGACCATAGAAGTAAGTGAATTTTCCCCTTTATCTCGCCACTTGCCGTCTCCAGCAGGTTACCTTTGATTACCGCGCGAGCAGCAATCTCTGCGCGTCTTAAGGCCATACGTAGACCTCTGTGGTTACTCCGCTGGCTCAAATATAACAGAAGAATCCGTTCACACGGCTCAAAGATTCTTTAGCATATATTAGAATTTAAAGTAAGTTAAGCTCACAATAACAACAACACCACCATGACACCAGTTTACCGTTTAACAGTGTCGTTCGCATATTCATATTTATTTTATTGCGTCATTGTGTACATTTGTAGGTCGTACCTAGGTAATGTGTAATAAACACAATGGTACCCAAGCAAAGCGTGGCAATAGGTAGGTACTGAGAGTCGAAGTGAGCCGGGTTTCTATAAAAGTCTGTTCTTCTGCGCCTCCTAGGGTCACAAACAGGAGTTACAGGAGTCAAGAGTGAGTCGAGCCGATGGCCCCGCGATGCTGATCCGCGCAATTGTCTTAAAACGGTGAAACTTTGTGTTTACGCGTCTGCGAATGAGATGAGTTCTGGGCCCCAATTCTGGGATATGGTAAATTATAGACATATGTGTAATCAGCTAATCATACAGAAATAGAACTTTACGTTTCGCATATCGTTTGCTTTTGCAATCGTTCTAGTATGTGTAATGAGTATACGATGTAAATGACGGAGAATTTTTGATATTAACATCCACTAACGATACTTTTGCCTGGAGACCGCCTAGATTCGCTTCGACGGTCATGGTCTTTCGATCGTCACCCCGCTTCAAGCCAACTGTGATAATAAAGTCCTCGGTAACTCCTAACAAACGATAATGTAACTTGAATTGTTGTGGACGTCTTTTCGAACTCGTTCAGCGAAGTCGAGGCCCTATGCAATTTCGTTTGGTTGCTCGTGTCTGTGTGTGATTGCAGATTTGTTTGATTAGTTTCTTATGACTTCTGTTGAGAGGTGTTAAATGAAAGAACTTCGGCTGGGTGATAAAATACCGCGAAACCCATGATCTTTGTGTTTTAAACCTTTGCAAGTAAGTTGCAAAGGTTCTGCATGTGTATCCCAGCGCACAGAAAGCAGAAAATCTTAGTCGTGTAAAGGCAATAATTTCAATACATTACCTAGTTTTCGTAAAAAGATCAAGGATTCTGCCTAAAATAGCTTTCATTTAGAGATAATCTATAAATATTTCTTCTTTCTTTCTTCTATATCAGGTGGTAAAGCCTGCTAAAGGATGCTGTTAAATGTGTTGGACCATCTCTGTTATTCACACATCAGTTGATAAATAAATAAAATAGATGTATATTTCGATAACTTGATAATTGTTGTACCTAACATAATTAAGATTTTTGTTATTAAAGTGCGTAAGCCCTCGCACTCGGGCTCAAGTCCCACTGAAATCGAATTTTTTACCAAAATTGACAAAAAAATTGCATGCTATTATTTCTATTTTGCTGCGATGTTGTAATTACTACACAGTGTTTTGGTAGGTATAATATATCGCTACTATTTAAGATACCTCGGTACCTGAAATTCTAAATATAGTAGGTAGTCTTAAATGTTCATACGTTTGTGTTATCTGAGTGCCAAGTCACAGTGCAAGATAACCAGATAACCAAGTGTGTCGCTGTTTATATTCTGTGCCAGTACAAAGCGACACAGTTTCGTGTCGTCTACTTGCCAGGCGACTCACGTAGCTCCCAACGAAAACCAAAAATTGTAGAAACAACGCTTGCCAACTCTTCATTAGGAGCTGTAAAGCTGCAGCCAAGGTAAATATCCTAATGATAACAGTAAGTGAATTACTAGTTCAAAACAACTGAGGTCTTTTGGACAAGAGTTCTATTTTTGAGACAATGTAACTGAATTCGAACTCCTTTAATTTTCGTTCAAAAGCCTGCGTTTCTTCTGTTCTGTACACAGTACAACAGTTTGTACATTTTAGACCGATATTTTCAGTAGTTTTGTTATAAGAAATATCAAAAAGCTCCCATCCAGTTTAAGCCTCACAACTATGAAATCCACGTTCTTTTAAATATATAACGTTCATATTAGCCGATTAATGAGTAAACTTAGAAAAAACTTAAATTAACTCGGGGAAAGGCCTGCGTCCGTGGACTGGCTGTAGAAGTTGATGACGATGATGATGAATCTTACAGACCGTTGTTCATACGCTGATTGATAAATCAATGATATTCTTTTTAAGCTTTGTAAGTGATAATGACTTTTATTTTTTAATGATAAACGTTAATAGTAAATATTAAGTTATTGCACATCATTCTCTCTCAAATTTTTATGCATACCAACTAACGGCCAAGCATGTTGATTCATAAAATATATTTAGTTGTTATCTTAACTACTATACAATAACACAATATTTTAGCAAATAATAAATCTTTATCTTTCATCTTTTATATGAAAAAAAAAAATGTCTACTCTTGTCTAATAGGTACTTTTTTAACATGATTATCTATTTTAAAATAAAAACTCTTTTTGAGAAGGCAGATCACAGGTGCGGCGTCCATCTCCGCGGTCAACATGGAGTGATGCGAAGGAGCAAGTCAAACATTGGGCGTCACTTGGGCGCGGGCTAAGGGGGGCCGGTTATTGGAAGAGCAAACTACAATCACTAGTGGACGGTTTGAGGGCCACATGTAGAAGAGGTGGTGTAGAATGGACACAGCTATTACTGATTCAAAGTCAATGTCATTTCTAATGATAGATTTTTAATTATTTTTTTTACACACGTGTTTCTGCTCGCGGCTTCGCACGCGTTGTTTCTATGGTTATTTTTATCCCATGGGAACTGATTTATAGGATAAAAAGTAGCCTATGTATTATTCAGGGCCTGGAACTACCCGTATGCAAAATTCAGCCCTATCCGTGCAGTCGTTTTTGCGTGAATTACAAAAACAAGAGTAACAAATTTAAATTCAAAATATTTTATTTCTTTAGGCTTACAAAATAAACATTTAGACATGTCATATTTTAGACTATAAATTATTATCAAATAAGATTATTTAGATTATAACAAACATCCATACATACATACAAACTTTCGCGTTAAGTAGGATTAAAAAACCTACCTATTCTATTCTGCGACGGATCGGTAGGTAACTCCTTAATTCAGTGTTTAACTTAATCACACTTAGATCGCTGCTTTGTACTTGTGAATAGAATAAGGTCGAGAAAAATACCTACAATATGTAGTATATTGTAGGTATTTTTCTTGACCTTATTCTATCTGTCCGTCTCACATCTGTATAGTTCGGTAGGCCGTTTGGTCAACTATTTGCATTGGTAATTCATATTAACGTCATTGTCGGCGCCCGTTTGATTTCCCGGTATAATTGTATTTCCTTATTGATTTTTGTCATCAAACACAACTTTTAGGGGCTTTCAAAGGTCTGTAATCTCATTTAGATTTGATACAAATTGATTGGACGGCTGGGTTGTTCTGTTTTTGTTTAGTTCTGTTGAAACGGCTGACTAAAAGGACTCGAGAAATAATTATGAATTAACTACCGGAGTCGTGAGAACGAACAAAACAATGTGCGTATTCACACGTCCGTATGCTGCTGTGTAAATAACCACATTAGTTTCCTTCCTATAACATCGCAGAATAAAGTACCCTGTAGTAAGTAACGGTACCTAGTATATATAGTGTACTTTTATTCTGTGATGTTGTATGTAGTAGTTGTAGAAGAGTTCAAATGTTTTTCCTAATCGGATCCATTCTTCCAGAGGTATATTTTATAGCAAACTTTGAGCTTCTAAAATATTTGTATCATAAGATTTATTATATTGAGGATGGTGTTCAAAGCCTTTCCGTATTTCCTTCCCTTCCAACAGTTATCCCTTTACGTTTGAAACATTTTTATAAGATTCTACAAAGTCGACGTGTATAAGACAAACACGACGTTGCATCGCCGCGCCGGATACTAGACACACCGATATACAATCACAGCCTTATCTTAAGCACACAAGGTTTACTTTCCACTGGCATCTTACTATAAGCTCGGGTTTTTAGAGCTGGCGCGAATGTCTTTTTAACCGACTTCGATAAAAGGAGGCGCTAATATAGCGCTCATTCAGGGAAGTCTATGTCCAACAGTGGACTACTATAGGTTGATTATGATGATGGTGTATAAAAGGAGAAGGTTCTATGTTCGGGTTCACGTGTTTTTTTTTCCTTTTTTTATGCATGTACGAGTATGTTTGTCGTTTATGTCACTGCGGGTACGATTCCCGCCTCGGAACAATTATGTGTACGATCTGCAGATATTTGTTCCGGGTATTCTGGTCGTTTTCTATGTATAATAAAAAAAACTATCAATGTAATGTATTGTATTATGTATATCAGTTATCTAGTACCCATTACACAAGCTCTGCTTACCATGGGGCTAGATAATGTTGTGTGAATTGTCCAGCATTATTTATTTATACTATGGACCGATTTTGAAGATGATTCCTAAATGGTCACATAATAAATTAATATTAGAGTGATTAGGTAGTTGTCCCGCAAATCTTAAAACCAGTGTATTCACACTGGTTAAAAGATATAACGACTTCTAATTTCGTATTCACAGAATTTGAAGTCGAATATCTTTTTATTTAGAACCAAAGCAACGTCACTTATCTTTCAGCACAGTAAAAGCAATGCAAAACGTCAGCGCCAACTTTCGTTGCCATACCTAGTTGAAGGGGCTATCGTATTGCAATCCTAGCGGCTTATGACGACTTTAGTATCATAAGATAAGGTTGAATTTACCTGTGATTATTCATACTTGGTTCTGGTAGTGTTGATCTGATGTAGACTTAAAGGAATGGTAATAGGGGTGGTTGTTCAGTGGACGAAGGGTTTATCCACGGTCCGGACAAGCGACTTTGCGGTCACGCACGGCGTTGTGACAGTCTTCGAAGAAAGGCTTAAATATCGGTTCAAATATTATTATAGGAAGAAATAACAAAATTGCGTTGTTCTTTCTAAGATGTCAGGCGATGGATTTTTAAAACAATTGAAATTTAATAGAAATGAGAAATGAATTCGAATTTGAACCTGACACAATATAAAAGAAGGCAGGTAGATAATGCCACGGCGTTAAGCCCACCGTTTGTACCGTAATGCAATAAAATTATTATGTTTTATTTATTTAAATATAATTTCAAAAAAAAAATTCAAAAAAAAGTTTATTGCTTTAACTTAAATTAATTAATATATAACAGTGGTATGGGACCCTCTTTTATGTAATGTAATACCTGTGCTAGAGGGTCTCGCTCTGCAGCGCGGCTATCTTAAAGATAATTAAATTAAGTTTCATATTTAATATAGATATTTAAATATATAACATTTAGATACTTAAATATATACATTAACAATTTAAATAAATAAACCTTTACATGACACATGCGAGAGTTTGAATGTTTGTTAAGTCTGTACGCCAGAACTGCTAAAAGCTGTTGAAATATAGCATAAATATAGATCGTTAGTTATAGAACCAGATCCACATATAAACTTATTTTAATCCTGGAAAATCGCGTGCGAAGCCATGGGCAGAAGATAGTATTCAATATTTTATTAAAACAGAAAGTTTTCATTACGATTTTTGTTTCTTCTCATCTTTAAAAACATTTCTAATACAGGGCACAGGACTTAAGGACAACAGGCCGGTTAAATCATTCCAATTACATAACATTAGAATGTTATTAACGTTTAAACTGTTCGGTGAAAACGAGCCTAAATAAGAGAGCAGATAGGCTCGGTTCCCCAACCGTCATGTAAATAATGTCCCGGGTCGGTAGTGAACCCGCGCACTTTACTGCAACTATGCCACGCCCGCGACAACGTAGCACTACGTGAACTGTGACGTCACGGATACGTAGCACGCACTGCATTCAGCTAGCAGTTAATGGGAGTTAGGTTAGAGAGCTAGTTAGAGATAGGGGAAATGCCTCGTTACAAAATAACTTTATGCATACAGTTCGCTCCTGGCTGGAATAAAACAGGCTACTTTTTATCGCATCAATCAGTTCCCATGGGATAGAAATAACTGTTATAAGTTTTCATAATTAACAACGCAAGCAAAGCTTCAGGCAGAAACTAGTCGACCATAAAAACGAACGTCTTCGTTTCAAGTTACCGAATGGCTCTATCGGAAGACCAGCGTTGGTTGTAACGTATTTACAACTAAAACATGCTTAGACGTTCTGTAACTCAATTATCAATAATGTCAGCTTTGTCTTTTATAGATCGCTGTTTTTGTAGATTGAGCTACAAATAAAATATTCTCTTCTTTTCTTACCTACGACGTAGTGAGACGCCGTAGCTACGAGGTAGCCTACTATTCTGAAAGACTGGGTCTTTGCCTGTATAGTCAAAGTAAAAGACCCAGTCTACGTATACACTAGGGCCTAATGTGTTAATAGCTATACATAATATATAGACTCGCGCTCTACGATGTAAGATCTACGCTATCGCCACGAAGTAACAATACAATACAATACAATACAATAACCCTTTATTGCACACCAAATACATAAAGATACACAAGACAGGAAAAGAAAAACAAATACAAAATATGCTGTACAATGGGCGGCCTTATCGCTAAGAGCGATCTCTGCCAGGCAACCTTTGGATGGACATGAAGTGCTTGAATAAGTATAGACGGTGGCGTGTAATACAGAAAAATATTTAATAGGGACATACATAAAATACCCACTGGAGTAACATAATCTACGCTGTAGCTCCTACGACGTAGAAGAGTCTACGTTACAGTTACGGCGTAGCATGCTCTACGCCGTAGCAATGCCTATAAGGAATATTATAAAATACTAGCTGTTTCTCGCGGTTTCACCCGCGTTACATTCGAATTACACATTTCTAAAATATAATATAGCCTGTCTCCCGCGGATAGTGTAGCTTCCCAACGGGTCGGTCCAGTAGTTTTGGAGCCTATTCATTACAAACAAACAAAAAATTAAACCTTTCCTCTTTACAATATTAGTATAGACAATTTAAAGACAATACCTCTGTGAGCGAACGGGCGTAGATCCGCGAGGCAGGAAGGCAGATTGCGGGTTGGATTCCCGCGTCGACAATATTTAATGCTCTGGGTGTTTTTCTATGTAATAAATGTAGTAATAAACCAATCTTTGTCATGTATTTGTTATCAAGTACCCATAACATAAGCTCTGCTTAGCATGGGGCTAGATAGTACTGTGTGGATTGTTGATGACTATTTATTTATTTTCGTTTTAATGAATATTATTCTTTACGCTTTTCAATCAAGTATAACCCAAACAAAGTGCCCAATTAGTTAATTGCTTAGGGCTCCTTTGATCTTTCACTCATTTGCCGATGGATTTTTCAAACTGACCGCAAAGGGGAATACCTTGAATGGATAATGTACGGGATAAGTCCTAGGGCTCAAAATATGCTAAATAATTAAGAAAAAGCAACAAGATAAACAAGCAATATAGCTAAGTAAAATATTTAAACCTACTACTACTAATATTATGAAATCTGTCTGTCTTTTTGTTACATTTTCACATCTAAACGGCTCAAGCCACATCGGTCGTCTACGCTATATTTTAAATCGACTTTATGAAAGGAAGGCGATCAATTTATGTAGTTGGCGTTCATCTATTTTTGGCAAATGATGATATAAAAATGTACCTACCTAAAATTATTACGAGATATCTAGATTGAACAATTCAGTTCAGTAAACGATAGAACGTACGTCGGAAGTGGGCAGTACTAAATGTGTAAATACAATACGATACATACATTCTTTATTGTACACCATAATCAAAACATTACATAAGACAAGTACTATAGGCGGCCTTATCGCTTAGAAGCGATCTCTAAATATGTTTGTACTAATGTAAAAAGTGTAAATATGGCTTACCTAACAGATTATCTAGACAGAAAGCAGCTAGGTACATCCTCTTTTAAACGAGCACTAACCACCACTAGACTAGGCTCTCGGCAACAAACCTATCATTACCCGGTGTAAGGCAGTAGCACCATCTTCCCAGGAGATGGCTGCCACGGGCAGATAACTTGCTACTCCGACCATCGTACACTGCTAGACATGGAATTGTCACCACAATGTATAACTAATTAAATTGGATAGCTTTTAGAATTTAGAAAGAAAGAAAGAAGAAAGAAAATACATTTATTGATTCAAAAGTAGGTACAACTTGTTACTAAATAATAATAATCTATAAGGTAAACAAGAACATAAAGAAATAAATAAAATTAACTACGTATGTATTATATACAAGCAACAAGCGACTCCACAAAGCGAACCAATATTTAAAATAATTGAGGATATGGAGTGAACATAACATCACATCACACTAATGTTATCAAAGTTTGGATAATTAGTCGTTTGGATGTTCCGTACATTAATGTAGTAGAACTCAATTCAAATGTTTGTTTATCCGTGGACCCAGGATCTTATTGAAAACTAAGCTGTATCTTTGATAATTCGATATTTTTTCTGTAGTTTAATTAAAATTAGGGATTCTCATACTCTGTGAAATCAATACTAACTAACTTTTATACTACCTAGTACCTATAGTATAAAATGACAAAAATTATAAGGAGCCCAATAGGGAAATAAGACGAATATTCCAATCTTCCGTCCTCAAATGTAAATATCCAGAAGTGAACCTGATTCTAGGTAATTCTGTTTTTAATTAAAGTTCAAGTCTCCATGAAAAAGTTCCCGTATGCAAATGAACGTCCCAGGGGAGTATTAGCCTTCAGATTTCATTCCGCGACGGTAAGCGAGCTGTGAGATGACGCTGTTTTTTATATTGTGATCTTTTATAATGGGTTAACTAATGCTAAACTAAAACAAATTATCCTCGAGATCTAGAATAATCGAATGTGAAAATACGAGTATGTGGCGTCTCTGGTGCGTTCAAAAACCATCAACCAATCAACTCAAATTTGTGATCCTTCAATATTGCTAACGAGGTTCTTTTGTTTCAATGTATGTACATGAATTGACTTCTTTTATTTGACGACAGTGACGTGTTGCCTTCTGGTTGACGGCTTTGATTTTTAGAAAATAGATATGTATAAGTAAGTAAATACTAGTTTTGTTTTAATCTGTTATTGTTATTTGCTTATTGAATGGACCTGTAACTTTCATAAGATAGTTTAAATTGTATTGGACACAGTTCGATTGGTGACTTCTCGACTTTATAAGGCCAAAAGAAAAAAAAATATGTAGAGATTACCTACGGTAGGTACAGTCGGTTAGTACGTATCTACTCCTTTTGGCAAACTTACACCGCCTTATGTTATTTGAAAGCCTGTTATTCCAGAGCAATGTGGAAAGTTAGACGTTTCATTAGATCTGCTCATATTTTCTGATTTTATCTCAATAATAGAGGTTACCCATTTTCAGAGACGTTGTTTATTTGTCGTTCTGTTCCCTCGGCTCTTCAAATGAAAATGTACGGCCCTGACTCACAGTGTCTGACTGCACCGCTGCATGGTATTATACATTCTGTTGATCGCGTATACGAGCAATAATTGCATGAACGAGTATCAGTGTAAGGTCCCGTACCTACCTATATTTCAAAATGTTCCTAATAGCTATCCTTTAGCTTTACCTTTATATGTATGAGAGATACATATCTTAAGTGGACACATTGAACGCCAGTTAGAAAAGGATTTCGGCATAGGATTTTGCGTTCATGATCATCAAATAATTAGTAATAACCAACGAATCGAGATCTAAGTCATTTCGAAACAATAGACTGCAGGGTTCCTAAGATCACGACCAAATTATGTGCGAAAAAGTGCACTTTCACATTACACACACAGACGCACGACTTCTATTCAAATTCAAATTCATAATGAAATGAAATGAAATGAAATGAAATGAAAATATTTATTAAAAAAGAAATACACAATAACAATGGTTAACTCTATGTTAAGCTAAAGTCAGGTGTTATCAATTTCTCGTCAATTAAATTAATTATAATTACATAAGTTCGTTTGAATTAGGCATGTAGAGATCAGGAAAGGTTCGTCTTTGAGGAATTGCAAATTTTGTATAATCATTGTCAAGAAATTCGCTTACAGAGTATATTATGGTTTTATCTAATAGAAGAAGTTTCACATTACATAAAAATGATTTTTCACATGTTATGAGTCTAATACACAATGTTTACATACCAGTTTTAAGGGCGAACTAACGGATTTGGTCGTCAAACTAGGACTACATTTGAAATTTTTTAACACTTGGTAAGAAAACTCAATTTAATTACCTATTGTAGGTACTTAATTTCAGTTTTCTGAATAGAAGTAGTGCGTCGAAGGCCAGAATAGACTTTGGTTGGATCGTTGAGCCACTACACTAGGTAAGGTAAATAACACTAAAACTAAGCCCGCTGCAGCGCTGGCTTCAGTTTCTTACATCTTTCTCCACATAAGACTCAGTTCAGCCAAAAGTACAGGAAGAAAAACATAAGCGACATTTATACAGAGGCCAGTTGCTCGTTTACTCCTAACTTTATGATAAAATCTAAACCGTTGTTAGTACTACCAGTCGGATAGTAAAAAGTAATATCTAGATGAATATCGGAAGGATTCGGTATTGGGCAAACAATATTCTTTTTCATTTCCGACCGTCAAACAGTTTACGATTTCATATACTATAGGTAAGGTACTTCTTTGCCTGAGGTGGTTACTGTAGAAGTGTTATATTCATCGGAATTTGGTATATTAAGTATAGAAAAATAAAAAATATACATAGTTTAATACATATTTGAATAGAAATATTTTATTCCACTCTTACATCTAATACAACCGATTTAAATCAAAACCACTTAAAAATTAAGCATCAATTGTCGGTATTATCGCTCAAGAGCGATGTCTGTCAGACAACCATGTGTGAGTTTTACTAGCAGAGTTACCTACAAAGGCCTGCTACGATAAATTTCACATTTTTTCATTACATCATATATTCCTCAGTCAAATAAAACTTCTAAGTTAACAGATATTTTCCACATATTTTTAGAGTCCCTAATATCCTCAAGCTTTCTATTTCGCCAACATATTCCGAGAATGTCAAATATACTCAGTTGCAAGTCTCAAGAGGGTCAGGTAATTGGTAGGAAAATCGCCAAGTTTCCGCGGCGGGGCCCTATTCGAGGAAAGGAACGTATATCATGTCTCAAGATGTTCACGATTTAATTATTATTATGATCCTTGACAGGTCACCTATAACAGTTCAACAGAATACAGTACATTTCCAGAAATGGGATAAGGACACGTGAAAATAAGAAAAGGTGAGCGAAATAGTGTGTATCTTTCTTTGAATACGCGGCGGCTTATTTATTTCGACATTTTTACTGCATATTTTAATGGCCAGTACTGAAGCTGTTCTAAGTTTATTTTGGTTAGAAATTTGAAAACATGTAGGTTTAAGGAATTTGAGTTGGTACGAGTAAAACTGACGAGTGGTCAAAGGCCAAACTTTGGACATAGTTCTTAAAAAAGAAACAAAATTTACTGAATCAGACGAAACACGATTTTGGTCTGACAAATATTTACATATCTAATAGGCATATATTTCTGGTATTTTCGACAGTTACAATCGACCCCTGCGCTCAGCATCCAAATCCACTGCTGCTGTCCACAGAACATTAAACGTACGTAATTAAAATGAGCCATTCAGGCAGATTACAGTGCAGATAACGATGTTTAAATCAGAGCTAAGAAATAATATATTTTAGTAAGAAAGAAATGTGTTAGTTTCACGTCTAAAAGAAAGTCGTCGATCGCGTATAACCGGCGCTGAAACAATCGCACCTACACCGCTGAAATTACATTTCCAATTCATGAACTTATCCAAGTTTTCCCTTCCTTACCTTTCCCCCACTTTGCACCTTTTCTATGAATAACTTTTGGAGGGACTTGTTGACTTAATTTTATATCGGTTTCTTTATTTTAATGGAGGTGAGGGATCCCCCGCGAGCTATTCAATGCTAAACTTACCGTTTGAGATAAGATCGATTGGACCCGACCAATCTATCTCGAAAATGTTACTTACTGATGCGCCTATTTACACAAAATGTTTTTTAAAATCACTTATATAATACAGTTGCAAGCTAAATAAACAAATAATTAGACATATTTATGCGAGCAGACACGTCGATGATACCAACGGTAGTGAATCTATTAATATCATTTTATTTACTTGAAAAAACTGGGTTCAAATTCCTTAGTTTTAGTTGCAATGTATTCAATTACCTGCTTCCTCTTTTGTTTCTCGTTGGTAATAAAACATACATTCTACCAACTGTTCTATATTGTTAATGTTGCGACTCTACGTCCTTTGAGTGTATAAAACCACACAGTCTAGCTAATCACCATAATTTCTAAGTACTAATTAAGCAGCATCCCAGCGCATCAATTACGATCACGTCAAGTTAAGTGAGAGTTAAGTTTTAAGTTTAGACGATAGGTTCAGTTAATAGCTTAACTTTAGACGCTTTGACAAACGACGCCGATAACTTTGTGATATGATAGTCGATAGTCGGCTGAGGAAAAGTTGGGAAGAGCAGCCAAGTAACCAGCTCCTGGATGAAAGTTGATTAGGTATCGATTCTGGTGGTACCTTGGCTGCTGACTTTTTAGTGGTTCAAAAGAGCGTGGGATAGAATAGAATAGAAAGACATTTATTTGCAACAACATACAAAAGACACACTTATAGAATAGGTACTTATACCTATAGAGTTGTTATAAAAAGGCCCTATCTCAGCATAATAAGGTATGGTATAGTATAGGGGATCTTTTTTGTTCTGTATTAGGTTGCTTGCGTTACCACACTTATAGGCTACTTTTGACGCCATAGATAGGTATATCAGTCCCTATAGGATAGATAAATAACCTGAAAACGTTTTTATGCTTCTCTTTGTATTTCGGAAACAACTTGCGTAGCAGGAACACTATAGTTTTATAAAAATAACTCGAGTTCCAACATTAAACCAAAAACTCCACATTCAACCAGTTTTCGCAACAATTAAATTAAACTCCACTAATCTAGGATTCCAGCAATTAGATGGTAGGTCACTGGTGCGCATGGCCTCGCATCAGCTCGGCTTACAGCGGGTGACGACGTAACTCCATGACTGCCACCTGTTGGTTCTCAACTCCTGAGGCTGAGCAGCTCAGGCTTCTTAGAATGAGGGACTGGAAGTCTTTGAGTTGCATGTTTCAATTAAATTACTAATTCCTTATTGCATCAAAGTACATGTCTAATTATCTATCCTCAGCCACCTTTCTATTAGGAAACAAAAAAAAGCCATTCTAAAATTAGACTGTACCTATATGAATATAAGCTAATCAATAGCCGGTAAATACCGATATGTTAACAAATCGCGAAAGTTAAAAAAGTTGTAAAAACATCTAACTAAAAATAGTGATAAGATATCTGAAAAAAAATAAAACTGAACTCAATTTGTCATAAGAATGACAAAATCAAAACGGTTACAACTCTGAAATGTAACCGAAAATTAAAACCTTAACCAATTCAAGAACTTAATTCTTGAGTTGGTTTTCTTCCAGAGAACACCAACTCAGAATGGACATATGCATCCACACTATAGCTAGGAATTGCTTTGGAATTCATCAAACTCTAGTAACAGACAGACTAACTATAGTAAGACAAAACTGACCTATACCAATAATTTTAAAACAATTTAAGGTACACAGTAATTATCAGAAGCGCAACTACCCAATCCATTTTAATCTGCCGTCCAATGTATGGAGATAAAACAGTTAAACATCGGCTGTATAGTTAAACAGTTACCTGCGTGTACAGGGTGCCACGGAAAGAAAATATAATATTAAATTTACCGGCTGATGGCTGTCGCATGCGTCCAATTTATGAGCACCATTAGATAGAGGTAAATAAATAAATAATAAATAATGCTGGACAATTCACACAGCATTATCTAGCCCCATGGTAAGCAGAGCTTGTGTTATGGGTACTAGATAACTGATATACATAATACAGTATATTACATAGATAGTTTTTTTTTTTTTTTATTATACATAGAAAACGACCAGAACACCCGAAACAAATATCTGCAGATCGTACACACATTTGTTCCGAGGCAGGAATCGAACCCGCAACCTCATGCGTCGCAGGCGGACCTTCGCCCACCGCGCCACATCGGTCGTCAAAGTGCATAGTGAGATATGTTATTTTTATTATATGTTATTAACGAGCAGCTAACATCTGATATATCTATATCACAGTGCTACAGTTGTTTGTATTTTATATGTATTTTTTGACCGGATATAAAATGATGTATTTCCCATTATGGTAATTAAGTCAATCGGATAAATTGTATTGTCAGTCAGTATTATGTAATCTGATTACGTTTAGAACTTACCTTGGACAATGACTTACTATTCCTGGTGGACGACCCATAAGAGTAGGTATCAGATGCAATATTACAGGTTTATGATTAAGTATGTACGTACTCGTGATAAATGAAAAATACTTGTTGTACATTCATAAAAATATCAATCTGTTCTCTAAAAAAAGTGATATACATAATTTAAATACTAGAAATAAGAATAAACTCGCTGTGCTCACAACTAGGCTACACAAGATAAATGTATCTTTTAAAGGGAAATGTATACGCTTCTACAACAAAACTCCAAGCGAGTTGCAAAAATTATCAATAAATAAATTTAAGAAAAGTGAAACATATTCTTTGTAAAAAAGGTTATTACAAAATATCAGATTACTTAGAAGATAAAAAAGCTTGGAACGAGTTTTGCTCCATCTCAAAATCTACCAACTTACAAATAAGCAAATCAAATGAAACACATAAGTTATGAACATACTAGTGGTTTCTTCTCACTTCTTCCACTGGTGGACAAAAAATTGAAGGGAACTAAAAATAATTTAAAAGTATAAAATACGACCTGTCTAAGTGCTTATTTGTAAGCTTAAAGTAATAAAATAAAAAATAAAATTAAAAATAACTCTCGTCACTTAAGAGTTGATACTATCTGAAATCGGTTATTTTCAACGATCATATCTTCCACAATTCTGAAGCATTTACTTTGAGATTTTAATATGTTATAGTTCAGGATTGATGCTAGACTACTAGTGTTTCGAAAACACGATTACATGAAATTTTCTCGATAGAAAAAAAATCCAAAGTTCACTCTAAACTGTACTTTAAACCGTCGCTATTCAATAGATACGTTAAAATAAGCCTTGATACTTTATACAGTAAACAATCAGAGTATAAAGCAGACGATGTGTGTTTTAGATTTTCAAAATTACTATTATTTTTACCGTAAAAAAATAATACCTAAACATTCACGCGCTATCTTCCGTCCGGGCCATAATTCAGTCTAGCTTCGGCCTTCGGACGGGGAGCCTGTGTCGCTGCTCCGCGCTTCGTGTCATCGGACTTTGTATATTTGTAAATATGGGAAATCTTTATAATAAGTGTAGAAAGCGAAGACGGAATCATAAAAAAGATGGAAAACACATGAACGACGTTATAAAGTAAGTACCTACCTACCCTACACGTTGAGGTGAGGTGAGGTGAGGATGTGGATTGTGATTTGTGAGTAAGTAAATGTCGCAGCCAAACTAATTATTTTTTATTTTATTTTAGAAAACGTCGATTAGAAAGTACAGCTCCTATTGTAAGCGATGATGGCGACAATGATAAAGAAAATAATGTCCCGGTAAATCCGTGTGTACCAAACACCTACTGGTAGTGCTGGTAGGTAGTACCAGCACTACCAGTAAGGTAGTAGACCTTACTTGTTTATGGGACTGGATGGCGCTAAGTATGTGAAAATCGTATTTTTTATACTTATAGGTAAATACCTATACCTAGGTGTAAATACAAGGTATACCCACCTCAATTTGTATCTCTATGTGATAGAAGTAGTATTTTCACAACACATCATTATCTAGGTAGAAATATATTTTAGGGTTCCGTTTGACTATCAATACTATAAAATATTTACACCTAGGTATACCCACCTAATTTGTATCTCCATAATATATGAATCGTTACTGATACATGATGGAAGTAACATCGAATGATCTGGACATTTTGGATATCAGAAAAGATCCGTACGAGATTTTTTTTACCAATTACAAAACATTGAATTGTAAGTAGTAGGTTAGGTACCTACTATAGTTACTAACTATAGTACCTACTGTCTACACCTATAATGTATTATAACTTTCCTAACATTTTTACGAGTTTGTAAATTTTAGGGTTCTGCAATAATTAATTTAGTCATGGTTCCAACCTTACGAACACAAGCTTTTCTACTTTTAGTTCATGAAAGTGAAGATATATCACATGGTTCAAAATATAAATGGGTAATAATGGACTTATACGGTTTATACCTTGAACGAGAGTCCTTATTAATTATTCATTATAATTCATTCATATTACTAGAGTGGGCATATTATATTTACATGTTAGGTACCTATTTTCTTGACATGTATGACTGTTACAGGATGGAAGTAACGTCGTATGATTCGACAAATGGCATAAATCCGGACAAGACAAATCTTTATCAATTACAGAACATAGAATTGTAAGTAAATACTTACATATCTACTGAAATATAAATATACCTAGTGTATATTCTTTCCTAACGTTTTCACGAGTTTGTGAATTTTAGGGTTCTGCAATAATTTAACCTAGAACTATTCGTACCTAACGAACACAAGCTTTTCTACTTTTAGTTCATGAAAGTGAAAATATATCACATGGTTCAAATTTATAAATTGGGTAATAATGGACTTTTTACGGTTGATAGCTTGAACGAGAGTCCTTATTAATTCTTCATTACGATTCATTCATATTACTAGAGTGGGCACATATATTTACATGTTAGGTACCTTACCTACCTACTTTCTTGGCATGTGTAACTGTTACAGGATGGAAGTAACGTCGAATGATTTGACAAATGGCATAAATTCGGATAAGACAAATCTTTATCAATTACAGAACGTAGAATTGTAAGTAAATACTTACATATCTACTGAAATATGATTTGGTATCTAGATTATAATAAGATTGTGTTTTATTTTTCCTTTTTCAGACAAACACACACCTCTCCAGAGTCAAAGTCACTACCCCACCCTACCCAAACCTACCCTACCCTACGCTAACCTACCCTGCGGGATAAAAAAAGTATCCTATATCCTTCTGCTGGTTCTAAGCTACCTCTCCACCAATTTTCAGCCAAATCGGTTCAGCCGTTCTTGAGTTATAAATAGTGTAACTAACACGACTTTCTTTTATATATATAATATACACAATAGATATAGATTAGTGTGATAAAATATCATTTCATTTCAGATGAAAGTTGAGATCATCGAAAGGGATGACGAATTTTGGGAACAACTAATGGAACCAAAATTTTTTTAACATATATTTTGTCCGAGTTATGCGATCCCTGGCATGTTCGCAATATGAAAATACGAGTTATAAGTGAATTGAAATAAATTTAATATAAAGTAATATATATTGTTAATAAAGTTAAACATATTATGTATGTGCAAATATAATCTAGACAATATTTTAATTTATTACAATATTTACCTGCACACTACTTGTCATACACATCATATTTCCACACAATGTTTTTTTGGAAAAATTCAATTTTACTTAAAAAACTAATATGCGGAACCCTCACTCAATATACTTAGACATAAACTTGTATTCTATTTCATTGCTTATATAGGTTTTGTTGTGTTAGTTTTACCTTATATAGGTAGTAGTACCAATCTTCGTTTATATTAAATCTGTAAACAAGGTGTTATAATAAAAAATCCTATTTACTAGTACCAAAGAATAAATAATAGTACTACGTACCTATTTTTAGGTTGGTAGTAGGCATAAGTATAATTTACATTTCGCAGAACACTATCTTACTACAGAAAATAATGTTCGGAACCCTTCAGCGCTATAGCGACTCGCACCTGTCTAGTGTTTGGGTAGAAAATAACGTCTCGGGCGCGGTGGTCTAGTAGCAGTAGTATGTTGGCAACTACATTGAAAAACAATAAAATAAAATAATGTTTTGTAATTGTAAGTAGGTAGGTAGGTACCTACCAATATCCAACTATCATAATATTAGGTAGGTATAGGTACATACTAAGGTATAAAGTTACTAAAAAGCATTACCTACGTATTTGATAATTTCATTTCTTAGTAGGTACCGTATATATAATTAATTACCTACCTTTTAGACAATAATATTGCACCTACCTAACTTCAATAAGATTGTTTTGAACTAGCGTGAACCCAACCCAATATAATTTTGCGCGCGAAGTAATAGCGCGGCGAGTAGGTACGTTGCCACCGGCCGTCCGCCCCGTGGCGCCGCCCGTGCGCCGCGGCGCGGCGGCGTAACAAGCTGAGGCGAAATTTGATTTTCTGCTGAGGTAATGTAGGCCCTTAAGTGTCACACTAAAACAACATTTCATCGAAAAAAATAAATTATAGATCTACCAGCGCCCGTCGGCTTTGCCCGCGTGGCAACTCGTCTCCCATCGTAATTTTCATTTTTCATTTTATAAAAAGAACACACCCTCCAAGTTTCAGGTCTCTACGATCAGCGGTCTAGGCTGTGTGTTAATCTGTCTGTCAGCCATTCAGGACAAAGCATTTTATATAGATGTACCAGCTTTCGCAATTTTCCATGGCGATGCGAGTCACCTCACCTGGCGCACCCTGTACAGTAAAACAGTACAGTCAGTAACAGTAGCAGCACACCGCTCGGCTTTATCCGGTAAATACGAACGGATTAAAAGTTCACGGTTAATTTAACCGCCTCCGAAACAGCTTATTTTAATTCCCGTAATTAATGTTCGATTGTTTTGTTGTTGTACTTTCATAATATAAATTGTCGTGCGGATTTCGAATTAATGAACGAGTAATTAATTGTTTCGAAGAAAAATTATTAAGTTAGAGGATTTGATGGATTGTTAGTTAGCATTAAAACGCTCCGTACGTACTTTTTGTCATAAATAGCTACATAATTAGTATTGGATTTAATCCTATCAAAATATTAAGGTATAAATCGAGAATAGATATTCATTTCTATTATGATTCGTGTTTATAGCAGCGTGGGTTCTGTCTGAGAAAAATCAATCAAAAATATTGTTGAGTTTCCCATTCCATTATATATATATAGAACAATGAGTTTGTTAGCTGGACGTTTATATGCAAGGTGAATAGACATAATCATTTATTTTCCACTAACACATAAAAATTTTGAAATAATCAATGTGACGAATTAACTCAATACTACTGGATCGATTTCAAAACTTCTTTCAACATTAGAATGCTACATTATGCCTGAGTAACATATGCGATATTTATATACCTATGGTTTAAAAATAAATGTCCATCCGTGCGAAGCTGGGCCTCTAGATATACAATAAAGAAAATAGCAAATAAAAAACTACAAGAAAAAACAAAGTGCCCACATCCAATAGAAATAGTTTGTAGCCGACACGTTCTAAATCCCATGAATCATCGGAAACTAAACTAAAAACTCGCATCGAATCGTACGAAAACACATAAAACGTGTAGAACCTTCGAAACCTTTAGGGTCACGGTGCCTTGGGGGCCGTGGGGCGGAATATCGCGCATTAACATATGAATTCAGTGAGAGTAATAAAGGAATAATATGCAAATAGAACCCGCGTGCCAGAAGGTGATGAGCGGGTGTGGTGATCAAAAGTAAGGTGACAAGATTTCCAGTTAATGAAGTGTGATTTCTGTAGAAACCAATATTTTAATAGGACTTAACACATTTTTTTTTTCATTAATATATTTCTAAGGTATGGGCCAAGCCTGGGACAGTGTACCAATATGTGGTTACTTAAGCCTAGCTCAAGATAATCTGATACGGTCTTTCTTTAAAAAAATTTAATGCATTTTCTTGGTTTTTGTGAAATACACATACAAGAACATAGAAAATTTAACAGAACAAGAAAACAGCAATATTCATTCATTCATTCAAAATTTACCCATAAACCCTAACTTTAGGTGGTCGATCAGGCATGCAAGCTACGAAATATTATCTTGAATGCTCAGCTACTTTCGCTCGCTCACCATTGTTGAATTGCCAACACAACACCATAAAGTCGTGTTCCTGTTATGATTATCGTGTGCTCGCATAAATCTAGACTTTACACTTGTTTATACCGGTTATTCCCCCGGAGGACTCTGTTGCAATGAATTGCCCGGTTTTGTTTGTTTAATGTTAGTTTAAAGGGTTACCATGCAAAAACCGCGATACCGGCACTCCCGTGGGTTGCTCGGCTTGTTTCAACTACTTTTGAAGTATTTACGGATTACAAAATAAGATAAATTAAACTGGTGTGTATTATCTATGTTCAAATGGACGCCAACTTTACTCGGCTACGCTACGTCTCTTATAGCTACAAATATCTACGAAATATTTGTCTACAAGGGTCTACGAAATGTGCCCTCTACGAACTGCTACTGTTAGTGCTACACACGTGAAACACTACGAAAATTATATTTTTTCATTACAGTACATCTGAGCCACAACGGAACCACTAAAATATTCAAAATGTATAATAATAAAAATATTCAAAATATATTTCTTTGTAATAATAGTATTTTATCAAGTAAAATAACATGTAACTAAAAAAAACAAAATTGGAACTAGTATTTTACAATTTAAACAGTTGCATATAATCTAATAATTTGTTTTTGTTTCAGTGTCGTTACAGCGATCATGTTTATTCACGTACTGTGAGCTCTAAATACCCGATAAGTATAACAACAATTGATTCCATCAGGTTCCCTGAAAAGGCCCATGACTTACAACAACGCTTGTAAAGTCATATCTGATATCAACTAAATGCAACAATATCTTCGGACATCTTCCGTGGTCCACAAATCGTTCAAAACCAACAGCGCTCGGCGGCGGCGGCGCATGAAATTGCCCGGTCCGGGACGACCATAAACAACTACAACTAATGATAGATGGCGCTGGCGGACGCAAGCTGGATAAATACCGGGTAATTGCTGATAAATGGGAGGATACGAGATAGAAGGTGAGGTGCAGCAAGCTTGAAGAGTTGGGCAACTATTTATTTATGATTGACTGCATACTTTTTACTTTTACCTCGATGAAACGTCAGGAGTCATATAATTATGTAATCTTTCTCCACAGTCCCGAGGCATATTCTAAGATGAAAGCAAGAAATGCCGAGCTGAAGCTTCAAAAAAATAAATTAACACAATACAATCGCATGACATCGTGTAAATCCTAGCTCACTTATTCACGCAAAGTCTCAAGAATTGTCTAAATTTAATCGTAGATATATGAATAAGATTGGGATTGAAAATTACGCTTAGATCTGATGAAATGTGATTTGAGCGATCCAGCACGATAGATGCTGTCAATACTATTAACACTTTGAGTGCTGAAAACGCACGGTATGAGTTTTCTACAAGTGACTAATATGCGTAAATCCACACTAGCGAAGCGGCTGAGAAAATACAGATCTTTGTGACTCAGCAGAGCTGTAATATTTTTCGAACGAAACGCATGTGCGGCGCAACACAACCGCTGTGTAGAGCGGCAGCACGAATTTTTTAGGTAAAAAAAAAGATCGCAGTCGTCGAAAAAAAACCGCAGTCAAAGTGTTAAACATGCCTGGACTGTTGTGTACCTATAGACATTCATCGATACATAAAATGTCGAAGTAAAATTTGGTGATCCATAGTTAAGTGATGGACGACTGATGGAAGACGAAAGAAGGCGTTTATTTCTTACTCGGAGTTTAATTATAACCTGCAAAGTTTCCTTTAACAAAAACCCTGTATAAAATTTAGATATTCTTTTTTCCTAAAGAAAGACCAATATAAATCAAGCTCCCGTTTGGTCCATTGAAAAAGTCGTTAAATCATTATCAGTGTTTCTTAATTCTTACCTTTGTTGGTTCTCGGTCCGTCGTTTGCATTTTTATTACTTTTTAATTTTATCGCCAGAAGCAGACTGGCTGCATTCAGACAGCAAGCAAGTTGCAGCTGAAGGTTAGAAAGCTATACGACGACTGAAGATGTCACGATTTATGATCGCAAAGTTTTCTGTGTAAATGCTGTCTTTATTCTGTAGCTTCAGGTAATTAAATGCAACCTCGTCTTGAAGCTGGAAAATTCGTGACAGAATTTTTATAAAATTGATTATCTACCTTACCTGTCTAATCGTTCCGAACGCCGATCGTAAACCATTGATACATATAAATTTATTGTAGGTTGTAAGATAATGTTAAATAATGAATCATCATCATCTTCATTATCGTATTATTGAAAAAGGAGTGTTGTTGCGAGACCACCCACTGGTAGAACGACGACATTCTAGCGTCTGAGGGAGTCGATGGATGCTATTTGTGCTATCATATGGGGTAGGCTTAGGCCCAGCCGTGAACTCACTGCTGGGCCTAAGCCTACCCCATACGTCTGTGAGCTAACACAGTTGTGTTAGCTCACACACGTAAAGATAATGATTATTTACTAACCGAATAAACAATGCTTATCTATGACAACGTACAACAGCATGTAGGTACATAATAAGACGTCGTAAATTATAATTATCTACAATAATCACTAAAACATGCACAAATGCGGATGTTTCTCTCTGTGGCGATGAAAGAAAGAGAGAAAAAATATTTACCTTAAAACTACCATACACAACAAACTTAAAGCTACGCAAGTTAATACTACATATCTTACAAATTATTGTGCGTAGCAGTGTTCAGGCAAATATGGCCTTCACTCAGCATTGTGCTGGATGCACAGTGCACACTAATGTGTCCACCCAGCGCTGATTGTCCGTGAAGACCAGAGGAGAGGGATCGTGTCACGACACGGTCGTCAGGTGCGTGGTGTATACATCAAAATAGTAAACAAAATTGCATTTCATTATTAGTTATACATTATACAATTCTTATACTTATGTAAATATATTCTATCGTCGTCAAGTAAGTCATAATGCTAAGGCTAACCCCAGCGAACCCTTCTAAGTTCTCCCATGAGTCCCCACACCTCAGCGCCATCTACAATGTGTGTGCAATCACAGATGCATTAAGCACTCGAGCGGAGCGTCCGGTACAAACTTGCCCGCGCGCCGTCTCAAGTGACCCTATGCTAATGCCCAAAACGCATCTGGGAACTGATATGTCTGGTCCTCGAGGTATACTTGGGCAGGAGTGTTGTTCTATCGAGACCTTTTACTATTATTTAAATTATATTTATTTTGTAGACAGGGCGCTACGGCGCTCTTTAGGCCTATGCAGGACATAGGCCTAAAGAGCGCCGTAGCGCCCAGCTGTGGACTATAATAGGTTGATGATGATAATTAGAAACAGAGTTTTAGATAAATAATCTTGTTAAGTAGGGTTATATTCAAATGAGATCTATTTGAGTTTAGCAGTATCACAATAGTATTATTGCAGACCCTAAGCAGAGCTTTTACTGATGAAGTGAAGTTTGAAAAATATTTTCTTTGTTTGAGCTATTTTAGATATTTTTCATTCTAGAACAGACACACAACGACAACACATTTAAATTCCCTTTAAGACTTTTCTCTGACTGAAGACAGAAGTTTGTATTATACCTATATAAAAATGATAACGCACATTTGATTTTCGGAAAATTACGTAGGCATCATGCGAGCATCCCTATACTGTCACCACCCGAACAATCTAGGTTTCAGGATGACTCGACTAGCAAAACAATGCAATATTCCAAAAGTAAAGTTCTAAAACGAACCAATGAAAAGGCCACAAAATTGGCAAACTTTTTAATAAACTAGTTTCCAACCAATCGGCGAAGAAGAATGACTCGACTAATGACCCTTACAATATCAAGCGTGCCTAATCAAGACTAATACCCTAAGATAAGGGAAGGGGTAAGAACTTTGGACTTTGATGGAGCTGCCGTATTAAGATTTGATCATTTTGCTCAGTGTTTGAAGAGAAAACATTAAAATAGGTTAGCATACAAACCATTATCAGGCTAGAGATAAAACAAACTGAACACTGATTTATAATTATTATGGTTACTATTATTTTTATACAACTTAAGCTGTGTTAAGAGATATCAAAAGCTATGTTATAAAAGGTGGAGTTTATAAGATTGTTTGTACGTAATGGTTTATAATATCTATAATTAACAAAGAAAATTACAATCAAAAAATACTAGTAGAAACGAATTAGAACACTTGTTCTCATTCGTTTGTTTGGAACGGCTGCCGACACTCAAGGTGGCTCCGAAGTAAAAATCGCTCACAAATAACAGACAAAAAAGCACATTAATGTTCAATTGTACTGCAAACCAGTTTCGTCTGTCGTAAAAGCAGTGTTTGATTCGATCGCTTAAAAAAAGTCTTGGTATTCGTAATAAATACGTCACACTAAGATAAAAACTTTTTGAGAACTTATGTAGCCTACAGCCGTTACAGCTATTCGGCGACAATGACAGAACCATTCTGTTAAAAACTTTTACAAGTAAAATAACCTGCCTCCAATCCAATAAAAATCTCATCAGCTCCTACAATCAGATGTCAGGGCAACTTTAATCACCTTACCCGAGTGTTACGGCAACACTTGACATAACAATAACACTCCCCCAGCTCTAAATCCTGATTATGGCTAATTTCGAGGGAGTTTCTTTAAAAGTTTGCCGAGTTGCTTGTATCGCATTGTGGTGGCTCTAATCAAGTTCTAACGAGGTTGGGAGAGCTTTTGCATTGGTTTGGGGCTGCGTTTGGAATGAGAAAATTATCGAAAGTTTTGGGGATGATTTCGTTGTCGGAGTGATTCTCATTTTTTAAGTAGCTTATAGTGAATCCTTTGAAATTTGTAGACAACTACTTTCTAATGTAGGTAATTAGAATTACTGTTTGTATCACTCGTAATCGGGTTTTATTTTCACGCTGAAATAAAGAAAAGCCACATTCATCGAGAGCCTCGTAGAACTTCGTAGCTACGAAGTTGTACAATGAACGCCTGTACGCCTGGTTGTGTTGCCAACTTAGGTGTGTAGCCTCCTTTGGGCGCAGATCAAAACAAAACAAAACCGTTTAAAATAAACAAAACACGGTTCGATTAATAGGCATTTATATGTTTGAAGTCGTTTGACTAACCAGCGACCACACACACATGCAAATTGAGGGAACACCTGGATATTACACTACTAAATAAATAAAATAACCTAGATAGAACTCAAGCCATAAAGATCTGTAGAAATAAGCCGTGCCTATCACCTTAAAGTAATCCCCTTCTTTAACGCTAGACTCCTATCTCCTTGAATGCCAATCATCATCACTATATCCACCTCTTCATAAGATCTGGTACTCTAAGCCCTACGTATAAAGCTCATTTCAGAAGCTCAGCGCAAATCCTTTCCCGTCGTAATCAGGTGTCGAGGCTAATAATAAGAATCGCCGGGTGATACTGAACGTGCCACAATTTAAATGGCTTTTCCACCCTGAGATGTAAATTGCAATTGTAAAGAGTCTGGGAAAAGGTTCAAAATGGCGTACAGCAACCTGGTACAGTGCCTATGAGAAAATGATTGTTGAATTAAGTTTTGTTCTTATACTTCTGATTGGACTACTTTAGTTCAAATTGTAAGTTATACCTATATACTTAGAAGCTAGGAAGAGAGCTAGGTAGTTCTCTGCATAAAAATAATTATTTTTTTCACCTTTTTTAAATGTTTGGATGGGTAAACAAGCGTTAACTTAAAATTAAATCAGGAGAATAGCTTAAATGGCCAAATGACTTATACCTACTATTATATCTTTAAGTGGCCTAACCTAAAGTAAATTAAATTAATATTATATTAAATATGTATATGTAAATAAGGTACAATTAAATATGACACAATGTATTTTCTATTGTTGCGGCGTAATCTGGCTAAAATTGTCACTTAATTTAAATGTTACTGTTACCACAGATAATATAATACAGTATGTATTATACTATACTATATATATATGTACTGTTACTTACTTAGTAATGTTACTTACTAGAAAACTGAATATTAAAATAAGATTGATAAAATAATGTAATTTGACATAAAAATATTGATAAATAATAAAATCACTACATTATTATAAAACAAAGGCGGCAGCTAGTTTGAAATAAAAAAAAACTGGTGATGTCTCTTACTTAAATCTAAAAAATGTTGGTCTGTCATGAAATAGTTTAATTTATAGTAGCTAAGAGTTATTGAGTAGCTCCAGTCAGCTTACTCAATAACTCTTCAAACTACATTTCCATGATCTTAAACCTCGCCGAAGAGTCAATAATAATAAATCCTTTCTATTCAAGAGCGGGACCAATTTCATAGCTGATGCACAATATTTACTAACAGAAGCAAAGGTTATGGTCTGGTGTCGTCATAAGTTAACCGACTGATTTAGGTACAATTATTTGTGCAATAGCTTAAACGAAGGAGAGGAAACTTGATCCTAATGACGTGTGCATGCGAAAAATTATCATTGAGGGGCTGTTATCCGAGGTGCTGATCAGTTTTTTTGAACAGAAAACGAATACATCACGCTCGTATCGGTTACGCTGCTCTGCTCGGTGTGTATTAAAAGATTAAAATTGTCACTTCTATCGTGTGGTCATAGGCAAAGAAGTACATCCTCAAATTGAAATAGTTTATTCATATCAGACTTGATAAATTAGGAAGATGGTTGTATATTAAGAGGTGGTATTATTTTATTCTCTTTTTTAGGAGTCCAAAATAATGTAGGCCTATATTAGGTGTTTGCTATATCTTCTCTTCTAACTCATACTCGACCTCGTTACTCGTTCTACTCTCTGTTGAAAGCGATATCGTGCTACAGGCATCGAATCGACGCCGATAAAAATGCGAAATCCTCTTGCAACGAATGGAATTGCGTATTGGGGCTCAGACAGGGTGTAATCTGCCTGCCTACGGTACCCTAACTGTCCCGAGAGTTCCGTGCCACGAGTACTCTGCACTTGCAGCCACAGACTAGGCATTATGATGTAAATAGGTACCTTATGGTAATAATACAATAAGGTTTTAACATTAACCTGTCCACAACAACGCTACAAGCTAAACAGAGCTTCTTTTAGATATGGGTATCTACTAGATGACTGATATAATTAATACCTAAATATATATTTTATATTATACATAGAAAATACTTAGAACAAATATTTGCAGATCGTACCAATATTTGTCCCGAGGTGGGAATCGTCTCCTGCGTCGCAGGCTGACCTTCGTCCGCTGCACCACATCAGTCGCCAAGTAGTTGATATGTTGTACACATTCAGTAGGTTAAGAAAATGATTTGACTTCAGCACAGATACTAAATGAACCCTACACGAACTTTTAACATTAACAAAAATAATTCTTTTGTAAAACAATTTTCAGCGAATTTAAACCCGTGTCGTAATCAAATCACAGAACAATCAAACAAAAACTATTTCGGTCGGTTAAATTGACTCTCTGATTAGAATTTGTAAAGCAAGAACAAAATGCAACAGCACGTAGGTATTTCCATCTCCGCGAAGGTTGCAGTGTCACGTCTGCGTTGCACGTCTGCTCTATGGCCGCTGCATGGAATCGCGCCAGAACTAAATGAAATTGAAATTAGCTTTCTCTCCCCTGAGCCACTCGCGGAATTTTCCAAAATAAAAGCGTATTATATTTTAAAATACGATTCCAGTCGCTCTCGTAAATGGGAAAGTCCGGAAACTTAGGGCGTCTGGGCGGAGATAAAAATGGAGTTAAATTTTACCTATGCCACTAGTAATGTAATAAGCTATTTTCGAAATAAAAGATATTGTTAGCTTTTGTTTGGTTTAGGAAATAGCTCGTTCAGTAGGTAATTTAGAGCCCTATGTTCTCCCCAAGACTCATTGCACTAAAATCATTATTCTCATAGGTAAATAGTTAATCTATAAATTTTTTTGCCGTTGTCTAATATTTTCTAAGCCTCATCCTCTTTCAAACAAAAGTATTCAAAACGACCGTTTATTGCGTGTCTTTCAAATATTTTTTACAGAATGGTTTTATTTGAAAATATCCGAACAAAATGCGCTCAGTACTAGGTATATACTAGGCTTACGGCCTTACGGGCCATGTTTGCGTTCGGATAAACGCGCACAAAACTGAGCGCGACGCATACTCGATGAGGAGCGTGGGAAACAGACAACCAGTGGGAATCCTTTACGGGAATCATTGTAATTCCTCAATATTTTTACAGGCGACATTTTGAATAGGTTAGTAATTAAATCAGCTCTCTCTCTCTCTAATGTTTGTTTGCTTGGACGACGTTTACATAAAAAAATTATTTTAAGCTTCTGAAGTATACTTATCCTATTTCTCTATTTCGCGTCCAAAAGATATGTAGTTCGGTTGGAGTCATTCTTATTTTTATGTAGGTGCTTAGTCCAACGGTCCACGGCCCTTCAGTGGTAGGTACCTACTACTTATCTACTTTCATGGCCCACACCGCTTGTCTGTCACTGGGATCTGCAGGCGCGTAGGCGGCGGTGACGGCGACGCGGTGCGGCTCTGTGGATCCCACCGCCAAGGCTGGACAGTGAAAGCGTTAACTATCTTACCCACCAATAAAATAAGGTTATTGAAATTGCAACATAATGTTAAAAAACCATATAGCATTTTATTTATTATAGTTTCTACCTGATAATTATCAAAGCTAGCAATGCAACTTCAAGTCCCTTCCCATAATGTAGCGATCAATTTAAATAATATTAAAATTGTCATCGAATGTTTTGCTTTTTTTATAATTATTTTTATATTATAAAATTAGAAATATAGTTTATATTAAAATATGCATTTTTCTACGTTGACTTCGATTCAAACTGCTTAGTTCTCGTTGATCTACCACCGCCTTTCTCGATTCCCTCAGAACCGCTCTAGTCCATCACGCACGGACGCATCTCGGGCGCGCCTTGGAGCAAACACTAGCTCTGCTGACCAAACGTGCAGCAAACACGTGGATTCACTACTACTTACACGGTGGAGAAGGTTTTCTCCACTTTTGTTCTAAGCTCAAATCTTAAGCTCAATTACCTATTTAGGGTCTAGAGTTTAGTAACCTGATTAATCTTTTATTCTCTGAATCTAAAGTAAGGATTCGATAAAAAATTTGAACATGTAACGTAACATCTTTTTTGATAAGACACTTACACAGGGCTATAAACATAGGTGTTTACTATGTTCAGTGCCCACTTGTGTAGAATGAATAATTTTATTTGTCCATTTAGAAAGCGCTTAGCAAAAGTTAATTTTGCTACAACTTGTCATGTCAGGATGGCCGAGCGGTCTAAGGCGCTGCGTTCAGGTCGCAGTCCACTTCTGTGGGCGTGGGTTCGAATCCCACTTCTGACATATAATTTTGCTCTCAACTCTTTTTTGCCGCTGATCTTATATTAATAACACTCATTTTAGACATTCGACTGCAGGTTCGTTATTACTGTATACTGACTGTATAGGTTATTCTGTGCTTTAGGCGTTCGGTGCTCTATTCTTTTGGCTATTCAAACAATGTAGAGCTAAGAGATTTTAGTAGGTAGGTACCTAGCTTCGAAGACTTGGACAAGAACTTTCTCTCTACTCTAAAAAGAGAGGTACTTAAATCCTAAAGAGCAAAATATGTATGATAACTAACTTGTACCCGCGGCATTTCTGACGTGGCACCTGAAGGTCTATTTTAATTATACAAAATGAAATCGATTGTTTCGTTCTGTATTTTTGTGAAGACGCGATGACAGCGTGAACCGGCTTTTGCCGAGAAGTGGGACAGTGCGGGTTCTTAAAATAATGGTTTTTCAGAGTAGGTATATAACTTTAGTATACCACATCCAAAGTCTCCTCCAAGACGCCAGGAGTTAAATTAGTAACATGTTTGGTATTCAGAGAGCGAGCGTTGGTTTTTTCCTCGCTTGGCGCGCGGCCGTGCGTGTTCCGGCGTCTATTGTTCGCATCGCCATTAGATAAATAGAATACTGAATGGCAGACTGTTTACTTACATATACCTAGCTCAGTACCCCCGTACCTACCCTACGTAAACGTGGAGCTTATTCAAAAGAAAATGGTTTTTTTCCTGTTCATTCTCTGAAGCTAATGATAACGAAACGTAAAGTTAGATAAAATAGAGCTTTTTGAAAAAAGAGTCGTTTTGTTTTGTTCTAGTCCCTTTTTAGCAAGATGTCAGTTTTTCTGAAGAATTTTGGTTGCTATGTAGAGTTCATGGTCTACGGTTTTTTCAGTCGATATTTCCTTTGTTTGTTCCAAAAGAAAAACACAAATCGAAATGCTGAGTTCTACTTTTATTATTTATCTCGGTGATCAAATTTTCAAAGCACGAAAAGCTTTAAGGTCGTCGAGTTGACAGATTTCTTTAGCCTTTTCTAGTTGGTATCGAACCACCACCCTTGGCTTCTCTCCGTTTGCGAAAGGGTGGTGGTGGTGGGGACATATCATCCTCGCTAGGGGGATTCATTGGCGGTGGTGGTGGCGGCGGCGGCGGCGGCGGTGGCGGCGGCGCTTGTCTTGCCATCTGACATTACCAGAAAACATCTTTTTACTACATTATTGTATAAAATTTGATTTATTACAGAAAATGACAATAAAACATATAACATACATACAAAATCAAAATTACTCAGACAATTGAATAATAAATGACATACAATAGTTGACATGTATCGAATCATATTATATTTAGATTTAAATAGGCAAAAAACCATGTATTAGACATATAAGAGATGAACATGCTAGTGGTTTCTTTTCACTTCTTCCACTAGTGGACAAAAAATTGAAGTGAACAGTAAAATAATCTTATTTGATAATAATTTATATATAAAATATGACTTGTCTAAGTGCTTATTTTGTAAGACTAAAGAAATAAATGATTTTTTACTTTTTTTAATGAGATTAGAATAAATTAATATAAATTACTTATATTAAATTACGGCTTAAATTCAATTATAGCTTTATGTTAACATTTATATTTAAGATTAAAAAAAGAAAGAAGTAAATAATGCTAGACAATCCACACAGCATCATCTAGCCCCAACACCTAAGCAGAGCTTGTGTTATAGATATTTTTACTATGCATAGAAATAACCCAGAACTCTCGGAACAAATATTTGCACATCTTCCATACTTTTACTCCAAGGCAGGAATTGAACCCGTAACCTCCTGCGTCGCAGGTGGACCTTCGCCCGCCGTGCCACATCGACCGTTCTAATATTATTTAATGCTTATTCTATGGTCATGGTTTTCATGTACTCACTCTGTTCAAAACATGATGTTTTTCCCGACTAGCAGCCGACAGTTCAGCGCGATGTGGAACAGCCAGCGACTGCCCTACGCCCAGCCAAAGGGCCACAGAGATAACAAAGACAGCCAAATGAAACGTGTGCCTCATCTTCACTTATCACTGTCAATTGAACTTCACCGAGTCCAGTGTATATTTATATCCTACCTGCAGTAGGTTCCCTCGCATGACAGAGCTCTGATAAAATAACCTTTGAAAAACAATGCAACTTCCTGCGAGATGCATGCATGTGATAGGTACTCTAAAAATGCATTTAATGCAATCTTCGTAACAAAGGAAATGTAGTGTGATTAAGTTGGGCCAATCTAGGGCTGCCACTCGTCCACTGCTGAACGTGCCTGTCCATAAATACTTTTTCTCTAAAAACAAAAACATCAAAATCACACGTATACCACACCGATAAAGGTACAAGATGGTGTTAGAAAAATTAAAGCTTGAAAGCTTTGCCTAATAAGCCTAACCAAAATCTTTCTGAAACTTCTCCAATTCACCCAGATAACCAGCGTTTTAAAATATCCACTTACATAAATCATAGATAGATAGAAAACACTTTATTATACCACACAAAAGAGAAAACAATACAGGAATAAACTATAGAATAAAGGAAATATTAAGGGCGGCCTTATCGCTGAAAGCGATCTCTTCCAGGCAGCCTTAGGATGGACTGGACATGAAGGAACAAAATATACGGTGGTTTGTAGCTGTACCAGTGGCAGGTATATACTAAGAGATCGTTTGCTCGTAAGGAAACTAAAAAATTAGTAAACAGCCCATTATACCTGCTAATAGAACATAGAGCCAGCCCTAGCTTGTAAAGTACTTACATAAGTACCGATATTAATTTACATCGCGCGTGTTTTTTTTATCTCGGAATCTATGACACCCACGGAATGGCTACAGCAAACAAGATGCCACCAATTAACATACCGTTAGCATGAACATGTAACACGTTCGTGGTAGGTTTGGTTTTGAATAAAAAGTTTGCATGAATGGGTTGTTAAGAACCCTGCGGATGCCTCTCGCAACTTCAATTCTAGGTGCTTTCTCAAATCGGCCCGAACATATAGCTATTGCTGTTTTGCTAATGCCGTTCAAAAAATCGTATGAATTTGGTTGTATTCCGTAATACCAAATAATATCAAGACTGAAAACTTTTTGTGTTTTTCATATAATGTTGTTAGGGTACAATACCCAATAAAACCTACCCTACAATATGCCTTTTTCTCAGAACTTATGCCCAAGGTTTGACTCATAAATGAAATTAATTAAAGACAAATATTCAACAACGAGATTTATTTGTAAATTTAACGATTAATATGTATTTGTACATTTGATTAAATACAATATCACTTTGCAACACAACTATTAATGCAGTGAGTGCAGTATTACTAAGACTAGGGTGTGTAGGACGAGTTACATGAAAACAGAAAATAAATACAACATATTTACACACATGAGTAAGTAAGCGTTTATTGTTGACCCGCGTCGGTAAGCCAATGTCTTGTATATAGACATCAGCTCTACATTGATTGAGCACTTTAGATTACTACTTTATTATATACAATAATAAGATGAATTAAGCCATGTAATGTAAAGGGTGTCTCAGCGCCGATTTTAAACTTTGAATATTTATAAATAAAACATAGATCGTACTTATTATATTTTAATAGCAGAAAATTATAGTTTATTAGTGCGGATTTCATGAACGGGATATTACACCGTCAGGATGTCTTCCATCACGGCGAATGCATTCTTCAAAGCGGACAAGCCAATTTGCAGAGAGACGCCGCAGAACGTCAACTGATAGGGCGGCTTACTTATGTCGTTATTTTAATCTTCAGTTGCTCCAAATTCGTAAGAAAGGTATCGAAAACTCTTGCTTTGAGATAACCCCATAAAAAAGTCAGCTGGGGTTAAGTCGGGGGATCTGGATGGCCATAATATGTCTCCAAAGCGGCTTATGAGTTTTCCCGGAAACAACGCTCTTAGTGTGTGCAACCCATGGGCACATTGGGCACCCTAGCTGTGGCCCCATCTTCCTGAAACCATAAATTGAAACAGACTCGTCAACATCCAATTCTTGTAGCTGCGCTACAAAAAAATATCAATCATGTCCGTATACCGCTTGCTCGTCACTTTTACCGTTGCACCTTGGTCATTCTCGAAGATAAATCAGCGCAGCGGCGACGCGGCTCTTGTTTTCAATCTATCGCACAGGTCTATTTCGAGGGCCAATTGAATGATTCAGTAAACATCCTGTCGCTCTTAAGCTTTGCTGCCCACGACCTATTTAACTGAATACTTGGGGCATCACTTAAACGGCGGATTTTAAAGCGATTATAAAAATTGCGCTGTGCTTCACTCAACGAAAACTCGTTGCAAAAATACGCCTCCACTGCGTAAGCACGGCAAGCGCCAGACCTTTGCGACATAGCGACAAAAAAATCCGCACTCATCACCTACCGAACGGTACCACTTTCCTTCCACTAGTCCCGCTGGTTGCTAAGATATTCGTGCTTAAAGTTTGAAATCGGCGCTGAGACACCCTTTATTTACCCTAAGGACGGAGGAAGCAAATCAAAGCGTCGATATAAAAAAATTGCGAAGCCGATGAAGATACTTTAAGTTATGCACACACTCCACAACCTATAGATTGCTATAGGTGGACAAAAAAAATTTACCTTCGTGAAGAGATTCAAAAAACACTTTTTTTTTAAGGATCTAAGAATTTAAATAATATCCCAAGTAATGCTGGTTCAAGTTGAACTCGTCGAGGTTGTAAATATTTGGAATATTTTTTATATTTCTAGAAGATTGTGTATGTTTGAGGTAAACACTACAAAAATAAAATAGTAATATCTTATTATATATGAAATAATTTTGTTTTAAATATGACTAGGGAATAGTTTCTAGTATTTCAGTTTATTAGACTTGTTTCTGAGATTATTCTGTCAAATAAAATGAAAGTTTAATATACATAGATTCGCTTCCTACCTTAGTATATCTGAATTCGTTGCTAATTACACATCTGCCTACAACATAAACAGTTTCATCGATTATCTACCGTGTCAACTCCGTCTATATGTCAGGCATTCTCAGCTTTCCTATCTTTCACCAGGCTCGATATAAAGAACTCGCCAGCTCTATACGACGAGCGGACGAGCGGCCCGCTAGCGGTGTAGAGGAACCCTAGCTCAGACCCCTTGCTCTCCCACTGCTGGAACTTGGCGGGAGTGACGTACTCGAACACTTTGAGGTGGCGCTTGGTCGGCTGCATGTATTGCCCGAGGGTTAGGCAGTCGACGCCGGCGCTGCGGAGGTCTGAAACGATAAATAATAAATAAACTGTTATTGTTCCAAAGAGTCGCTTATAGCTAAAACATTCATTTAACGCTAAACTTAACGTTAACTTAACTTACTATGATCTAAACTAAATGAATGATAATAAGAATAAGAAAATCTTTATTCATAGCGTTAACTTTATTAAACTAGTTCCTTAATAACCCAACACCATAAATACTACATAAGTACTGACTAATTAGAAAACGCCCAATATAATGAGTTTTAAAGCTTCTTAGAATAGAGTGTAGATTGCAAAGACTCTGCCTTTTATATCAAACTCACGTAAAATCATAATTTAGTTAGGTTATGCGTAAAATGTATGTGTTACAGTAAAAACTCGATTTTAGTTAGAACGCGTTAACACTAAATGCCCTCGTCAAAACTAGAATTTCCTGCAGGTCAACAATCAATGTCATTTAAGAGATTTTTACCATAACATATTATTATGTACTAGCTGCGACCCGCGGCTTCTTCCGAGTGGAAATCTACGTGTCAAATTGTTTATAAACCTTCCTCTTGAATCACTTTATCTATTTAAAAAACCGCATCAAAATCATATATATTTTAAAGATCTAAGCATACTGAGGGATAGACAGACAGCGGAAAGCGACCTTGTTTTATACGATTTAGTGATGTACGTACCTATGTTATGGGAGACCCATACATAGGTACGTACATCATGAGGCAATCAGTCCGGGCAATGTAACGGATGATGGAGCTTACCTTTCATAGTCTGTTCCACTTGCTCATCAGTCTCCCCCAAGCCGAGCATTATTGAGGACTTCGTTATCAGATCCGGGTTGATTTCCTTAGACGTCTCCAACACTTTCAGGGTTTGACGATATCTGGAAACCGAAAATATACTTTCAATTAACTATATAGTTTGATTTGGCAGGGTGTTCAAAATTATCTTAGCAATTATGAGTTTGCATACTACCTTTGAGAGCTTTGGTTTGCTTAGATTATTATGATACCCTGACTGCTCACATAAATATGAAACAAGTAGTAAGATATTTTGAACACCTTGGGTGCTTACAACAATATGATTGATGATTCAAACTGCGTATATCAAAATGCTATTATGTTTTTCAGATCATTTTGACTACTCTAGACGCTCATATCAATTTGACGCTGACTATACGTATATAAAGACCAGTATCGCCTAAAAGGCTTGTAACACCAGTATAGTAAGTAAATTCCTTGGTACTCACCCCGCCCTGGGATCCCTGACGAAAGGCGTGAGTCGCTCCACGGTCTCTATGTTGTGCGCGAACACGTCGAGCCCGCAGGAGGCGAGGCGCGCGATGCACGCGCGGTCCGCCCTGAAGTCCGGCACCAGGCATTCCACTAGGATCTCCTTGTTTCTGTTTACAGTTATTATTTTATAGCGCCATCTAGTTATGCTCCAACTCGAAAACTAACAACCTAACAAGGTAAAGGTTTAAACTTTTGGAACTATCATAGTTATTAACACAAAAGTCACTTGTAACGGGACATTTACCATGATTTGATTTTTGAGTTTAGAGTAAGGTAAAGGTTTCTTGTTCGCTTCTTTACTTAACCTTAAAAATATTGAAGTGAACAAAAAATCAAAGTAATCACTTTATTTCCTAGTTTTACTGATGTCATTTAAATTGTGTGACGCGCCAAAGAGTCCTGTGAGGTCTAAAGGAAATAAAGCGCTCGAGTTTTTGTAATTTAGTTCGGAACGAATGGGCAGCAAAAGTAGCAGCGGCGTTTGGATCAGCAACCAATAATAGTGTTGGACATTTTCACATAGTATTGTCACTAGTTGAGTGAGATGATACTAGATTCGCCAGGGTTTACTATCATATCGAGACGAGAGGTAATAGTTTCAATATAGATGTCACAAAAACTAAATTTAATGAGTAATGAGGTCCGTTTTCGCGTTTCGGGTACGAAAAGAGTGCTGTCATATTAGTTTAGATTTTGTGCCATAGAAATTGATACCAATAAAGCCATAAATTAGGAGTCTAGGGGTATTGAATAAGCATGATAATGATTTCTGATATAATTACTTACTGATTTTTGATTTCCCTGACACATTCTGCTAAATGCGCGGAGCCACCGTCAGGCAAATCTGTGAATTATTAAGCTATTTAGTTAATAACATACTTCTATAAATACAAATTGTGAATAATGTCTAAGATGTTCCCAGATTGTCAAGACTGTTTAATTTTACTGCAGGTAACATCTTAGTGCTTACTGAGATGTTGGGGGACGATCCGGGAGGGGGGGCTGGGGGCGGGTGACGCTTGCTCTTCAATCACTACATCTAGGTATTTTAAAAAACCGCATCTAAATCCGTTGCGTAGTTTTAAAGATCTAAGCATACATTATGCACAGACAGACAGCGGGAAGCGACTTTCTTTTATACTATGTGTGATGTGATGACCCACATTGTCAATCAAACGAACCCACGCAGCTAAAATGCGCCTCGTGGCCGTGCACAGTGTGCGCCTCGTGGCCGTGCGTAGCGTGGGTGGTTGTACTAACCGTCTCGGTCCACCGACGTCAGCACGATGTACCCGAGCCCCCACTGGTTGATAGCGTGCGCCGTGTTGCGGGGCTCGGCGGGGTCCAGCGGCGGAGGCTTACGAGACGTCTTCACGGAGCAGAACATGCAGCCGCGAGTGCACGTGTCTCCCATTAGCTGGAAACACCAGGGACTTTATTAACTCCTGCATTCATTATTTACTTATAAGATTTGGGGGAGGAAATTGTTTTATGCATTCATTATGCATTCACTACCCCGCCTCTGCGGTACAACCTGCAGGGGGCGCCATGGCGGCAAGAAGGCACGGGGTTTTTTTGCCTGCTATTTTAATTCTTTTAGCATGCTTGCAAAAAATAACAAGTATTAAGCAGGTTAGTAAGTTAATGGTTTAGCAGGAAGGTAAAAACACAGGATTTTTCCATATTGGGTAGATATCCATCAGGTGCAAAGAGTGCAAACAGAAGGTCAATAGGGATGCAAGGTTTTGATAGTCTAGCATTATTTATTTATTATGGGATCATTGCAGTTCAAATTCTAAATTAATATCTTTTGTAAAAATGAGGAGATATCGTTTAGTAAAAATGGTGTGTTTATTATACTTGTGTGTGTTTTGACAAAATATTTAATTTTATTTTATTAAAATTTAGTATAGATAAGTATCTAATGTATAGTAAAATGAATAAATGTTTTTTTTTTTTAATACTCATTTATAAGGTTCCTCTATTATATTAGGTAAACCCTGTAAATATAGAGCTACATGTTTTTAAATAACTAAATAAATCTAGTGATTTAAAATGGGATATTTACCATGATTTGAGTTTTCCAATATTTCGGCACAATTTTGTAGTGGTAATGTTCGTAGTAACAGACAGAATATGAGGGTAAAAACTAACTCGTTATTCCGTGATCATGGCGCATGAAACTGTGCCGAAATATTGGAAAACTCAAAAATCAAATCATGGTAAATATCCCGTTTTAAATGACTTTAGTGTTAATAATAATAACCATGATAGTTTCAAAAGTTTTAAATAAATCTACTTCAGGAATGGTATTTTCAATGGTTTTTTACCATAATGGTAGCAGTGGACATGCCATGCTTCCCTCCGCTCCAGCATTCCCCGATGTTAGGACAGCGTGCCTCCTCACACACCGTGCTGAGCTTTAGGCTGCGGAGCTGCTCCTTCAGCTCACTGAACTTTGATCCTGGAATTATATTTATCTAATCAAAAAGCAACCCTATGAGGTGACATCGAAGGCCCAAGATGAGATATAGTGACAAGCTTGAGGCACATCTTCCATCATGGCCTGTTGCAGTGTTCAATCGCTAGGAGTGGAAAGAGAAAAGGGAGGCCTTTGCCAAGCAGTGGGACCACAATGGCTAAAAATAAAATATTAATTTTAAAGCAGCCCCATAGTCGATTGCTTTTTGCAGTGAGTAAAAATAAATGTTTCCTGATAAGTTCGTTTTAAGTTTTTAAGGTGTACAAGCATAGCTTATGTTAACTAATACAATAGCATCCATTAAATCTTTAGCAAACAGGTATTACCACTTTACATTTTTTGGGACAAGAGTCTTTTATTATTATTATTTATTATATATTATTTTAGCCATTATTGTCCCAGTGCTGGGCAAAGGCCCTTTTCTCCTTCCATGGCCATGATGGAAGATGGGGATTTTTTTCATAGTTATTTCTGCAACTTGATCCTTATAAACTTTAAGAAGGACTTAAATTACAGAGAGACATACAACAGCAGCAGATTATTTTTTAATGAGACAAACAAATCACTACATACCCTTATCAGGTTCCATTATCAGTTGCTAATGTAATGACTATTAGCGATATTTAACAATTGGTTGGCATTATTTGCTTACTTTAAGGGATTTAATTTTTCATTGGTTTGGAAAGATATATCTTGTTATTGAAGTAGCACTGTGAATGTTCTCAAGGTAGAATAAACCTACCAGTAGGAATAGTTGTTTTGAGCCACGGCGGTAACCTCAATCTTTCAGCTTCCCCTTTTTGTCGCTTTAATTTCCCTTCATACTCATCCCAATTCTTGGGCCTGTCTTCGGAAACAAAGTCAGCCAACCCCGGACCATCTTTTAATTTATCGCGGATTGCATCGAGCTTGGCTGTGTGTTTACATCTCTGAAACTTAAGTACATTAAGTAGAAACGGTCGTTTAGATAGAGGTCAAGACATTTAATCATTAAATTTTGAAAATAAAGTAGATAGATAGATAGATAAATCATTTATTCGACACTGCAGCACATGATTATAAGGTAGCAATAGTAAAAGTAATAGTAAAAAGAAATAACAAGTGGAGATTTAAAAATTGTGTGCGTGCTGCAGCCTGTCAAAAAGGTAACAGCTCAGCGAAAAGCTTTGCTCTAAGAGCAAAACACTGATTTTCAGTATTACCCTTTGAGGCGACCAGAAGAACGATACACTGACATAATAATGATGTATGATTGCATAATATTTTAAATACAATCGAATTAATGACTGTGCAGTGTAATGAGAACCAACTATATGTATATAAAATTTGTAATGATGTGTTTTTGTTTCTGTGTAACTAAAAAGTTTCTGTGTAATTAATTAAGTAGTCTAATTTCTCTACGTTTTTAGTTATGTTTCTGACGTATACGTAGGTACATGGTAGGTACTACGTCTTACAAATCGTCCTACAAATCATGTAATCATGGATGGATAGAGGAAATGCGGATAATTACAGATTATGCTGACTTGACTTGAAAATACTAAGAAGTGTAACTTACCTCGTGCGTTCTATGTACGATTTGTGGCTTCAATGTATTCCGAATCATATTTATTTGCTAGTTATGTCATAAACAATGAGACAGTGAGTAAATTTTGTAGGGAAATATATACATTACTAAATAATTTAATTCGTTTCGTTATTGTATTGAACTTGACTGACAGATGATGCTTATGTCATAATCTGAATTCTTTTTTTCCGAGTGTCCGGCCACTTTTCTGCCAGTGTCAAGTTACTAAAATAATTTTATTTTACTTAGTCTATGGGAGAAAAAAATAATTTTGGACTTCTCTTTCTAGGTTTTATTGCCAATGAAAAGAAGTCAAGACAATTTTTTTTTTTTTATTATTAGAATAAATCTTTTGGGGTCTTTTATTTTTATCAATCAAAATAAACACGGGGTCGACATAAAAAGAAACCTAGTAATTCAATTTGATAATTTTAAATTTAAATTTACTACTTACGAATTTAAGAAAATAAGGTTAAAAAGTTTTGACCTTGAGCATAGCGACTCGAATTGGCTCATCAGCCAGCTGTCAAAGTGAAAATAACCTCACAAAACATTTTCACAGATGATGGAAATAAACAAAGTTGTTTTGTTAATTTTATAAAATGAGAACCGTTGATGCTCATCTTCTGGGTGATAAAATGGATGATGCAGTTACACATTACATAAATACGCATCAACCTGGTGAGGTATGTACCTGATATTTTTATTTAGATGCGTCAGATAGAAGCCCTTTGTGTATCTTAGAAATTTCTAATTCATAGCTTCAATCCAACTGAAAAGACTTCACAATTTAAATTGATTTGTTTATTAATATTATATAAACTTACTAGATCATCAAGTTAGGTTGCTCTCAAACAGCATACTTATGGATATTCCTACAGGTAGGTACAAAAAAGTAACTCATCAGGGAATGCCGTTTTTTAGATTATTTATGTATCCACTATCACACTATCATACTATTACTAAAGGAAAAATTATTTATATAACTATATAAATAAGTCATCATTTTCACTTGGCCGTATCCAATCTAAAATAGATAGATGGGGTCACAACTAGTTTTATTCCTCCATTCATTCTATCATTCTACATCTCAGCACTCGCTCCTTTCTCAACTAATCATGTCTACTTCCACCTCCATTCCATGGCTAAGAAATTTCCATGACCAGGACACTGGCAGAAAGTGGCAAACCAAACACAATACTGCCACCAACATAGAACTCAAGGCATTATTCCTCCTTATCTTGTCAATCACTGGCACAACTTACAAACTCTATTGCTCCAAAATAATGTTTACTTGACTTTCACTAGCCTTCAGGTATTAACTAGGTACTGTACCTGTCCAATTCAACAGAGACCTACAATATTCAAATCATCTAAATGTGAGTTAGAGAGCCTTTTTATACATGTACCTATTCATAAAAGTGTCTTTTGTAAATTTCTGTTGTTTTAAATAAATGTCTTTCTATTCTCTTTTATTCTATTCAATAATAAAACCTGTTTCAAATGTATTGTCGCCAGCATGTCCACATAGACACAGATGGCATGCCAATGTCCGTCCAGGACGACGGCAGCCGGATCACCGTCATGCACCAGCAGAACTACTCCTCACATCTGTGCAGGTGAGATAACTTTTTGATTCAGTTACAATTTAAGTGAAGAACACTTCTGCGCAAAGATCCTTTACAAGTCAAGTTAAAATATTTTCTTTTCTTTAGGCTAACAAAACAAGCACTTACACAGACAAGTCATACTTTATACAAAATTATTTTATTGTTGACTTAAATTTTTTGTCTATCATGTCAAGTCATCATTGTCAAGCAATTCTTGCTTCATCGATAGAACCAGAAATATTGACAATGATAGACTATTATATTGCGTTTTATAATATGTATGTATTGTATATTTAAGTAATATGCCAGCACCAATATGTGTACAACTGGTTAGCATCCATCCCAACGGTGTCTGGAAGATATCGCTTTCAGTGATAATGTCACCCATTGTCCAAGTTATCTAGCTTTTTGTGTGTTTTTATATTTTCTTAAAAAAATGTATTATTGCCTAAAGAATTTAAAGGCAATTAAAGAAAATACAGGGATAATTTGAAATGATTTATTAAATAAAAGATAAGAGTTATGTATCATAAATAACATAGTATGTGAAACATAATGAAAGTCTGGTGTCCAAAATATAAGTGCAAGAGTTCATTAAAGTACATATTTCAGCTTTGATATAGTTACTATAATAACAATAAACAATTTTGATAACAGTCTTTGTTAAAATGCTGGACATTTTCCACAGAGCATCACCTAACCATACTAAGCAGAGCTAGGACTTAATACATTCTAATACATAGATCATTTTGGCCAAGAAGTATTAAAGATTAGACTGTACTGCTGGTCTTCTCTTGTGCAATATTTCATAATCAGGTCTGCCATTTGCATATGACTTGATGTACTCCAGGAGAATCTCTCTTGGAACAGCGTATTGACTGATGGCTGGATCCTGCTGCATCCTCCTGAAGTATGCCTTCTGGAAGAAAACATATTAGATATTAGTCAAGTAGCTTCTCAGTTTCGTATTATTTTGTATTCAGCACTGGGCAAAGGTCCCTGGATAGAGGATGGATAATATAACAATGCATAGCCTTCAGAAAAGATAAAAACATTGATAAAAAAGTATAAAACTTATATTCCTGACTACCAATCTAAACACAAAATGGAGTTTCCTAAGATACTTAGAACCTAGCAGTTTAAACATGAAAAGGCCTTACATTTTTTATTATATCCAAAATACTTCAGGTAGCGCAAGCCTCAAACATTATCTTACCACAAAGTCATTTAAAACAGGATATTTACCATGATTTTATTATTAGTTTTCCAATATTTCGGCAGAGTTTAGTGTTGATAACCATGATAGTATCAAAAGTTTTATTAACTTACCAGTAAAGAGTACTTATCTTCATCAATCATCTCATCATCATAAGTGATGAGCCGTTCAAACCAAGGCCAGGTCATGTAGTCAGCATACCCCGGTTCCTCCCCATCCAGGAACTGAGTACCTTGGCCCTGCAGTGTGTTTTGAAGGTACTCCAGCCCTTTGTGGAATGCTGTGATGTGCCCCTCGGGTATTTCTCGGGCTTTCACTAGGCGGAAGAATAGTGGGTGGACCTGTAATGCCGTGAAATTCCCATCTACATATTCCCATAAATTAAACTTCCGTATTAAATAAAAAATGCTTGAAAATTCGCACAGCATTCTCTAGTCCCAAGCTAAGCAGAGCTTCTGTTATGGGTAGTTATGGGTACTAGATGACTGATATACTTAATACACTATGTAGATATATAATTTTATACATAGAAAACATCTGAAGATCGTACAAACATTGGTACCGAGGCGGAAATCGTACCCGCAACCTCCTGTATCGCAGGCGGACCTTCGCCCACCGTGCCACAGAGGTCGTTAAATCTTGCCATTTGACAACTCAGGGCTTGCTTAACGTCAGATATGGCGCTACTATATGGCCAAAATGGTGGAAAAGTATCAAGCATCATGTCTGAATCTTTATAGGGGTAATTACCTATTTAATTAATAAGGATGAGAAATAATACTAACATAAGTCGTAACAACTTCAACAACAAACTTGCTGAAAGCTCTCTTCTTGGGGTCATTGGGCAGCAGAGGTCGTTGCGGGAACAGTTCGTCCAAGTACTCCAGTGTGATGGAACTCTCGCATATTGTCTCTCCTTCTGTTATTTCGATGGCTGGTACTCGGCCTGTAAAACGTAGTTTTAACAAGTTTAGGTAGGTTTTATGCATACTGTGTCACATGACGAGCATTGTGGCGTGGTGGGCGAAGATCTGCCTGCGATGCACGAGGTTCGATCGGGTTCGTTTCCCGACTTGGGACAAAATGTTTGTACGATCTGCAAATATTTGTTCCTTTTGCTCAGACCAGCGCAGGTCAAAACTGCAATAATGGAATTTGTTTTTTTAACTATATAAGCCAAATTTTGTGTGTGGTTTGTTCTGTGTTAGGCCCTATTGAACTCGCTAGGACCAAACCACACATGAAGCTCTTCATCAGCATTAACTCACCTAAAGGGCTCTTGACGAACAACCAGTCGGGTTTGTCCACAAGGTCCACGTTGATGACCTCGTAGTCGATTCCCTTCGCATTTAGGGCTAGGATGGTGCGGTGTGCGTAAGGACAGAACCGCATGTTGTATACACGCAGTTTGCCATTGTGAGGGGGTAGGGGATCTCCTAGAATTATAACAGAATTAGTTTTTAACCGACTTAAAAAAAGGAGGAGGTTCTCAATTCTACTGTACTCTTTTTCTTTTTATTACCTCAGTACTTTCGACTGGATGAACCGATTTGAAAGCTGGGTATCTTAAGTCTTAAAATGGACGAATAACTCAATATCAAGCCAACCGATTTGATGATTATTTTTATTATAACTAAGTTTTAATCCCATTTTCATTATTTAGGAAAGTTGGTTTATAGGTTTTTAAACACGCCAAATTATGTTATTGCAGTTATACCAACAAAAAAGTAAATACTCTTGTTAACTTGACCAACAAAGCGACTAAAACTATAAATGATTCCAAGGATATGATATGGAGTATCAACTTAGAAAGCTCAAATAATTCTATTTACAAATTTTCTTTTTTGTTTACATTATAACGTATTTTTGTATAATTTTTTAGTGGCATGTCGTGTTTAACACGACATGCCACTAAAAAATTATACATAAATATAATAAATAAATAATAATATAATAAATAAATTAAAAAAAACGGAATTTACCGGATATTATCAAAATAGCCTCTAGTAACTTCAACTGATATTTATACATGAAGTGCTTTATCTAGGTACAAAGTATAAAAACAGCAAAACAATATATCTACATTAAATCCACACAGAACTCACCTGCCTTTAAATGCTTCGTATCAAAGTAAATCTTCGGGCCCTGGGTTCTGTTAAAATATCCCAACACGCGTCCTACAGAACGAACACTTGCTGATATCATTATACACAAACAATAACCTTCACCTCACCCAAATATGTCTCAGCTACAGTTATTACTCAGTAATATTGTTGCTATCATAATGATAATCCAAGTTGTTTACGTATCTGATCTGATAAATAGTTCGGGATTAGCTAGCTAACATACAATTGTGCAAAACACAAATCTCTTTATAATATTTTATTCACACACACTATTGCACCTATTAAACACCAATAGTAAAAGCTGTTTTACTTTAAAATACTAAATATTAAGCTCTTAAATGATTTTCCTTTATTTTTGTAATGAAATAATACAAAAACAAAACAATAATGTTGTGCTGTCAGGTATATGAGTGGCGCTATCAAGGCTACTATACGATGCGACGACGTCAGAGACTTGATAACCTTGCATTGAGCGCGTTTTACGAACGAATAAAATTAAACGATTAATGCTATTTGCAGCGTTATCTGTATGTACCGGTGTTGTTGTAATGTAGATACTGTTTAGTATTCATTTCATTTCTTCTCAAAAAGACAAATTATAGAACATCACGTTAGTTTTAGATATTATTTAGTTTCTAGTTCCAGTTGTTGTTTTCAGTTTATTGTTAAAATACGGGACTGAAATAGTCATTAAAATGACTCAAAGTCCCTAAAATATAATAAAGAACAAAAAAAATCACTTACATAAGAACAGAGTTCTTAGAACTACTTCTTCTTCTTAGCACATCCTCGAAGGTTTTCATCGTATAGGAATCGACTATCGAAACATTTGGCTGAGATACGCCTCTATTTTTAAACTTACGCGATCAGAACACATAATTACAAGTACTATTTTAACGGGTATTAAAATAGCGTGATAAATACCCGTTAAAATAGTACTTGTTAATAGTAATACTCTCCTCACCCGCTGGTGACTGGTTGGTCATTTTCGTTTCATGTTCATTCACATAAGTCCTTGGTCTGAAGCTCGTATTTGTAATGTTTTCAGGCAGGTAACCGAGCAAGTAGGCGACGGGCCATGGGGCGAAGAGCTGTTAGACCCGGAGGGCCGCATCGCCGCCATCGTGGCGCAGCTCGCCAGCTCTCGGACCTCGCATCCGCACCCGCATCACAAGGTATCGTACCGCATCTAAATAAAACAAAAATATTTTTATTTTGCCGGAACAGAGACGAATAGTATACATCTATATATAAAAAGTCATGTTAGTTACACTATTTATAACTCTGAACACACAACATGAAGAACATCTGAACAGATTTGGCTGAAAATTGGTGGTAAGGTAGCTTAGAACCAGGAGACGGACATAGGATACTTTATCATTTAAATCATTACACACATAGATTTCCACGGGGGCGAAGCCGCGGGGCGCAGCTAGTATTCGTATAAATTAACAGTAAAACTGACAGAATCGGTGTCCACTCAGCATGTGCTATGGTAGAGCAGATCATACCATAGCGCGTCTTCCGTCTTCTTCATCTCTGTTCGCTGTTCCGCAAAGCATATTATTACAAGCTCCAAATCAAAATTATTAACCAAAGCTATTTTGGATGTAGGCGCTGTGCACCCAGAGCAACTATTGCGGCAACTGGCAACTCGCAATTACCGACTTACATATCAACTTCTTCTTAAACTGTGCCAATATGGCTAAGTTTATAAGAAAAATATTAAAAGATGACAGTTAATTCAACTAAAGTTGATCAGTCTGCATGGCACCTAAAAAGTAACAAACTGAAACATATGTACCTAGTATCTTAATGACAACATACATCTTTTTCGGTTCCAGGTGTCGGCGCGGAACGAAGTGGACACCTCCGTTATACTAGACAGCTCTATTAGATTCAATGGACAGAACTTGGTAAGAACAAAATTGATAATAAAAGTTTTTTCACAACAAATACCTTAACATGTACAGTCAGAGTCAAATTGATTTACGCAGTTCGAATCATCATAAATTGTTGTAAGCACTCAAGGTGTTCAAAATATCTTACTACTCATTGTTTCATATTTATGTGAGCAGTCAGGGTGTTCATCTTATCAATTATGAGTTTGCATACTACCTTTGAGAGCTTTGATTGCTTACATTATTTTGAACACACGAAACACCTTCGGTGCTTACAACAGTATGATGACTCGAACTGTGTATATGAAAATGCTTTTATGTTTTTCAGATTTTGACTACTCTAAACTCTCATAAAAATTTGACGCTGACTGTACATAGGTCTTTAATTTGAATGCTAGTTAAGGTGGATATATAGAATTTACAATGACCCCCGCATCGACAGAGAAGTGAAGTCATTATATCAGGCGCATAACATCCCTGCTTTTTACAAACGTAAAAACAATAAAATAATTGATATAATTGTGTATTTGTTATAGAATCAACAGTCGGTATCTCTAGCGGGACTCCCTTCGATCCAGACCCTGCCTCTACAGGAGATGAAACGGTGTGAGACGGACTGGTTCAGTGATAAGAACAAAAAGGTATGCTTACTTCTAGCTATGGAAACAGCTATGCTCGGAGTTTCTCTCAAGGACAGGATCCGACAGAGAACCAAAGTTATCGACATAGCTCTGAGAATTAGCAAGCTGAAGTGGCAGTGGGCCGGCCAATTCTCGCGAAGAACCGACCAGGTGGGATGACGACCTGCGAAAGATTGCTGGATTCATCAAGCCGAAGACAGGGCGCTATGGCGCTCATTAGGGGGCCTATGTCCAACTGTGAACTATTATAGGTTGATGACGATGATGATACTATTTGTAACCGCAATCAAGGCTCTATGGCGCTCATTGCTGAGGCCTATGTGCACTAATATAGGCTGATGATGATGAGTTTCTACCCGCGCGGCGTCGCACGCTTTAATACGGGATACTAAAAATCAAATCATGGTAAATATCCCGTTTTAAAAGACTTTATATTATTTGTTTTATAATTCTATGCAATTTCCATTGTATTATGTATATCAGTCATCTAGTACCCATAACACAAGCTCTGCTTACCATGGGGCTAGATAATGCTGTGTGAATTGTCCAGCATTATTTATTATTATTTGTTTACAATTTCAGAGCGAGTCCCAAATAGGTCAGCTAACGGACTCGGACGGCCCAGTGCTGGACCTTCCGAGCGGCTCACCCGCGCACAGCAGGCAGCAGAACAGGAAGAGCCTGCCGCACAAGAAGAGGATCTCCCGGAAGCTGAAGAGGAACAATGGCGGCAGCACGCCGCAACAGGTGAAATATAAGCTTTACATTTCATTGTATTAACCAGGGTTGATGAGAGCAGGTATAGGTAAAATAAAATAAATTTATTCATGAAAACTTATTGCTAGACAAAACATAAGTGCGGAAACATGGGTACATTGCGCGTGTCGCCAAAGCTTAATGGGCTTTTTTATTTACACTTAAATAAGCAAACACCCTGATGTATTAGACACATAAGAGATATGAACGTACTAATGGTTTCTTTTTCACTTCTTCTACTAGTGGACAAACAATTGAAGTGAACAGTTAAATAATCTTATTTAATAATCATTTATAGTATAAAGTATTACTTGTCTAACTGCTTATTTTGTAAGCCTAAAGAAATAAAATATTTTGAGTTTATGTTTGAGAATTTTGGCACTCCTATACATACATTTTTGACCGCCTGAACAGAAATTATAGAAAAATTACTTTAAAATAAAAATGATTGAAATCTTGTCAACCCTGGAATCAGCATCTGCTTCAGGATATCTATAAACGGCTTCGGTAAGGCTTTTCATATTATTAAACGTATGCGATCTGAACACATGATTGTAAGTACGATTTAACGGGTATTTCTCGCGGTTATTCACCTTTTTTTCCGACGTTTCAACAGGTTTACACACTCTCATGGTCAGGAGATGACTAACTAACGTCGGGAAAATAGGTAAAAAAAAATGCGATATAAACCCGTTAAATAGTACTTATATACTCTGGTGGTTTAACAAAAACTGGCTTTTGTTAAACCACGCAGAGCTATTTTGGAAAGGTTGATTTATCTAATTTCATATACCTACTGATGTATTGTAGTAATGAAACATATTTACATTACTCTCTCTTCGCAGGATCTAGTGGTGATCAACAACATAGAGCCGGTGGTGGCCCCGGCGGTGGAGGAGGAGCAGATCCTGCCGGACAACTACGTGCCGGTGCCGCAGCAGGCGCACCACATACCGCACGAGGTAATGTACTGCACTAGCTCTTGTATGCGGTTCCGCTCATCAAGTACCTACCTATATTAAACTATGCCTTACTTAGTTGCACTAAATCCTTGCCCACACAAAACGTACCTACTAGGTACTAGTATATTGCATTATCCTGAACTAGCTTAATTTTGCAACACTATTTAGTTTAGTCTCGTGAAACGACAGAATTAATTATGTTTGTTAAGTACCTAACAAATGATTTTATTTTCATAAAGACACAAAACATGTCACTGACGACCGTCATCTTTAGTCGCCTTCCTGAATTTTATGCCTTACTCAGATTTTTACCACCAATGCTTCTGATTTTTACGGCCATTAATGTAAAGCCTTTCCAGGTCCGGCCCATCCTGATCTGCCAGATCTGCGGCGGGTTCTACGGCGAGGAGCAGCTGAAGTTTTTCCAGCACCTGAAGCAGCACTACGAGCCGCACAACATCATCCTCGACAGCCCAGTCGCGGACCTCGTCATGGACAAGGTAACTCTAGTCAACTCATTTATTTCAGGCAACATTAGTCTAGTACAGGATGGAAAATACTTAAAAACTACGTCCCATATAACCACAACCAAAGGCAGCCCGAGTCAGCTGCGATACGGCGATTGGGCTTGCTCATAACCCTATCAGACTCCCACCCTCATTCAGGTCGAATTGACCAAACGCAAGGGATACTGCGTGCTTTATGACTGTAAGCGGGTTAACTAAGAACCTAATTTGTGTTGGAAGAACACTAAACTCCTTAACTAACAGACCGGGGCCCAACCAAAAGGTTCACACAGTAAAAGTACTATTTATAAATCTACTTTTAAACTGTTAAGTTAATATCTTAACGTTGTGAAAATATAATGGCAGAAAGAAGAAAAGAAGAAGAAAAGAGAAAGAGAAAATCAATTAACACTACCTTATATCCTATTTTATAATAATTTATAATTAAAAATTTTATTTGTCTAAAAGCTTATTTTGTAAGACCAAAGAAATAAGTTTTTAATTTCTAATAACCTTGATGTTACCACTGCCTATAATGACAGCATCAATCCCTGGTCTATCGTCATGAGGCTGCCGTTCATGACTCACGTCCGGAAACTTCAGTGGATACATAAGCCTAATAAAGATTTTTTTAAGAAATTATGCATAATGGCCGTTATAGGCTTAGAATAAAACTTAGGTTACTTTTATCCCATCAGTTCCCATGAGATATATTATATAAATAAGCTAAACAACGCGTGGGAATCAACGGGCAGAAACTAGTACCAAATAACACAATAATACCAACAACCTTAGCTTCGGCTCCTAAGGACCGAGTCTCTTATAGATCCTTTTCTCATGATGACGTTAATGAGAATAATATTATATATTTTCAGATCACAAACACGTGTATAGTGGACAACGTGGCGCAACTGCCGGACTCGATCGTGGAGCTGTCTCTAGAGAACACGGTGCCGAAGACTATGTACCAGCCCATAGACAAACACCATGCGCATAGCCACATCGTGCCACTCAACTTCAATAATATGAAGGTAATGAGGATTCGAAACATTATTGACAGGCTGTGAGGGAAGATATTGCTCATTCAATGTCCGTAGGCGACTCGCATCAATCGTGTACACGAGGAACTACCAATTGTAGTGAAATTACAGATACTTCTCCCAACAGTAGAAAGACCCTGATGATGATGATTCTTTGTTAATGGCAGCTGTGTCTGGTTGGACACTTCTGCCAGTGTCAAATAATTGAAAATAATTGTAAAAACAATGAGTTATTAAATTATGAAGACTGTTTCACATTTTCACCAGAGCCTAGTTCGTTATCTAGCAGGGTGTACCACGTGTAGGTTAGGTTGGCTTGGGAGACGAGATGTTGGAGTCCCCCTTACCCCTCGTTCCCACTTATCGTGTGTCGGGTCCGGGTTTTAATCGGATGATTAAGTGGCAGAAGATTTTATATGAAGCTATTCACACTGGTTGGAAACCGATTTTGTGTCTGCGTCGACAAGCTTCATATTTTTTTTCTTTTATTATGTTTCATCTTAATCTAAAAGCTAACTTAAACGGTTATCCCCTTTGTCCGTAAGCTCATTAGTCTCTATTATTAAAACATTTCAATAAAAAACAAATATGTATCTACCTACATTAAAAAGCAGGCCACACCCTGCAAGTAAAAGCGGGGTACAATGATCGACTGTCCGGCGCGCGAGCAAAATTACAATACCTACGCTCGGTTACCAGCGGATGGAGTGAACGGATAACAGATACAGGGAAACTAAATAGGACAAGTTTTAAGTAATTTAAAGTTATAGTGAATCGTAGAAGTATTTTTTAATTTTTAATTTAAACTTTTCGTCGTTAATATTGGATGAAATTTTAAAAGGAATTTCGTTAATTAAATTAGTTATAAGATATCTGTTTGTACGTTTGCCGTAGTAGTTATAAATTCTAGGTATAACAAGTTTATGTTGGGTTTTTTGTCTTGTAGAAAGTTTATGTGTAATTTTTATTTGCAAGTCTTTGTTTGGAAATTGGTCTATCAAAAAGTTCATTTAATTTTTTTTATGAATCGGTAATGTTTTGCAGTATTTGTATATTCCAGTAATATTGTCATCTTTATATAGGTTTATCTTAATTTTATTGGGTATTATTATTTTAAGTATTCTTAGTTGAATATTATATATTTTGTCTGGTAGGTTGTAAATGTTTTACCGTAGCTAGTACCGTAGTCCGTATGATATTAGTGACTCGACTAGAGAGTATAAAATAAATGATTTTTAAAATTGGGGCCCGTCAGACGTCAAGTGGGAAAGAGCTCTTACACCACTGAAATACCCTTTCATAGCGATACAAATAAAAAGGATGATATCTCAGTGCACGGATGATCAGTTTAGTGCTGTCGAATTACTTTTATTTAGGTGCCACCGGATTTGACACCGTCAGAACTCAATATTCTAATTAAGTCAAAGCTTAACAATATTCTTCCTTTAAGGTTCAATACTCAATGGCAAGCGTGGACAAAGACACCCCCGTAGAAGCTGAGAAAGCAGACCTGTACGAGACGTTGGATAAACTAGAGTTCTACAACTGCGGGAAATGCAGCAAGACCTTTAGGAAGCAGAAGCAGTGCGAGGCGCATATGAGGGAGGCGCATCCCATCAATACTAAGGTACAAAAATATCTGTATATGTAACGTATTGTATTAAGTATACCAGTCATCTAGTTCCCAAGAGAGGTGTGGCATAGCACAAGTCTCTGCGCACCTACCTTTAGGTATAAGCACGGTACGCAGACTCGGTATTGAATACAATGTCAGTGTTAAGTTCAAGAGCTCCATCGTGTCATGAGGTCCTGGTTTTTTGACAGTGAAACAAAACAAATGTATGTAAAGCTCTGCCTAGCTTGAAGTTGGATGATGTGTGTGGATTGTCCAGCATTATTTATATATCTATTCTCTGTTACAGTTGGAAGACATGGGCGAGTTCAGTGAGCCCGAGGATCTAATGGCCGGTATACACGTGTGCGTGGGCGAGTACGAGCCGCCACTGCTGCCGCACCTCACGGTCGACAACGGACACGTCACTCAGGACCACACCAGGCACTGGTATATTATCATCATCAACCTATAATATTCCACTGTTGGACATAGGCTTCCCCTAATGAGCGCCCTGTCATCAGCTTGACGCATCCAGCATCTGCCCGCAGTCCTTCGCAGATCGTTAATCGTCATCCCACCTGGCCGGGGGGTGTCCTACACGGGTTTTGTCTTTGTATTTAATAACAAAGTAAAATTTCCTTTGCAAAAAATTAAATAAAAATATTTTATTGTGCCAGAACAAAGACGAAAAGTATACATACTCGTGTAAATCGACCCTAAATTAACAGTGAAACTGACAAAATCGCTGATCGTCTCCACTCAGCATGTGCTGTGGAAGAGCAGATCATTCCATAGCACTGGTCTTCCGTGGAGACCGTGGTGCGTAAGGTGGCCTAATACACGCATACAAACAATGAACAAAACTAAAATGTAAATGTATGTTTTGCTACAGGTATTCAAGAAACGGCACGCAACTAGATTCCTGCGACAGCTGCAACGAATGCACCAACGAAGGCTACTGCGCCGGCTGCGACCGCGACAACGAACAACACACACAGCCTCACCACTCACAGCCACACCACACACAGTCTCACCACACACAGTCGCACCACACTCAACCACACCACACACAGCCACACCACACACAGCCACACCACACACAGCCACACCACCCACAGTCTCACCACACACAGACACAGCCTCACAACACACAGCCGCATCACTCACAGTCGATCCATGTGTCGGAGCAACATATGGAATCACATCAGAGTCATGATTGCCACAGTCAGCATGACTCGCATCCGCACGAATCTCAGCCATTGAAAATACTAAAAGGTAAGACCCTAGATTAAATTTATATGTTATTCTAGATAGACTTTTTTGATCAGTCGTCCGTCGGGCACAACATCACTCATTAGACCAATTGGCTATCGTCAATTTTATTCAAATCAATAATCAATAATCAAATCATTTATTTGCTGTAATATAGGTACAAAAGTTCTTAATTAAAAATGGTATTTCCAATACATTACTACCTCATCGAGGCGTGCAAAATAAAGATAGCATGCAAATGTCACAGTAGAGTTCAGTAATGTTCTAACCTAGGTATATTGTAGATAATTTTATATAATGTCAAAAATCTTAAAGTAATAATAGTAATAGTAAGAGGCGAAATAGTATAAAAGGTAATGTCAAAAATTATCGGTCATAAAATCGTTAATATTATAATAGCATTTGGTAATTAATAATTGTTTCAATTTAGTCCTAAATATATTGTCGTCAAGATCTTTTAATGATTTAGGTATTTTGTTATATATTTTGCATCACATACAGACTACACTTTTTTGTAGGAAAGCTGTTTTACCATTAGGCATTTGGAGTTTACTGCTATCACGTCTATTTCGCACTACAAAATCAGACTTGTACTATTTTATTATCAATTTTATCAAAAGTGTTTTATCAAAGATTTAAAGATAAAAATAAATTTATTTGGCCATAAACAGGTTTCACTATAACATAGGTAAACAATAAAATATTAGATACTACACCTAGTACATCAGTAGATATTATATGTACTTACATAATTATAGTGGATTTCAGGGAAGAACAAAAGTTTAATTTTATTATATCCTGCAATGCAAAGTTATAAATATACAAATGTTATCCCCGTCTGAACACCGTCAAATTCGAAAACCTTTCGATTTGAGCCTACCTTGAACCCTCTGAATTTTTGAGCACCAAGCAGCTTCTGTCTTCGTTACTGAGCTTCTAAAGTCACTCATCCATTATTCATTCTTAATTTCAACAGAGGAAGTCCTCCAAAGAATATTCGAGAGCGAAGTCCCAACACCTATAGCCTACAGCAACATTATTCACGAGCAACCAAACGAACATGAAGATGTCCACGAGCCAAGCCCTGAGCATGCCAACGACCACAGCAACGGACACAGCAACGACCACGACAATCATAATGACCACAATGAACATGCCAATAGCAATGACATCAATGACGTCAATGATTATGAGAGGAAACATAACGCGGGAGAGAGCGAGAAGAAGTGGATTACAGTGACCATTGAAGGTCCTACTGGAACTGCTAAGGGGAATGGAAAGGTCAGTGAACTTTAGGATAATTAAATAATGCTGAACAATCCGGCTAGATGATGCTGTGTGAATTTTCTAGCTTTATCTATCTATACTAATATTATAAAGAAGAAAGGTTTGATTTGTTATTTGTTTGTTTGTAATGAATAGGCTCCGAAACTACTGGACCGATTTGAAAAATTCTTTCAACGTTGGAAAGCTACACTATCCCCGGTGAACATAGTCTATATTATATTTTCAAAAAAATTGGGATCCTTACGAAAACTCCAATAATGTAACCCAAGGTGTAATAAAATGACCTTAGAAATTCCTTACATCGCGTGCGCTGATAAAACTATTGATGATAGAACAAAGTGATGTTCTACAACATTGCAGAACACATCATTGTCTATAAAAAATGTCTCGACAGCATATATCTGACTATTATAGTTCGTCACAATAAGTGTTTTTTTATTTTAAAAAAGGCTCTTTATTTGTACCGTGGTATTTATCCTTATCAAAATAAATTACTTTTTAATTAAGACTGTTCAATACCTTAATATAATTTTAATTATTCCATTCGAAAGATATCACGAGTTCAAAAATGTAAGTATAAGGAAAAAAGTCGCGTGGCTCACACTCGGCTAACTATAACTATGCGAAATAGGCGTCACTGGGAAATAAACGGCCGCAAACAAATTATGAATAATAAAAAGAATAAATAGATAGATAGATATATTTATTTATTGATACAAATTTGATACATTTTGTTTATAGTATCTTAAATCCTAACATAGGTTTATCTAGATACTAGAGTTCTCTTAAAAAATATAATAATACCCGTGCTAAGCCGGGTCGGTCCGCTAGTTTATTATTTAAGATGTGCGACCAAACATTTAACTGAACTGTTCCATAACCGTTCCAGCGCAAACGTCTCGAGTGCAGCGAGTGCGGGCGCGTGTTCTCGCACCGCAACAGTCTGATGTACCACATGCTGTCGCACGCCGCGCGCCAGCACGCCTGCCCGCACTGCGACAAGACATTCTTCACGGCGGGGGCGTTGAAGGTATTAACCACATACATCTGCCATTATAATCACTACATAGTATAAAACAAAGTCGCTTCCCGCTGTCTATCCCTATGTATACTTAGATCTTTAAAAGCAAGCAATGTATTTTGGTGCGGTTTTTTTAGTAGATAGAGTGATTCAATAGGAAGGTTGGTATTTGTATATGTAATGATAATAGTAGTAGTATAAAGTTATAAATAATATTTAGTATAATTTACTTTTAAGTACCAGGGGCTAGTTTTAAATATTGTAAAACATAGATTATTTTTTTCTTATGTATCTCATTATAAGTGAGCCATGTGTTTGTATGAGAATGAAGTTCTTTAAACCTCGGTTTATAACCCGTTTGACACATAGATTTCCACGGGCGGAGAAACCGCGGGGCGCAGCTAGTTTATATTAAATCAGTGTTTCTTAGTTCTACATAGAGTTGTATTTGCTTCAGATTCACAAGCGCGTGCACAACGGCGACAAGCCTTACAAATGCGAACTCTGCGAGCGACGGTTCCGACAGTGGAGCGACCTCAAGTACCACAACATCTCGCTGCACTCCAACCAGGTCAGAAAACCATCCTATGTTAGTCCACTGCTGGACATATCCTGTAATGACCGCCGCAGCGCCCTGTTTTCAGCTTGATGCATCCAGCATCCCACCTGGTCGGAGGGCGTCCTACACTACGTTTACCGTTTTCATGTTTATTTTGTATAATTCAGAAACACTTCAAATGCGAGTTCTGCGGCAAAGAGTTCGCTCGGAAGTACTCTCTGAACCTCCACCGGCGGATCCACACCGGCGAGCGCAACTACAAGTGCGACTACTGCACCAAGACCTTCAGCGCGTCCTCCTACAGGCTCACGCATATGAGGACCCATACGGGTGAGGCTTTACGATACTTACTTCACTACATAGTATAAAACAAAATCGCTTCCCGCTATCTGTCTGTCCCTATGTATATGCTTAGTTCTTTAAAACTACGCAACAGGTTTTCGCGTTTTAGGCGAAGTCGCGGGGCGCAGATCAGATGGTAAAAATATATAACACAAAATGTCTCTTTTCAGGTGACCGTCCTTTCAAGTGTGATCAATGTGAGAAATCCTTCCGGTCCGGGTTCGACCTGCGCCGCCATTGCCAAGTGCACGAGAAGGTGCGCAACCGCTTCGAGGAAAACAAACCGAAACCCAAGGACAAGAAAACAAAAACAGACAAAGACGAAAAACCAACCCTACCTAAAGAACGCAAACAAATCAAATCAGAATCCCCTGAACCGCCTAAAAAGTCACCGAAGAAGAAATCTGCGTTCAAAAAAGGCGCACCGAACGTTACAGTCCAAAACCGAGACGGACAGTTCAAGATAGACTACCCCAACACTAACACAAACATTGAACCATTCGAACACACCAAAAACGTACAGTACACTAAATTCAAAGTTGTGTACGATGACGAAGAGTTCAAAGATCCCACGCCATACAAAACTCAACCTTATAGAGATAGCGATAGAGAGATGGCGGTGCTTAGAACTATCCGAGACGACAGGCACTACAGAGAGAACACAGATGGGAAGCTACAGATATTCACTCACATTGAAAAGGGTAAGGAGTACAGTGGATCTATTGTATCCAACTCTCAGGTACTCGGGGATATTAGGCATTTAGAACGGGAGGTGGCGAGAGAAGTTAGGGCGGATGGCAGTATGAATGGGGAGGCGGAGAACGTGTTTATAGAGAGATTGACTGCTTTGTACAACGTCCCAGCGTAAATGATCCCAGCAAAACACCTTTTTACTTACAAGGCACTTGACCTCTCTGGTTTGGCCTCCGATACAAGACTCCTCTCTGGCATCTCGGGTCTGTGCTCAGGTCACCTAGATTCTCAAATAATAATTAAAATTAATATAACATGATACTATAACTAACCCAACCTGCAAATGCTGCAAACATGAGCATTCAGTCATGGGCTTAAACTCATAACATTTATACACAAGCCAGACTATGTTTGTATACAAACTACGATACAAATAACTTAAACTTACTTGCTTAGTAGCGAAGCTCTGTATGCACCCACTGCCACCCACACACACATGTGGGTATCGTTTTCGATAAACTCGACATTGTAAATTACCAAAAAGATGTCCATTTCCGAATCCAAGATGGCTGAAATTTTTTCACCGCAAAATCTTCTCATGGATATCGATTTCGAACAAATTGAGGGTGTAGGTTACGAAAAGGGGGTCTTAATTAAAAAAAAACTATTACACATACACCGCTAGCTGCTTCCAGCTCGCGCACACCTTAACAACTAGTTTCAGATGTAAGCAAAATTAGCAAGAATTGTAAGCAATTTTTTATCAAAGGATCTCGAATCGACAAATAAATTGCGTTTAAAAAGACGCGGCAACAGAATTACTTCTAGTTTAACCCTTGAAATGCACTAGTCACACACGGGTGGGACTGAAATTTGAAGGCCGGCGGGTTAAGTATGGGCGGTTTTTATAAAAATTCTAATCTTTGGCTAGTGTATTTATACATTTTATATTGTACAAACTTTATGAGGGTGTCCCGCGCGTTATTACTTATTTATACCGACACTGTAAAATATATCTAAATGTTACGAATTAAAGCCCATAATTAAATGCTAATTTTATATCCTAATATTGTTACATTAATTTTAAAATGATGAAATGTTGAAAGGTTAAGGGCTGGTACACAAGTAACCAGTAGCAATAACGTCTATTATTGTTATAGTCTTCCACTTTTATTTCTGCAAGTAACAAACTGCGACTGTTTTTATTTCGATATAAGATCCTTTGTTGAACTTTCGTAGGCACCGGCCTTTAGCTAGAATATTATAATGGATTAAAAAAAAATCGTGTATAAAATAAAATGTGTTTACTGAGTAACAAACTAAAATGATCAAGTTGGTTGGTAAATAGTTTATATAAAATGATTAATAATAAGATAGAGTTACAAATCAATTAATTTAGGTAACATCAATATAATATTGTATTACAGCCGCAAAGTTATATGGCGCTTGCTTTTCCTTTGAATTCGTTAACCAACTGAAAGGGACCTGATTTAATAAAGTTCTATAAAGACTGATTGATTTACTTCAATAATGTAAGTAAATTATTTGCTTTAAGTTAAGCATAATATCCTAAACATAGACTGTTTGTAAATATATGTACATATATGTATATTTCCCTGATAAGCTTTCGAATATCATATTTATACCTTTAGATGAACTGACCATTCTTAATTTGGCATTGGAAATAAATTTCAAAGTGCTTCTAATCAAATATTATTTTCCATTGAATTTAAGATTGTTCTACTAACTTTCGTTAATTATTACCATGAAATGTGATAAAATTATTTCCATAACTATCGAATAAATGTAAATGATAAATGAATTTATTGTTGTATAAAGTTGTAACATTGAAAAATATCGGAACATGCTGATTTTTAACGTGACTACTTAATTTTTAACATAACCAGAGCCCGAGTCCCTTTGACGATATCATCATCATCAATGGTCTTCAACAGTTCGTCTTTCGAGCGAAATGCGGTTAGAATTGAACTTAGGTTCTTTCTTCTGGCTTCAACGTCGAGCGAGACGTCACTCGAATCTTGAATTACAGCATTGAGAGTCCTGCAGGCCTCTCAAACTCAATTGCTGTTCAGCAGCCGATTCGCTGCGATGGTCTTCTTGCGTTTGGACATCATCATGGAGTTCCAGCAGTTCCCGGGGAAGAGATCGCCAGGAAGGTCTTGCATCTGGCGGCCTCGCTTGTAGAGGAGCTAGTCCGTTGAGGTTAGCGTGGCGGGAATTGTCCGCACGGTAGTACATCCTGCGCGCCAGCTTCGCCACGAACTCCTTTATCGAGGGTGTTTGCAGGTGACGTGCGATAACCGTGTTCCGTACATATCGGCCCGCGCCTGTACAGACTCTGAGAGCGATGTTCTGCTGCGCTTGGATCCTACTCCGGTTTGTTCTGGAACACAGGGCATACCACGCCGTCGCCGCATATGTAAGGTGAGAGCGGATGTAGGTTTTGTAAACCCCGATCTTTGTTCGCAGTGGCAGTTTCGATACAAGGACAGGTCGTAGCATGGCTCGGGCGGCGCGTGTTTGCCTCACCGCGCGCTCCACCTGTGCCTTCATCGTCAGCGACCTGTCTATGTCTATACCAAGGTAACGGACTGAGGTTTGCCAATCTAGGGCTTGGCCTCGCAGCTCCAGTGGTGGTAGAACATTGCGCCACCGTGTAACGAGCAGCGCTGCCGTCTTCCCAGCGTTCACCGCGATTCGCCATCTATCAAGCCACGCTAGGAGAAGATTTAGCAATCGCTGCATCTTGCTAGCGGCCGTAGCAGGGTTTGGCGAGGAAGCGAAGTAAGCGCTGTCATCTGCGTAGAGCGCTAATGTCACATCATCTTCTCCAGGTAGAAGTTGGTTCTCTAAGAGTCGGGATATCATTGGTGTAGAGTGCGTATAGTACTGGAGACAAGCAACTTCCTTGGGGTACACCAGCTATGATTTTTCGAAGTTGTGATTTGGTTTCTTCAACTGCGACGAAACTTCTTCCATGAATGATGCAACTACCCGGATGATGGCCGCTGGCGTTGAGGCGATCAACTTGAGAATAAGACCAGGGTGCCACACTCCGTCGAATGCTTTTTCCACATCTAGAAAGATCCCAACTTTAGAGTGGTTGCTGTTCAGTTGGTGGGCGGGGTGATGCAGAATCCGTGTGAGTTGTAGAGTTGTAGGGTGTTGGTTGACTGCGAAACCCAAACTGCTCTAGTCTTGGTTCTATGTGAGGTCCTTACCGACGAAGTAGAAGGCGCTCTAAGAGCTTGGCTGTTGTTGCAAGAAGCGTAATTGGTCTGTAGCTGGCAGGATATCGGCGATCTTTTCCTGGCTTTGGGAGGACGATAACTCTTCCCACCTTCCAGACGTCGGGGATGTGGCCGTTACGCAGGATGGCGTTAAAGAGCATGGTAAGGGTAGCCACGCCTCTGCGTGGTAGGTGGCGGAGTGCGCTGTTTGGAAGGCCATCGTCTCCTGGAGCTTTTCGTTTGGGTAGCCGGAGTATCGTCCTTCGTACTTTGGCTGGGGAGATGAACTCGCCTCCGCTGAGTGTCGGGGTCGGCTGTGCGAGGAAGTCTCTTACTGTGGTCTCGATGGTGGCGTAGTGAGCTAGGAGTTCATCAGTGGCGTTTGCTAGGATCGGGTGTGGTGAAAATTGCGCCTCCAAGTGATTTGCCAGGATTTCAGCACGGTCGGCTGGTGCAAATTTTCGGTGGCCTTGTTCGTTTAGAAGTGGGTATGTAGGGGTTGGCGCATTGGTCAGCTGTCGGTCTCTGGTTGGTCTTGTGTCTGTGGTCATTTGACAATAGTTTCGAGACGTGATAGTGACGTTTAATTTTTCCATAGGTTTTGGTACAGTGCCTCTATCGTGCGAACAGGGAACAACGAAATCTTATACAAATATGAGAGATCAAAAGCACGTTTTGATACTACCGTCAAATGGACTTTAGGCTCTGGTCCGATTTATATTTGTTAATGTATATTATAATCAGTGCCTTTGATTCATAAAATTAAAAGTATCTACCTATGTATGTATTATTATATCTGACCATTAGGGCGTAATATCACTACCTTAATTTGACATTTGTCTCGGCGCCGGCGAGCAAGCGATTAGCTGTCTACTATTTTCTCGCTCAAAAAACGAATAAAAGATATAAATTTCCAATAATTTCCAATAAAAGAAAAATCCATTGCCAATAAAAGAGACCCCAATATGATCGAATTTTATCTTTGATAGTTGTCGCAACGACAACTATCAAAGATAAAATTCGATCAGCTATTCCCGCTTACCGACGCTGCTGGCTTGGCGGTCCGAACTAAAAAGATCCGCAACGACAACGCTGAAATGTACACTCAGGCGATCTGAGCGAGTGGTGCGAGTAATCGCCCGCCGCACTCGCCTACTCACTCTTTAGCACAGCGGGACAACTGTAGGAACTAAACTACTCGCTGCTCGCAAACTCGTATCTGTCTAGCTCTAATCGCTTCTCGCTCGTCGCGTTCAGACAACTGCATTATCCATAATAAATTATACATATTAGTTCTGGTCTTAAAATTTTAACTAACCAACATGATTAGCCATTAGAAGGCGTAAAATACTAATTATCCATGCTTGTAATATAATAGTTAGTTACTGCCTCCTCTGAGTACTTATGAACGTAAAACATTTTTGTACACTTCATATGTTTAAGTTAGTTTGATTTACGTTGACGTGGGTTTCAAATTCAATAGTTTGTACATAAATTCAACATTACCAAATGCTCTTAAAGTACCTGGGTACCATTGTAAAAAACTTTAAAGCAAATTATGATTTCTAAAAGATTTTGAATCTCTCGCGCAATGTAAATCGAACCCCGCTGAGTATAACGACTGAGTCATTGGTTAAAATTGTTAAATAATCGTAGTAACTTCCACAAAACGATGTATTTCTTACCTCATTCATAATAAGCCTTCCCAAGGACCTACCACATAGCATGGGAATACATTAGAACGTAGTGGTATAACTGTAAATGTTTATAATTTATTACATTTCAATAAAATGGATGAGACCGTTAACTGTGTTATGATTCCTCATGGAGAGGACTATCCGCTATTCTATTAGCTCCCTGATAGGTACATATAGTCGCAAACGGGGCGCACACATCGACTGAGATCGAATTATCACCACCTAAAAAAACTTATGTACTTATGTGTTGTTACATTAAAGATATTCGGTTGATCTTTTATATTGAAATAAATTTTTTATTTATGAAATAAAATAAAATTTAATGAAATTTGAAATGGAATACGACGCTCATATCAATTTGACGCTGACTACTGGTATAACTGGTATATGATATACCAGTAGTCAGCGTTAGGTTCCAGTTATGCGATATACCGTATATCGCATAACTGGAACCTGGCCTAACAAGACTCTTTCAGACAAGAGGTAGGCCTACGTTTTCAAAGCTTTGAAATCGACCCAATCAACTTCCATAATCTAAGAACTCTCCTCAGCCTTAAGGGTCATATACTATCGCGCTGAGTAAATAAAACTTGATTAGGTAGGCACCTAGGTAATATATGCCAAGCAAACCACCCGCAAGCTTAGCTACCAATTACCTTCGCTCCTAAGTTAAACCACAGTTAAACAATATTGAATGCCATAAAAGAACCGTAAAGCTTTCTTTCTAATCGCTCAATTTAGTATTAGTCAGCCATTTCTTCAAAAAGCTGTTATCAAAAGTAAATGACGTGAACTGCGGCAAATGAGTCAATGTTTATTTATTATTGCCGTCTTAGCTAGTGCATGTGGCTCACATTCCGTACCAACACACACGGAGCACCTTTGTACCAAATACTTGGAGGAGACGCGTCATGGTGACGACAGAGGGTGATGTAGTTTTGGATTTGTCTTTTGAAGGCAGTCAACAGAACAGACAAACACGTCATGAGTTCTATTGAAACTTGGGCACAAGCGTGAAGAGAGGGCGATTATCACACGCTTCTAATATGTTCGCCACACGTCGATAAAACGGTAAAGAGTTGCTAGACTCTTACCCGTATATCAATGGGAAAAATCTTGATCATACTTATTCAATATTCACTGGCTTAGTGGCTAGCCTCTGCGGTACGAACCTCGAGGCGCGGCGCGGCGGGTCGCAGGAACCTGCAGTTCGTAGTTGTTCGGCATATATGCGTCTGCTTGTACTCGTATCTTTACAAGATGCTAAAATGTACTAGGCATAACGATTTGGAGTTATCTGTAATGTTATGGTCTTATGTTTGTTATGTTTTGACGACCGATGTGGCGCGGTGGGCGAAGGTCCGCCTGCGACGCAGAAGGTTGCGGGTTCGATTCCCGCCTCGGAACAATTATGTATACGATCTGCAGATATTTGTTCCGGGTGTTGTGGTCGTTTTCTATGTATAGTAAAAAATATCTATCTATGTAATATATTGTCTTATATACATATATCAGTCATCTAGTACCCATAACACAAGCTCTGCTTACCATGGGGCTAGATAATGCTGTGTGAATTGTCCAGCATTATTAAAAAATATATTATTATTATGTCTCTCATTTACCATGATCTCGGGCCATAAAGTGACACGGTCCTTTGGAAAGCTTGCGTGGGTTCGAAGCCAACAGCACAGAGGCCCTTTGAGAAGTTAATCTAAAGACGATGGCTACATATAGCGGGCATCATCCTATGTAAATAAATATTTTGAATTTGAATTTACAAATGTAGGTAGCTATTACCTTATTGTTCGATCAGATATCGCGAAGACTGAAATGAAAATGAAATGAAATGATTGTGCCCTTAGAGGTTGTTCCTTCCATTCTGTGTCTTCAATGATGTTTCGCTATATCTTCGCTTACTTCCATGAATCATATTCCGCAAGCCTACGCAAGATGAGTGCGTATATCTCACGCTTGCCTTTGTTTATAAAAAACTAAGACACCGCAAAACACGTAAAGATATTAAAGTATTTGAATAGGTGTGATTGACGGCCGGTCCCGAACAATATTTGCCAACTTGAACTTGCGCGCCCTCTTTATGGAAACGTTACTCCATTATTCTCGTGACCGATATAATAAAACATATTTGTGCATTCCTGGGTTAATTTTACAGTTAGGTGATATACCCACTATAGTAAGAAAGTGCCCATAGGCAAGAACAAGACAAAGCTAGCAGGAATCCCCCCCCCGAATAGAGTCAACCTAAAATCTTTTTTATACCAAATAAAGCTGTTTCTAATAATTATTCTACCTGTCGCTACAATACCTAACTATCCAATTAATTTGTCTCAAGTTGTTAGTTGACACAAATAAATGAGGTCATTAATTATAATTAGGTACCTACCAACATTAACACAAATACGGAGGATATAAACTTGCCAAGACACAAATTAAGTACCTAATAAAATTAAGCTTAGGAACTGCTCTGATACTTGGCACCTTGGCAAAAGATCTCAGCTCCTATATCGGTGAACACATACTCGTATTTACTATTATTATTTAGGTACCTTTTTATATTTTTTTAATCGATCTTTATTTGCTAATAGGTCTATCTACATAAAGTACGTACTAGTTCTTAGTTAGAAAAAATGGCATATTTTGCTATTTTTTTTGCCATTTTTTCTAACTACGAATAATATGATGATTCGAACTGCGTATATCAAATTGCTTTTATATTTTGCAGATCATTTTGACTCTAGACGCTCATATCAATTTGACGCTGACTGTACATACAGTGGGTATTAACGGGCTGACTTGATGATGGACCTACATCCGACACTTTGCTGTAACCGATGCCACTGGAATGACAGCATGCTTGATCTCTACCCCGCGAAATATTTGTGCTTCAGTGGAAGTACCCTTAATTTTAGCACAAAGAAAAATAAATTGTTTTGTGCTGGTACTCTGTGGGGGCGGGTTATTTCCGAGTATTTACATCTACTGGAATTCGCTTCTGGTAAATGAGTAAGAAGCAGAGTATTCGGTTAAAGGTTGGTTAACGTGTGCAAAGGTGTTTGAGGGGATTTTCCGTAAGTACTTGCCTACTCTACTATTTGAATTGGAGCGCGGTATTGAATAATCAATTCAGTTGTGCTATAAACAAGTAGACATTCGAGGCCTAGAAGTACGTACCTACGGAGCTCCTATCTAGAATTATATTTCCTGTAGACATAAACAGACTAGCCCAACGACTCAAGCATATGCTGAGTGAGCCACGTCTTCGGAACTGTCACAGCTGCAGCGGTGACATGTCTCCGTTTCTTTCCTTCCGGCGATACGGCCCTCCTAAAACAACTATGTCCTGACAGGACCCGTGTTAACCAGAAGGTCCGTGTTCCGTGTTGTCTTTCCGACCACTGCACCAAGTCGGATCGCCTCCACAGTTTTATGTCGCACTTGGATGTGATAGCCTATTCTGCTACACTTCTACAAGCTCCTTATGAAACTGTGTCCGTCGCTTCCGTACTATGCTTCAATTTTCCTCTGGGTGCAACTTCTATCTGGACCAACCTCAAAAAATGTAGGTTACCAATTTCGCTCATTGTGTTTTACCAATATTGTTGATTTTTTGGATCTTTTAATATTTTGGTTGTAGCATTTAGATCCAGACCAAAAGAAGAAGGTAGGTAAACCACGTGGTCGCATTCTTGATGAGCCGCGCTACAAGGTTCAATCACATCGACCCAAGAAATGTCAGATTCAACGCTGATTCACGATGTTTAACGCGCAGATAAACAAAACTGCAGGCAGGTTCCACCCATTCGCATTCTGCGCCTGTTTTCAAAAGCACCGCCATTAAAAACCGTTACAACTAAACAAGCGATCGAAAAACAATTATAAATCCCCATTGCACTTAACAAATTCCGAACAACACATCTGTCAGCGCACCTAGTGAATTTTCAGTAAATCGAACGTTTCTAAACAAACATGTCAGATTTGCGCGGGAAAATAAACAAATGTGGCGGGCGCGGGCATCAATCTGCCACGCGGGCCCACGCGCTGCTGCGTAACCGTGCTCTCTGTAGACGTGCTAGGGTTGACCACAGACGGCTTTTCACCATCATCAACCTATATAGTCCACTGTTGGACGTAGGCCTCCCCTAACGAGCGCCGTAGCGCCCTGTCTTCAGCTTGCCGCATCCAGCCAAAGATTTAAAACATCCAGCATCTGCCAGCAGTCTTTCGCAAGTCATCATCCCACCTGGCCGGAGGGCGTGACTACATTTGCCGAATCGCAGCTTTTCATATACTCATACCGGAATGGAGTATTAGGTACTGTCAACTATCTGTTCAGTCGACCTCGGTCGGTTGGGGTCTTCATTCTATTTGTGAATCAAATTCGTACTCTCAAAAACATAAACGCCCTAAACAGAGGCGCTGCGGTGCTTCTCTTAACTGCTGCTTTTATACAAAACATAACGTTCGCTAAAAGTTAACTCAACCTTCCGACTTTGACTGGTATCTAGTGTTGACGCGCTGAAACCAAGCAACGCTCTGAATTCATAATAGCAAAATGTTAGTATCCTAAAAACACGACTTTGTGCTAGACATTGAACGAATTATGTCACGAACAGGGATTTACGACGAAATGTCCGGTTTTTCCTTGTAATTTTCGTGTCGCGGGCAACTCTACCGTGTCTAAATAAAGAGCAGTGTTTACACTCCTAAGGCTATTACCGTGGCTTGGACTAAATCTGACCTGCGGTCCAGGAATAATCTCACGTACGCCGAGAATAAATATATCAAGAGCATAATTTGCCTTATTGGGTAATCTTTGTGCACTTATTAATATTAAGCTATTGTTTTTCTTGCCTACTTTAACTAACCTGCCATTTGCAGGTGTTTTGTCTCTCTTCCGTTTCTCTGTAGATACTCTGATAATTTGTATGTATGTACATATATCTCTTCTAATAATAATATAGACGGACGTTTGTCAATGAAGATTATTAGTAACCTTTAGGAACTCCAAAACTAAATAGGTACTTACGTTACATAATCATTAAATTATTTGACATATATTTCCTACGACATAATATGTAGGCCTCTCCTAACGAGCGCCATAGCGCCCTGTCTTTGGCTTGAGCAATCCAGCATTTCCCTGCATATTTATTAGGACACACAATGCAAGCGAAGTTGGGGATTAAAGAGTTAGATCCTTATCAACATCAGTCGGCGCGCGTCCCCATGACGCTGGTTGCATTGCCCCGCTGTATGGCAATGCTGAAAAGAATCATGAATTGTTTAACATTGTGTTAGCATATCTAGGTTATAGCGATTCCTGAAAAGAAATCTCAGCAGCTTCCGTGGTTTAGTTTCTAAAATAAGATTTTAATTTATTACCTCTATTGGTAAACCACGTAAACAGCTTTCTCAATTTGTAAACATTTATAGCCTCATTCTGATAAATTCCAGCTATGTCCGACTTCTTAGACCTTTGATCTGCCAACCCACTTTCAACAAGTTGCACAAATGTTATAATAATTTATGCATGTGATCCTTACCTACCAAATATTACTCATGGCTGAATAAATATAACTTACATAAAATAAAATAAAAAACGAATTACACTCCTCTACATAAGACTCGCTGACTTCCCCAAAAGTCAAATTTATCTTCTTATAATATGCTTCTCTTGAAACAATGAGCCTATCAACTCTAATTAGGTTCTCGTCAGCTCAAAATAACTGAGGGCGGTGATTCCCTTATGAGAGGTAATTTTAAATATATTATGTCATTTAAGTGTCATGGATGATCTAAGATCTAAGGGAAATAAAATACTTTGACTTTTAAGATGTGTCCATATGAAGCCAATTTTGAAATAGGATCGGAATAACAGCTTTTTTAAAGCCATTATGTCTCAATCAAGCTTCCTTGAGGTTGAAGCGTCTTTATCATTCCCTCTAGGCCACCCTCGGCTGCCTACAGGCTAAGTAATTTCTCCTAGAACTCGTAGGCAGCGCAATTCCTTCACACCATGTACAGTCACGGCGTAACACGTACCGGGTGCAAAGCACGGAGCATTAGAACCGACCGCAAGATGTACACAAGACAGCATTTCAAAACAACATAAACCGTAATGAGGACGGCTGCAATTCCCCAGATATCCAGCCGTTTCCTCTTCATCCGGCCGTTTCCTCTTGACCCGGGGCCAACTATTCCGAGCATGCGCGTGCGCCGGCCCTCTTACTCACGACCTTAGAGACTACTTACATTGCCACGATACGACAAGATTATGGTACCATTTTCAATAATAACTTTATTGTCATAAAATCCAATAAATAATAACTATTTGTGAAATCGATCGATAACTCATTCATTTAAATTATCTTGAGACTACGGTACCATAATTGAAACGCACGCAAAATACCTTCCTGTTGGCTTCACCATAGTTCCGGAAAATGACAACGCAGTGAAACATCAGAAACAATTCGTCAAACTAAGTAAATAGTATTATACAATTTTTACGTCGTATCACGAGACAACTTATGTATGTGCTCGTATGTTATCCTTTCTGATAATACCTACTAATAAAATATTTCTTTTGTTAAGTATCTTATCACTGACGTTATTCACGCGATTCTAAGTGAGTAGTTTATCTATTTGCAATACTTTTTGATGGTCTAAGTCTATTTGATATGATTAGGTTTCGATCATTGTAAAATGACGCACTAGCAGGAACATTTTAGTATTTAGATACCTATACTCTATCCAAATACCCTGACAGATGATAATAGTCAGATTTAGTCAGAGTAGGCAGAACGAAAGTTTCGTATATATACCTTTCCATTGTTTCAACGTGCCAGATAACCCATTGCATCTGCTATTGTCTAGAAACAACTAGTTCTCTTAGGGCCAATGGCGAGATTAGGTACTCTTTTGTGTTTAATTATCTTAATGATTTCATCAGACACGAATATTTGTTCAATTCCAGTCGAAACGATGATTTGAAATTTACACATCCATCTTTGGCTCGACTCTGCTACTACAACCGTCCATGTATTTATTATTATATGCGTTCTTAGGTCAGTGACGTTAGAATGTACATAGATTATATTGTAGATTATTTCAACGGTACATTTCTTATGAGTCAGTTTCTGTCGTGCTGTGTAGGGACTCCCCTAATCTAATTCATTTGTCACTAATTGAATTTGTTTTAGTGTTCGACCGACTTTGAGCGATAGATGAAAGGACCCAGAACGGATGTGCCTGGCGAGCTTCTTATATGTTTCACCGCAAAATTGCGTAAAATTAGTTGCTGAATCGTGCGTTGAAGAATTTAGGTTTGCAACATTTATTTGGGAGTAAAGCATGTATTGAAAAAAACAGCAGTGGTTTCAGAAAGGCCGAGGGTTCGTTTGATGTCGTGGATTTTCTCCTTTAATTTAAATTTTAACTCTATACTAAACTAAGGTATCCACAGATGCCTTTGACACATTTAATTTAGAAGTCTCTTGAACTGATCTAAGTGCTATTTTTTGTATTTCCTTTGGGGTGGCTTGAGTGTCACTGTGGCTATGATAGGCCTATTGTGATCGTCACTTTATCACCTAAGTGCCGGGGGGCGAGGACTGATTAGACAGGGAGAGAGGCCTGGGTTATCTATAGGGATTTCAATGCATATAAGATAAGCTTAAAATCACGAAAACTTTCCAAAGTCTACCTCAATAGGCAAATAATTGCCGCTATAAACTTACCTCATTGTATTTTTTGCCAAAATTAAGCAGATCTTCATACAAATTAGTTTAAATAGCAGTTTGCGGCGATACTGACTCATCTAACGATGTAGACTATGAGGTAACGGCAGACTTCCAAAACGGTTCACGTGCCGGACATTCGGTGGACGGATCAAGGAATGGAGCTGGGGGGAAACAACAACCCCGTCTTGAATGTGCGGAAAATTTGATCAGACAAGGACTTTAGTAAAGTTAGTCCCTTTTTCGCTGAAAGCGCGGAGAATATATAAAAATATTATTTAAATGGTTCAATGGCATATAAAAACAGCGTTTTTAATACATTGAAACAGGATAATCATTTGAATAAATCACATTCAAACCATAAAACCTCACTTAAAGGTATCTCAAAATTTTGATAGAGAGCGGTCATGCCCGGTAGGCATTTCGTACTGGGTCTTTTCATCTATCGGCATCCAATTAAACCTCTAAAAACTAAAATCTGTTTGTACTCAAAATTGAATGAAGTAGATTGGTCGAGTTTAAACATATATTGCATACATCTCTGTAGTTATTTCTTCTAGTCTCTAGTACCTCCCTCCCATGGGTATTCATAATAGTCATTATGACTAGGTAGCATAGTTATGTGCAGAATTGTTTTGAAATAGGTAATGGATAATGTGAAAGCACAGGTGATAGAATGGTGAGATCATTCGCATTCTCTACGCAATTTGAACGATGATATTGTAAATACATTAACAGATTCAAGTATCGTACTGCAGCATAGCAAAGACAAAAAAGAAATTAATAATGAACAGATTTCGTACCTTAATTATTACGTTATGAATATGCATAATGAACGCTCACAAAAGAGTACAGTATCACCTTAAAAAACAACTTGAAATTAAAATATACTGGCAACTTCAACAAAAGCTGTAAGGAGCGATGTATTTGCACCAATAATTACTCCTAGGTCCGCCCCCCAAGTATAAGTGACTAGCCATAGTTTAAAATGCATTATACGTATACAAAAACTAACAAGGCCAGCCTTGGGAAATACCTGGTGCTGATCCGGGCTTTTCTAGTAATCAGAGTATGAAGTAGTACCTACCTAGTACGTAAGCTACGTATGCCTCTTGTAGGACCGAAGGTTTTAAGATTCAGATTTCACAAACTTTTATTCGTTTAGGCTTACAAAATAAGCACTTAGTCAAATTCTATAGAAACGCACTTCATCATCATCATAATCATCATCAGCCTATATCAGTCCACTGCTGGACATAGGCCTCCCCCAATGAGCGCCATAGCGCCCTGTCTTCAGATTGCCGCATCCAGCATCTACCTGGAAACTTAATTACCCATAATTGACTTCCCTTACATAGTCTATTATGCTTAGAGCCTGCGACCGCCAGACCTTCGACATTTTATAAAAGCTGAGAGTTTGTCAGTGTAAGCGTTCATCACAGTTAGGAACGAACACCGATTATGAAGTTTGGGTCATAGTAGCTTTGGCAGATATTGGCTTGCAAAGTTTCTGAATTTGCACCAAAAATCCGTCATAGTAAGCTAAATGTAATTAAATATAACTTGGGAAACTACCAAGTTTCGTAGCACTCCCGCTACGCGGCCAAGTTTCGTAGCACTCCCGCTACGCGATCCAGTTTTGAAACACTCCCACTACGTGATCAAGTTTCGTAGCACTCCCACTACGCGACCAAGTTTCGTAGCACTCCCGCTACGCGCCCAAGTTTCGTAGCACTCCATCTACGCGCTCAAGTTTCGTAGTACCGAAGTATATTTACCGAAGTATGTAGATAAGATTTAGAGCGCAAAGCGCAATTAAAATTAAAAAATAAATTTAAGTTGGCCTGTTGAAATTCTCGATTCGAAAGCCAGACAATAAGAATAAATGTTTCGGGGTAATTCACACTCTAGCTAGAGGCCAACGATGGGCAGTCAAAGTTACACCACTCACTCATCACAAAATGTCTGGACAAGAGCTAAAATAAGAATGGCTATTAGAATTCCTTTTATCTAGCACCTCCACGCTGGTCACATTTCCTACCGTGATGTTCGAACATCAACAAAGTGCCTATCACAGGACACAGTGGTTCCCAAGAAGCTGAGCAAATTATTTGTTTCCTATGAATCTCTAATCAGTTACAATTAATCCTGACCTCAGTTTATCATAACGTGCGTTTTCCTGGTCATATAGCGAACTAGGCGTTTCCCGTGTCTTTGGCTGCATTCATTCTTTCTCGAACTAAAAGTAGCCCATGTCCTTATGCGGGACACAAACTATATCCTTGACTTTAAATAAACTCGTTAACAAATAAAACCAATACGAATTATAGTTAAATATGATTTTCCAAAAAAGAGCGTTTTGGTTATTAAAACCATAAAGTTGCCATCTGGAGCCGACAATACCCGATTCAGTATAATATTATGTTAGGCTCTTTGTCAACCGCCGCCGTCACAGAGACGTCACCGATATTATTTCAGGATGAGTTCAAGATGGAGGCGTAACGGCGATCGAGTGCGTCCACCACGACGATCTCGGTGGTTCAATTTGTTGTAGCTGCTGTTCATGTTAGTCTCGGAGGTTGAATCGGTGACAATTTCATCTCCTTTTGTCTAAGGCGAAGACATCGTATTAAAATAGTATTCTAATTGATCCATTCTAATTGTATTGTGAACATTCAGAACAGGAGTGATTTCTGTGCTATCACGATGATCATGACGTTCCTTGCCGGTGACAGACGATCATATGAGAAACAATCATCGCCGATAGTGAAGATTAAAATAAAAAATCGGTTCGTTACGATCTCAGGCTGAAATCTAGCAATCGCACTGAACTACTCTTATCTTCGGGGCGGCCTAATGACGTGCGTGCGGTGGATAGGTGGCCTTAGTAACGTCATCAGACTATGTTAGTCCACGGCTGGACATAGGTCTCCCCCAATGAGCGCCACAGCGCCCTTGTCTTCAGCTTGACGCATCCAGCATCTTACCTACCTTAGTAACGTAAATGTATACATATATTGCTACTTCGTCGCCGCGCCGTCATCTCGTTATCGGTGACGTTTCGATACAGACGGTGGACAAAGATTATTCAGATTTCAAAACTTATTCTTACAAAATAAGCACTTAGACAAACGGCGATAAGGTTTCGTTTCTTTCACTATCACGAAAAAATGTCACCAAAATATTGTCAGTTCAAATCAAACATAAAGATACTTCTGCATTTATATTTTTAGTATAGATGGAAATGTAGAGCGATGCTAACCGCAACCGCTTTCTTGGAACTTGCACTAATCGTTTAAAAGGTCATATTTAAGGAAATGGGTGAATTACCTACATTTACTATACCTACATATTTATTTATTGGTCGTTAAATAGTATTATATTTGAGAGAGTGACACTTTAGGGGCGCTGGCAGTGTTATAGCAACGAGTTTCTAACTTTCTTAGTTTAAATTTTACTAATCCGGAGAGTCGTGTTAATCAATTTTTGAATTCTTCAGAGCTACATCATCAATACATTTATTAATTGAGTCTGGCATGCATGAATTGCTTTTAATTAGGAAAAATTAATAAAGACCTTTGTCTACCTTTTCTAATTAATATAATATTATTTCCTCAGTACTGCTAAAAAAAGTCTACATACATATACATGATGTAAATACTAGAAATAAGCATAAACTCGCTGTTCCCACAACTAGACTACATAAGATAAGTGTATCTTTTAAAGGGCAATGTATACGCTTCTACAACAAAACTCCAAGTGAGTTGCAAAAATTTTCAATAAATAAATATAAAAATATTGTGAAGCATATTCTTTGTAAAAAGGCTTATTACAAAATATCGGATTATCTAGAAGATAAAAAAAATTGGAACGAGTTTTGCTCCAACTCAAAATCTAACAACTTACAGATAAGCAAATCATACGTATATGTACCTACTAGACACATAAGTTATGAACATACTAGTGGTTTCTTCTCACTTCTTCCACTGGTGGACAAAAAATTGAAGTGAACATCAATATAATAATGAATAGTATAAAATATGACTTGTCTAAGTGCTTATTTGTAAGCCTAAAGAAATATACTTTCATTTCATTTCAGTCTTTGTTTTTTTTTTGTTTACCTGGGACACCGCCATAAACTACTGTGTAAAGAAAAACAAAACATTTCTCGACTGAAAGACTTTCTCAACGGTCCGGACGGACAACATTATCAAACGTCAGCGTGACTCTGCGAATTACAATCTTATCGATTTTGTACTGTTTGAATTGGCAGGTGTATTATTGATAATAGAGTATATGAAAACCTATAAATTTCGATTATTTTGTTCCTATGAAAATGGGAGTACAACCTTAACATGTTTTGATAAAATTTTCAAATATTTGGTACTATTAGGCCCTGTTCAAATGCATACAGTTGCTGTCTGCACGGGCGGCGCGGCGAGTTGCCGTGACCGTATCTGAAAGGGCTCTTATAGTGAACCCCGCAGTATTCGTTTAATAAATCAGGTAGGAAATAAAATGTAAAAATAAGTTTAATGTGTTTTTATTCATCAATTTCATTAATAAGTAAAAAACGTATTACCTAATCATGTCCATCGCTTAGCTTTAAAAGCTTGAGTACAAAATATACAGACAGGAACATAATAAATAACTTAAATACAAGTAAATATCAGAACTCGAGATTCGATGCCTTTGGCACTACTAGACTAGTTCTGTATTTAATTTAAAATAATAACTTACAAAATGCACATTTAAATAAATTAAGAGAGCTTACAATAAAGACGGTTTTAACAATAGTTCTACATCTTTAACACTTATTTCGAGCAATATGAAACTTAAGTACGAGTAAATAAAGTGCTAAATGGATCCGAGTAAAATAGCTGCTTAAGTATCAAAAACTACGTTCAAAAAACATTATTTAAAGGACCGTGAGGTAAGGATAGTTGATATAAGACTGATGAAACGATTTCTACCAACTTAAACAATTATAATAGTATCTAATAAAATCGCTTGACTAGAAGCAGATACGATTCTACAATAAATGCCTAAGTACATTATTCCTAAACAGTTACTTACAACTTATTAGAAATGGAATAACATATCACAATTTAGGAATTGCGTAAATTTAATTTACGCCAACTTAAATTTAAACTAAAGCGAAATACTGATAAGTGATGTCAATATAATTTAAGTACATTTTAACTAAAAATTTAAGTTTAAGTATCTACACCGACTATCATTTACAAAATTTGTTAAATAAAGTAAAACCCTAAGGCGGCAAATTATATCTAAAATGTTAACCAAATAGTTATGGAACAAAGTAGCAAACTACTCACAGCAACGTTTGGCCCCATTTATTTATCTAAACTAAAATAAATATCGTTTAAGTACTAATCATAATACTGTCAGATTCAACGCCTTACAAACTAATAAGACACAGCTCAGTCGTTTGTTACGTATACTGTCACTTTATAAGTCTCTTCGTCGGTGCTTTTCCTCTTTGTCACTATGTTCACCTTCCTCCCCATTCTATTACAACCCATTTGAGTCTGCACTTTGTAAAGCACTACCCCCTCGAGTCTTTGTATTCACCACGTGAGCCTTGGTACTCCCCACTTCTATGAACTCCTAGGATATAGGGCACAACCAGGTTGATTCCTGGTTTGGACTACCTTGAGTCTTCGCGCTCTCTTCAGAGAGCTTACATTACACTGGCAATATTTCCATTGGTTTGTTGACTTCTTTTAGTTAAGTGCGGGCTCGCCTTCGAACCTCGCAGGCGCATTTAGATCGATTCCACCTCATATTTCGGTTCCTCTATAACAAAGAAAATCACATTGCAAAAACTAATTCAATAAAACAAAAAGAAATTTTAAATTCTAGGGAAGTTGACTTTAATATTCTGATTGGATAGGCAGATGTTAGGCATGAGAACACTAATAATATGAATGAAGAGCAGGAACTTCCCAACTGCTGGGCAAAGGCATCTCCAAGTCTCTCTAAGACCCACTTTTCTTTAAACTTTGCCCTGGAGTGTAGGATGATAAGGGCTGAAATAATAATGACTGGTTAAACCATTCAAAATAAAAAAGATGCAAAAATCAAAAGCAAAAGTTCACAAGACAATGGATGTCAGCTCATTGGCACCAGTCGCGTGTTGAGTTACAAGCAAACACATTAGGAAGAAAGCGTTCGTTAGAGAAGTACAAGTAGGTAAGAAAGGCTCGAGTAACGACGAGACAGCAATGTTTAGTTAACACAAGGACCGTTCCCCGAGAAATGACGATAAGGCAAGCGTTAATAATTTAAGCTCTAGACTAGACGAAGGATTCATGATGCATTTAGCAGCGTCAATACTTTATTGTTCAAAATCTCGTCCCAATGAAGGACAAAGAGTGACTAAATCTTGTGTCAATTAAATCGCGAAAAGGGTGCAACGTGCAAACGCTTTCTAGGCAAACATTCGTGCGACTACATTTAGACATCCATCGTCCTACGAACCTGCTTTTGACAGTCTCTGCGCTCCTCCAAGTTGGGACATTGACAGGCGCACTTACGGCGATTGAACACCTTGTGCTCCCCGCACTGGTCGGGGCTGAGGTCGCAGCAGCCGCAGCTAACGTGCTCCTCGACTGGGTACGTGGCGCAGTACTCCTTGTTGGTTTTAGAGTTGAACACGCGTATCTAAAACAAAACACATGGATGTTAAAGTGAGTCTAGCGTAATACTGTTGTATATTCTTCATTATTAAAAGAGATTATTATTCGTAGTCGTACGCTTTTTTGGTACAGTCTCACGTCCCTATATTACCCTATATCTTATAGGTTAGGTTCTGATTATTTGAATTGTATTTACTTTTTTTTAATATTGTATAACTAAAGTCGCCATTACATTACGCAAGTGCGCCTCCTAACTGTGTCAAGGTAGGTGTGAGATAAAGATAAGAAGCTCACCGGCACGTGTCTCATGACGGACTCCCTGGCGACGCAGCGGCCGGCCTGCGCGAACTCGCACAGCCCCACGCAGCGCTTCACCCACACGGCGCCCGGGCTCACCTGGGGAAACACACTCATTAACACACAACATTAAACACAATGCCTCATGACGATTTTCTCACGCAAATGAATTTTACGCGGATGTAAACGAGAAATATTCAAATTGCAGAAGACCTAACCGTGTTCTCAATCTGAAGGTGATGACGGTCGAAGCGTCTTGTGACCGACCGATAATAATCGATTATTGATTTCGTGTGAGTAATTGGGCTACAATTAGAAGCCGAGTAATAGTTATGTCGGCCCTATATGATAATGTGAAAGGTATGCAGATCTGTTGCCAATTCGGAACAAGATACAGAGATCACACTTTCAGTGACCTTCGTTGAATGTGAATTGCTTTCTCACTAACGACTGAAGTGGGACTTAGATTATATGGAAGAATCTTTTATCTTCTTAAATAGGTCAACAAACTGTAGAAGTCGTTTTAAAGTATTACTTATTTTATAGAGATAATGCGCACTGTGATTGAAATAAACGAGGTCACCAGATAAGACTATTGCGTTATTGAAAACAGTTAAAGTTATCTACATTCATTAACTAATTACCGAAGGAAGGAATTTATCTTGATCGAGCTTTCTTAACGTCTTTAATTAAAACAGAAACTGAATTATATTGAAGCACATGGCCTATTCCGAGAATTATGGAACTGATGCAATTTGCAGATAACTTAAATAAAATAAAAGACTTTTGAGGGGATTTAATCACGTGCCGTCATTGGGGAAGATTTTCTTTAGCATGTAGAGAAATCAATCCTGGCTAAAATTGTATTAGAGAAGAGATGCTTACCGTCTCGTGGCTGCCCCGGGGGTCCAGATGTATGAAGACCGGCTTGGGATCCCCGCACTGGGACTCTCCTATGATTTTGTCTCGTTCTCGAGCGTTGTCAGACCCGCAGACGACTGGGGACAAAATACATTCTATAAATTTTATGAAAATCCTGTACTGAAAGGTCTAAAAAGTTCTAAACTGAAGGCTTGACTACAGAAATTCAAAAATGCAGCCTTTAATAAGTTCTTAAATTTTTTACGGTAAGTATATAATTAGATAACTATATAAGTACATATGTTTGCATAATTAAAGTAGAACAAGAGTTGCATCATTGTCGAAAACGCCGGCGATGACAATCCTTAATATTCACCTTTTCCATACGATGCAATGAATTCACTTTTGATTGATGCCAATGGCGTGGCGTATTCATCCTTAGGGAACTTAGGGTTGGGCTTGTAAGCCGCCACCACCGCCACAAATATCACAATCCAAAAAAAAATTGCCATTATAATATTTTTTTTAAAATCACTTTAAACGTTTAAATTAAAATTTCTCTATATCACTTTCAGTTATCACTCAAGATCACTATCTAATTCACTGTTCACGATCACTAGTGGTGCGTGTTACTGGTCCGGTGTTGGGTTGTGTTCTGGTGGTTTGCTAGCGGTATGGTATTATAAGTATGCCTGACTGACTCAACTTCAGCACGTGTGAAGGAGGCCTGTCGTTACGTCACCAGCGCGTCGACGCTCGCTGTTTGCACAGCTGATTCTACGTCATACGCCTGCAATATCCTGAACCGGTTCAGGGAATGTTTCTCAGGAGTTCTTATTTGGTATCCTTATTGCCCTGGGTTCATGGAGACATTTCACAACATTTCTTTTCATATCTAAAGGTCGAAGAGCCGTTAATATCGTCATGCTACGGCCGAGATCACACGATTTTCGTTATCGTATTATCATAATCAGTTATCATGCTATTGATTTTAGAATTTTTATGAAATGGAAATGTTTAATTGATTGGAAAATCCGTGTGATTATCCAACCTCAGTAACCGCATACCTGAGTGATTGTTTATCAAATCCACGAACAAAGCTTGATTCGATAAGGTTCGATTACAAATGTTTATGAGAAGGGTCATCAATATATTTGTATTACCTGTATTACCTAGGCGGCGGCGCCTATGATGGATGAGCTACTCGTATTATAATACTTTAGATTACTATCTACACTTCTACATATTTGTCAAATGAATAGCTAATACTTTTGGAATTTATTAATTGACCTTATCTACTAACTTGCGTCGCTTCTAGCCTACTCTACTAAACTTTTCTGATCCTCATGCCTTCAACCTTTGATAACAAGCTAGCCTTCGGCCCGGTCATGGTTTCCGGCCTTGACCCTGTTGACTCAACACTTTCTGAGGTCATCGACCCAACCACGTGCTTATTTTACGACCCCGGTCAGTTTCTCTCATCCATTCACATTGATTTCAAGTTCTCTCTCCACTGTAGTCAAATATTTTTGACAATGAACCTTGGCAAAACCTTGTTAATTGCAAGGTTTTGTAACTGAACATTTTTCTAGCAAATTCTCTGAACATGACTAGCGTCTTGTTCCAACATGATGTAAGTCTTGTCGGGCCTGTCTCACGCATGTGCCAAATTACACCATAGATAGGCAACTGCCTACCAGCTCATTTGAATTATGAACCCTGCGTGTTTAGATTAACAATATAATCATTACGGTTTCCTCAAACTAGGCTAGTTAGCAAGAACTTTCAACTTTCAGCCTTAATTGCTCCAATGTATTCATTCGAATAAATTATGACATTTTCCTGGAAAATGTGGCTTTGATAAAAGGGCAGTAGTGAATCAACTAGGTTGTGACGCGCCATGTCGCCGTGACTGGCAGTTCAAGTACCACGCTTTCATTCGCCGCCTGAAGCATTGTGGTCCAATTCACAAGTTTTAATTTGAAGGTTCCATGTGATTCATTCCTGTTTAACTAAGCCACGTTTTCAGAAAGTATTGTTTGAAGAATTATACTTACAGATGACAGTCTACGCACCTAGTTCCGAAAGTTGTAACATAAACGTACTATACGGGCTCCGAATCGTACGATAGCTATTTACGTTGAGATAATTCGGATAATTTCCGCAGCATCTGTGTTAACACAAACTTCAGCACAGAAATCTTTCCGGCGATCCTGAGCAGTTACTGGTGATGTCATTGATATTTTCTTACCTTTCAGCTAATTGTCACGGAAATTCCTCCGACCGGTCTGTCGCAGCACGCCCCTCTACGATACGAGCCAAGTGTGTAAAGTCACGTCTGTTTGTACAGTGATATATCATTAGGACAAGTACCTACACGTCGTTTTGTGAATGGACTGAGTTATCAATCACTATTGTCATTCGGTAGGCGGTTCCAACGTGCGGCACTTTAGTGGCCTTGAGTTAAGTGTGCTTCAAGAAGTCTCTAGATTGCATCAGCTGTCCTAGAAAGAATTGGTCTACATATTTTGTCAAACGTTAACCTTTCTTAGCTAATACTTTCCTTTATTACCTCATGGTGGACTTTGTTCATTGTTGTTTGCTTTCTCTCAGTACCTAGCCAACGTTTATTTTGTAACGTTGTGCAATAAGATGAAATTATCTGAATGAAGACGGTATTGGTTGGCAGTTCTGTATCCTCTATCGGTATCAGCTCCCGACTGGTTTTGCATTATTTACTTAGAGATAATGCGTAAGAGGTTAAGTATAGCTACAGATTATGCCAATATTTAAACACCGTTTATTTTTAATTTGCGATTGATTCGATTTCTACTTCCCCCAATCGCGAAAACTTCGTTCATAAAATTAAATTATTGTACAACGCAACTGAAACAAAATTCTATATTTTGCGGCGCGCAATTATAAAATAAATTGCTGGCGCCTTTTCGAGTAGGTAAGCGAGTTGCTCAAAGGTTATCAAAATAATCACCAGATTAGGTAGCTTCTATGTTTGAATAAAGATACACGTGATGTGACACACACCCCCTGTGATATTTCGTGAAATTTTTCAAACCCGAGCCTCTAACCTAACCTAACAATACCTTATCACTACATAGTATAAAACAAAGTCGCTATCCGCTTTCAGTCTGTCCCTATGTACCTATGCTTAGATCATTAAAACTACGCAATTAACGGATTTCGTTTTAAATAGAGTGATTTAAGAGGGAGGTTTATAAACCATTTCACACATACCACGCGGGTGAAGCCGCAGGGCGCAGCTAATCTATACTAAAGTATTATTACACACAAGTTGAGTGGAGACCGCGACTTGGCAAACGTAGTGTTCCTACACCGCCCTTCGGCCAGGCGGGATGACGACCTACGAAGGACTGTCGGCAGACGCTGGGTGCGGCAAGCTGAAGACAGGGCGCTATGGTGCTAATTAGGAAGGCCTATGTCCAGCAGTCGACAGGATAGGTTGATGATAAGGTGTACAAATGATGTACAAGGTCGACTGATCAAAGTTTTAACCGCTCCAGTTGCTGATTTGCACCTCGGCGCACGCCCAAGGCGCGGTGGTGGCGGCACCGCGGCGCGGGGCGGCGGCGCGGGGCGGCGGCAGGCCCGTCATGACGTAGGCTGACCCGCGGACAGTTATCCGTGACGACACGCGCCGCTTTTTGTGCTTCCACGGAATGGAAGCAGGATATCGATGACCTAATTACATGAGCATGCGCCGGATTCTCTGTTGTGTAACATTCCGCTGAAGCGAGGCCGTGTGACTCATGGAACCTGTGCCCGCCGGCTATTATCTATTGCAGTTTTTCCTTATTGGTGAATTTTTGGCGAAAGCTGCGCCGCTAATAATAAAACTTGTATCTGTTACGTCTACGGGGCGTGAAGGATGAACCGGCGACGAATAAACAGGGGCATCCGCATGACAATCACTTTCTGTTTATATGTAGAAGTATTCAACAGGTACCTCTACGGAAGTTTAAAACAATTGATTAAGATATATTTATGAACACTCCACTAAGAATATAAACTCGTGGCGCCTATTCCGCATTCAGCGTCCCGTCCCACGGGATTCTTCAGTAATTTTTGATTTATGCATTGTCAATAGAGTCGCTCGCATTTCTCCCAACTGAATCACGCCGCATTCCAGACTCTTCGTCTTGGGATCGTATGGACATGATCTTATTTGGGGATTGCTGCCAGCGACTGTCTTTCATACAGTAAAACGGTTTAACTAGACAGGAAATGTGACTTATGGTACCTAGTATGGACGCAAAGTCCTTCATATTATGATGAAAATAATGTTTCGACTGTAAAAAGTAAAATTAGTAAAGGGGCGGACTCTATAGCCGTCTGTAGGATAAACCTAGCCTACACATTATCCAAAGGAAACCTGTGTGTGCAATATCCATCTGAGAAGTCTAATGAATAAGGCATTATTCGTTTAATCCATGTAAAGGTCAACATTAACAACGACTAATTAATAATCTGTAGTTTTGAATATGATATTAAGGATACGATATTGATCCCATTCAGAGTGATAGGTACATCAGCGAATGCATAGAGGGAATCTCCCGTAGCTTGGGTTTTCCCACTAGCAAGTGCAGGTTCGATTACGGCAAAACCCGGGCACTAAAGCTGTGCCTACAAAAACCAGACCTTGCACGGTGCAATTCCCGGGAACTGCACTTCAACTAGATTTTTGCATCCTATCCTAATAATCTGTTCTTAATAATATCTATTAAACAAAGTCGAAAGTTTGTGCCGGTTGTGAGATATTTGGGCGAACCAACCAACGCCAAATCGGTGAATCGATCGGGAGCATAAATCTTTGGCCCTAGAATAACACTTTTTATTAAACTACGAATACTTTTATTCTGGGAAAAAAATGCTGGACAAATAATGCCCACGTACGTGCGGTGGTATCGGGGTAGATTTGCCACCTTAGTTTACTTTTTTTAGTTAAAGTTTTTCGAAGCCAGTCTAACAACCTAGGGCAAAAAAACGATTGACTGTTTCCCATATTTTCGACGTTTTGAAACATGCACATAAAAGTATTTATCGGCATTTTTATACGTAAGTATACCAAGAACATCTCATCCTAAACGCATATACCGTCTCTCGTTCCGTCGCGTGTAAAAAATAAAAAACCATACCTCTAGACTTCAAGAACGACCTAAAGAATCCTTGTAGATAACCCTAAGGTAAGAGACAGCAACTATAGCTTGTGAATCAGCCACCGATTGGCTAATGGTGAAGACATTCGATTCTAATCAAATCTTGATCTCATATCTGAAAGTTCCCGGCACGTTTAGATAACAGATGATTCACAATTCAGACAGGTGTAAATGTGCAAGTATGTATTATGAGGAGTTTCACAGAGGGCTCGTGATTACTATAACACAAATAACGTTACCTACCCATATTATTATCAAGAATTCTAAATATTTTTGTAAACATAGGGGTTAAAAAACCATAGTAATATTGATAGCAAATATTTTCCTGGATTGATCTACTTATCATCAGAAAATTAGAAATGAATAAATAATTTGCAGAAGACATCATTTCATTTATCTCTCATCCGTTTTTGTACTTGATTCAGTGATTGCCTTCTGTTGCTTTGTGCTTTGTCTGTTATTATCAGATTTTGTTAAGTTTTCGTTCATAAATGTCCTAGTCGACATAGGTATCTTATTATTATTTTTAAGTTACTTAAAAAATATAAACTTTCTGTTGGAGTCTCAAGGCAATATTTATTTAATCTCATAGCCATATAATGAAGTTATTGTCTATGACAGATTAATCGAAGTCCTGCAATAAAACATATTCAAGACACTTCTGTCACCTGTTAGGCTCAACTCACACCAAAAGAGCGTCGAAGCGCAGCGAAGCGGAGCGCAGTTTCAGTGTCATATGAATTTTAACTTTATTTTCATTACAATAAAACTTATTATCGCATGAGATGCGGATGCCCGCGGCGCCGCGGGAATTCCGGGGAATTCGACTCGTAGTTCGTCGTAGTCTAAATAACTAAACTAAGAAGTGGTAATTCATAACTGAATTGATACAAAATAGACGTTTTTAAAACAAACAATCGCTGAGCTAGTCTATTGATACAGAGTATGATGAGATGCTTAGTATCTCTATCTACTAGTTTCCATTTCGCATGGCGGTATTGACAGATATTAGATTTGTGGTATTTGATATGGCCTGGAAGAAATCTCTACTAAGCTATATAAGGCCTCTAAAACACAATTGCAGGAGGTACTATTGTTTTATAATGTGGCGTCTTTTTTATGTGGTGTTTTTTAATGTACGTAATAAAGAGTTGTGTATTGTATTGTAGCGTGAAAATACTAGTAACGATTCCGCGCAAATTTTATCTGATATGATTTTTATTTATTTAATTAATTAATTAGAACGGCACAATCACCAATTACATTAATTTTTTATAGTTCCAAACAAAACATTAGAAATCAGTACGTATAAAATTATATAAGATCAAAATGAAAAATGAAAAACAAATTGATCGAACGAAATGCAATCATCAGTCATCACATCACACACAAGCCGGTGCACACAATCAACGAATCACAAACGCATTTGGTTGCAATTGCAATGGAATTCTCTTCTCAATGTACAGGTGAAGAAGTTTGTCAGTAACCCACTTCACTGTGCACTAAGCACCGAGCATACACCCTTAGCCAAAGATTTAAATCTTTGCCTGCTGATTGATGAGATTGCATGCTGATTGTAGGAGGGTAATGAAAATTAGTTGAAACATCGGTTCGAGGCGTGAGCGTGAGAAACGAGTAGGTAGATAATGTTCTCAGATTATTTGTATGTACACAAATATTTGGATGATTAGCTGGCTTCTAGAATTAGTTTTACGTTAGGAATAATGTGTTCTTTGCATACATTATGTACGTTGTGGTTTCTGCCTGTCTTTGTCATGGATTAAAATATCTTACGGTTCCTACTAAACTTACGTTCATTTCAATCATGTAAAATCTCATTACTACCCAAAGACATAGCCTACGACGACACGTTCTGATCCTGCGTAATTAATTGCCTAGGTACTAAAGATAATTATGATATAGCATACCTAGCAATGTAAAAATCATTTAAACATAGTAAAAGTACCCAGAATACTAGAAGAGACAAATATTTTTTAATATCATCGTTTTTTAAGTACCTAACGTACTATGTAGTTATAGGAAATTATATAAATATTCTGATCTTCAAGTAGGTACCTACCTGCCGACTAGGTACAATATTATATATTTCCTGAAAATGACGTAAATCAATAATGGATACCTAAACTCATACCTAATCATTGATAATTTTGCGTAAATTGTAATAAATCACTGATAAATCATAAACTAAAGTTTGCAAAATGGAAAACCCATATTTTACTTACGTGTCAAATTTTCTACGTGGACGTCGATAATATGTATTGTGTTTCTATATCGGAGATCGAAGATAACTCTTTCATTCCTCGGACATTATTCTGAAAAATACAGAGCTAATGAAATCTACTACGTAGTCTTCATCGTGATTTACGCTGATTTAGTACATTTCATTAACTACAGCAGTTATCCAGAGAAGGTCGTTAAAAAGGCTCCTATGCGGAGCGCGCGTAGGTAATTTTGAGGCCATAGGTCGAATTTATTGCGCAGAAAACATGGGTGCCACTCTTTATATGTCAGGAATCCTATCACATTGTCACCTGTTCTCTCCTGCCGACACCATGACTAATCATTCATAACTTATAACCTGCGCAGTCAAAACAAAACCGGACAGTTTATTAACAAATATTATACCTAGAGCACTTGCAGTAGATGGCGAAGTGACTATCTACTAGCGAACACTTCCCAATCGTCTCGGTGGATGCTCTCAAGTTTAGTTTTTCATTTATAAGCTCATTTGATGCTCATTTACGAGTTTAAAGTTATCTGTTTGATGAATGAGCATGGATGGCGTTCAAGACAAAAGCAAATCCATATCGTTACGGTAGCTACGTAGAAGCCAAAATAAGAATTTAAATGCGAAAGTACTAACTGAATGCTTGGATGGTTGATTGTTGCATAAATTACACCTTTTCAAAGTAAAAAAGTAAAAAGTCAAAAGTAGAAAGATTTTTATTTTGTAAGAACAGAGACACTGACAAATCGGTCTCCACTCAGCATGTGCTGGTAGAGCAGATCGTACCATAGCAGTGGTCTTCCAACAACTGAACAAAACTAAACGAAATCTAATATATAAAGATTTCATAATAAAGTATATCTACTAATCGGATTGCAAATGGAGAAGTCTTGTTTTTTGGTGATTGTTACTTCTTGATGCTAAAACTTCTGATCGCGTGAAACTTTACTTAGCTGGATCTGTAATAAATAATAAATTGTATTTCAGATTTGAACGGATGACATGCGGAACTGAGCGACATCTGGCCAAGCATTAACATCATTTACTTACACATAAATCAGTTTAGATAAAGAATTTTATTTCTCAAAAGAACAAAGTTCACACAATATTCTTAAGCTTACTATGTTTAAAAAAATATATATTATGCTAGTATTGTTATACATAGGTAAGAGTTTACGTTATTTTACATAGATATTGCATTCAGTTTGTCTAACTTATTTTTGTTACAAATGATTACATCAATGATGACTTTATACCAATTGCCGGATAAACGCGTGCGCGGGCGCAGGTAGACGCTTATCGTTGATAAATCTCAAGTGACTCTCGCGAGATAATTTCAAGCTTCAATGATTTATCAGACGTCGACGACCCTCCTAATTCGTATTAGTCACCCAGCTTGGGATTCCCTACTCGAAAGAAATGTAGAGGTAGTCATGAAGAGATAACGGCATCGGTGACTATGTACCTATTTGCATAATGTGGATATAACAGGTGAAAGTGAAACCATTCCATTGATAATATCACTTTTTTACTTAATTATGAAGACCAATTATTAAAGGCGATAATTCGACGACTTCGATAACCGACAAAATGGCCAAAATCAAGTATTTTACTTTGTATAAAAATTGAGATCAAAAATGGCTTTGAAAGTAAAATTTTAATTGGTATTGATTCTGTCTTGCGACGTGCTTAAATCTGTAGAGTTAATCGAGTATTCGGGTGACACTCTACCAATTCGTAATGTTAACTGCGTCTGATTATAAGATGTCAAATGAAAATTGAAATCAGTCTTCGGTTATAAAACTCTTCGCGGTTTGGTTTGTCTGTTCATTTGCCTTCTCTATTTCAGCCACTGAACTGAAAGTCGTCACTACACGAGCTTGACTCACTTTCCTAGAAGTACATAGGTAAACTTTACTAACTATTAAGAGCTTAACAGCTTAGTTTGGTTCACTTGGATTAACTAGGCTGACTCACCAGCAGTTTATTTAGAACTAGATGCACCCCGCGGTTTCGCCCGCTTGGAAATCTATTTGTCAATTAGTTTATAAACCTTCCTCCTCTCGAATCACTATATCTATTAAAAAATACCGCATCAAAATCCGTTGCGTAGTTTTAAAGATCTAAGCATACATAGGGACAGACAGACAGCGGGAAGCGACTTTGTTTTATACTGTGTATCTGTGATGATGTTTGCGCCGTTATTTATTTGCGCTTTTGATAGTTTTTCATAATCATTGTGATTTGCTCCTTTCTTGTGGCGTGACTTTGTCCAGCTTCGTACCTACTGATATCGGTGAACCGGGTTGAACCGTGTTTCACGTCTCTATGTTTACATCTAAATACGGGGATAGATTTTGGATATTTTTGGGCAATTGTATCTCATAACTATGAAATAGAGATTTTTTTAATAGATTCAGGGGCTACTTCGTGGAAAACCATTTCTACCAACAATTCTGATACGTTTGATTTCGCGCGTTTCATTGTTATATTCACTACTATCTAAAATGCGATTCGCCTTCAATCATCGGAAATTAGGTTGAGTGTTAGTGACTTAGCGTTTTTTGGTATTCGGAATCGTATAATATATATATCTATAGTGTGTTAGACATTATTTATTGTACTTAGGTACAAATTATTGAAATCTATTTGGCAAGAACTACGTCATTATCCAGAAAATGTATGACCCACGCCCCAATTTGGGCCGTGCGTGTGAATCGTGCAAGGATATTGTAATGTGTGCTCCACACATTATCGTAATGACAACAATTCAATTACATCGTCGTCGTCACCAATGTACCTACAGTTGAGGGCTGTGACTCAAAATTATAATAATATCTCTATGTGATGTGGGTAACAGTAGCTTGGCTAAGGACACCAGAAATTTCAAGATCCCCGTAATAAAAATAGCTTACTAGTGGCTATTTGAGTTTCAATAATTTCACCACTTTGCTATACAACTTATCATCATCATCATCGACAGCCTACAGCAGTCCACTGCTGGACATAGGCCTCCCCCAATGAGCGCCATATCGCCCTGTCTTCAGCTTGCCGCATCCAGCATCTACCTGCAGTCTTTCGCAGGTCGTCATACCACCTGGTCGGAGGGCGTCCTACACTACGTTTACCGAGTCGTGATCTCCACTCAAGAACACGTTTCCCCCAGCGGCCGTCGGTTCTTTGCGAGATATTCTAGTGAAATGCCCTGAGGCTGCTCTACCTTCAATGGTAGAGCATCTCTTAGAGTTACCGAATGAAGTTGAATCATGAAATGGTACGTAGCGTAGATATCCGAAATTGGGTAAATACTTAACGTTTTTCCCATGACGTTATTGGCTCTTTTCCTTGTCGCTGCTTCAAAATGTCGCTCATATCGGTAATTTGGATAAGTGCAGGTAAGCTACCGTAAAAAGGAAATTCTGTTTACGTATCTACTACTACCTGGTGCCGGTAATTTCCCATACTTTCCTGCCCTTGTATTTGTATGCAGTTATGCGGTTTGGTAATTCCGGTCTATTAATAGCCACTTACCAACCTTTATATGTAGAATTAAAACCACAGAATAACGGTACAGGGTATATATACGTGACAAGTGTATGAATCCGAAATGCCGACTTTGGACCCCGAGGTTATAGTTTTGTTTTAATTCTAATTTTAGAGAGAAAAAATGTGTAAATAGTTTGTAGCACCCTGTATATTAATAATAATAGTCCATCCATCCACCACAATAGCCTGGTTTTATTTTTTTCATTTTTTTTACAATAGTCTCTAACCTGGCGGATACCATCTTTGGGTGTATCATATTGTGCACCCGAGGATGATACCCGCTATGTGTAGCCATCGCCTTTAGATTAACTCTCTCAAAGGCCCTCTGTGCTGATGGCTTCGGCCCCACGCAAGCCTTCCAAAGGACCGGTTCACTTTATGGCCCGAGATCATGGTAAATGAGAGACATAATAATAATAATCATTTATTTCAGACCATAGAAAAGTAACAGATCTTAATTAACTTATTCTACGGTCCATAGTAATATATACCTTAAAACTAGCATACATAACATATAAAAGGACTAAATGATTAATAATAACACGCTTCTTTTTATTACGAAGACAGCGTGTAGATGTCGTACTCAGGGTGTCAGCTGACGTCCGTCGGTGCACGGCGCGGGCGGTGCAGCGGTGTCCCGTTGCAGGCGGCCAGTGAACCTTCGAAACTTGACACCCTTCGTAATTAAGTACCACCACCCTTAATAATAATGATTTAGCAGAAACCTCCTGGGGCGTGCTATACCCCTATAAAAAGTAAATAAAATAAAATAAATAAATAATGCTGGACAATTCACACAGCATTATCCTCACGGTAATCAGAGCTTGTGTTATGGGTACTAGATAACTTATATGTATACCTACATAATACAATACATTAGACAAATAGATCTTTTCTATTATACATATAAAACGGCCAGAACACCCGGAACAAATATCTGCAGATCGCACACAATAGTTCCGAGGCGGGAATCGAACCCACAGCGCGCCACATCGGTCGTCAAAAAAACCTATATAGGTATAGATATAATTGATGATAATTCATGAGCTCATTCACCCACGATTCATTTTCTAACTCTAATCAGCCTTTACTACGCTTTACACTTACTCCACAAACGACCTTACTAGTTTCATTCATAACGCCTCTATCAATGCAACCTTTACCACCAATCAAATCTCTGCTTTATTCTAACGGGCGAAGGTCAGAAACGTAATGACTACAGAGATTTTGCGAATGTATCTGTGCTAAAGTTATTCCAAAGCCTACTGTTGTTGTGATAAGAGTGAAATTCGAGGTGCGTGGGTCGGACACACGTGCGACAGGTGTGCCAAGTCAATGGAGTGATGTGGGCGCGTGGCGGCTATCTTATCGCGGAGACAGATGTGAGGATATCCGAACCAATTAATTGATTGTTGGAAGTTCCCACAGTTCAAATAGGCCTCTTTCACCACTTTCTAATGCTGCAAAACTGGGGATAATTCTTATTTGTCCTAACAAAGTAAGGCTTTAGACCATAATGATTTGTAAGGCGATAAGAACAAAGATTTGATAAGAAAAGTCGAAGTTATACTTTAAGAGTGCCATAGTTATTCTTATTATAGGTATCTAATCTACCTAAAAAAATAAATCCGTGGACGGGGTATAGTTAGAAATATTGTAGGTTATTTAATTATACACACACAGTTAATTACTACTTTAGACTAAAACTACTACTACTACGAGGTAGCTAACACCAGATTATTTGACGATTGAGACCAGTGACCAGCTTCGTCACTTAAATTAGTTAAATTAGAATCATGGTCAGCCCTCGATTCCTTGCAATCGCCGGAATCACAGTCCACTTCTTCAACATAAATATTTTCGACACTTACCCCGAATACTCAAACGCTACTCAGGTAGGTATAGGTAAGTAAGCTCATCTCAATTAACGAATTTCTGACAGATTATCATTGAATACTATAAAAAAATCGCGACTTGAGAGTGAGACCTGAACATGAGATGCGTTAGAGTATTCGGGCGTATTAAGATCTTCCTCGTGATCAAAAGTCGAAGTCGAATTAGTCTCAATGCTAAACGAATACCACCAGCTCTATACTTCGGTACTTTTTCCATAATGTGATCTAAATCTTTATTAACTATGAAAATTACAATCATTTAATTTAAAAAAAATAGTTTTTCTTTCAAGTTATTCTTTAGGAAAATTGTTTAGAGAACTTTATCTTACAACTTTGCGATTAAACAGGCCTCATAATATTCAATTTAGTTTTAAATAAACCTTCAAATAATAGGAGTAGGCAAATATTTTGAGACATCCATTCATCGATTAACCGGATACATATGGCTGCATCGAGTTATTTTATTATGGAATATAAAATACTTTTGTAATATTGTCTTTACCTGGTTTTGGGTTTGCTATGAGTTTAAGATTGCTAACGTAGCGGTATTTTTAGACTATTTAGTCTTTGAATTAGTAAAGTTTAACTTTAGATAGAGTACCTAGGTACAATACAATACAAATACGCTTTATTGCACATCAAACACAGAAAAACAGTAAAGAACAAAGATACAGATGCACAATGGGCGGCCTTATCGCTAAGAGCAACCTTTGGATGGACACGTAGCTATAGTACAGATTATTTTTGATAGTTATTAGGTACCTACATATCTAAAGTTAAAAGTTATAGATAATGTTCATTTAATCACTATAGGTAGCCTATGCAACTTTTTTCCCCTCTTTTATTTCGTCATCGTTATTTCAGAGCATGTTCTGAGAAGAGATCACACGCCTCCTTTTATTTCGGGAGAGACGGTTGGGCGTCGGCACTCATCAATCACCGGAGATCAACCTCGTCACAGCGACCAACCTGATAGGTACCTACAGATAATGGCGTATTTTAGACGCGGTTAGGTAATTTACGTATTTATAATGGCATTAACGTTGATTGACTGTTCATTCTCTCAAAACGAATTACTGTAAGTATAACACAACCACTTTATTCATTCTTTTAAATCGTGTCTATTTATAACATTATAGGAACCAAATAAATACAAAATGTTGAATTTTATGTACCTACCTATGTTTTTTTTCTACGAGGATCCAGTGAGTGAGTAGGTACCTTACCTACGAGTTGAGATCTAGGCTAACCGGTTAGCAAGGACGAAATAAAACTTGTAAGGTTCACCTAAAACCTGGTTTCAGGCTTTTTAGTCCAAAGCATTTTTCTGTAAAATGGGTATCAAAGACCTTTTGAATACGGTAGTTAGGTACCTATACCTAGGAACCTAGGAAAATAACTAGATCAGAATACGCTTAAAAACCTAACGTCTAAAACGGTGGTCTAGAATCAACCCTTTTCTCTAATAGGTACCTTACCTATACCTGCGTCATTTATTTATTAATTATTAGGTACTATTACACAGTTTGTAAATGTGTAACTGTACTGTACCTACCTACTGTGCAGATCAAGAAATTGAAACGCTTAGGTACCTACTAGAGATCTATTTAGTTTGCATTGGTCAAATTTTGGACATTCAGTATTATTGTTGTGGACTGTTCATAAAGAGACGAGAACCACTCAAAAAAGGAGAGATGATGATGATATGATGTAATGTATGACATAAAAAATTTGTTTAGGGAAAAATTCAAAATGTTTCCAACTTAAAAAAGCAAAATAACCAGAGAAAAATATGTTAATCACAATAAAAAGCAGTACCTGCATACCGGTCCTAGCAGCATGAATTCTTCTAAAAAAATTGCGAATGACAATTGCGCAATTCATAATCATCAAATAAATTTAGGAATCAGCCAAAGAGACCAAATGGCATCGGAAGGTGTAAAGTAAAGTAAAGTAAAGTAAAAAATCATTTATTTCTTTAGGCTTACAAAATAAGCACTTACACACTACAAGACAAGTCATATTTTATATATAAATTATTATCAAATAAAATTATTTTACTGTTCACTTAAATTTTTTGTCCACTAGTGGAAGAAGTGATAAACGGTAGTATCTGTCATTATTATAGCGGTATTTTATAACATTGACATTACATCACTACACCACACTAACTTAATGATTATAGGTGCCTAGCTGAATCATCATCGTGCAATCATCCAAATACCTACCCACCAACGGACATAGATCAAAGGTCTGCGCCTAAAGTGCGATTCAATAAACGTACCGAAGGTTCAGTGCGGGGTATCTGCTCGCTGGTTCAATTCAACACGTTTATTTTAACGCATAGCAACCAATTAATCCGCGTGTACTGTACCTAAGTAGATAGGTACCCACGTGCCTAATTATCTCAAAAGCGATAATAAAATTTTAAATTTTCCACTTAGAAAACATTGCAGACATCTTGGAATTATTTTTGTGATAATGCTAAACTTTAAAATTTCGCCAATTCTTTGGTTTTTGCTTTCTAAATAATGTTGCATAAGTTTCGAGGTATTAGTGTAGTGATTCATTGATGAAGCACGGGTGGGACATGTCAATGCCACTGGTTGTGCCACTGGCCTCTCCAAGTCATTACACGTTATCTCGTTGCTACGTGCGTGCTGTCTTCCACGTGTTGTGATGTGGATGACACGCTTCAACAGCTTCAGCTTGCGATTTAGCGTGCGTTTTCCTGGATATAAACTACCTATGTAAATAAACTACCTGTGTAAATAAACCACCTGTGTATATTATTGGCGACTTTTATAATTACACAATACTAATGTGGAATTCGTATGACCGATTTGTAGGTCTGTATATATGTATTATACTTCATGATTCCTTACTAGATTACATTCCTTTATTTTTTTACCTAAGTCCTAAGTACCTATATTATATTTAGTTAGTTCCAAACTTTCAATAATTAGGTACTACAAATAAGAAAAGTAAATATAACTAAATATGTTGGCAAACCATGATATGAAATACAGTTATTTGCTCACGTTGTGATAGCGGTATTTGCGATAAACTTGTTAAGACTTGTAAAACACTATCAAACGGAGGATGCCCTGACTTTATTTTGAGTGCGGGATTCGACCTATGATCTTGACGTCACAGTAATTTTATGAACAATTGCTTTCCTTTCCTCACCGTTTGTTAATGTATATATATTGCAGTTGACACGGCAGCACTAGTCATCTAGTTATATTGTTAGTTACATAAGACTTAAGTTAGGTATGTGATTTCAGTATGTTATGTGATTCACCAACTTCGGAACCATTGCAGAAAAACTACCTTTAACGACGGCCAGATGATTTCATGATCTCGTACCGGTACCTGGTAGATAAGATAGTGTGTCAAGGGATTTTGGGCTATAAAAGTTGTGGAACGTCTCATTATTTACATTCTATAATTAGGTGTGATATTTTCGTAACTGATCAACTAAACTAAACACACTAGGTGTTACGTACGGAGTGACGAAACATTTTCATTTCAGAGTTAGTTACTGTTACTACTTGGTATTTAACCAAATTAATTACCTGCTTTTAATAACCAGGTTCTATATAGGTATCATTAAAAATTAGCATTTATGTTTTACTTAGGTAAGTATTGATACTTTACCACAACTGTTTTTTAGAAATATCCCAATAGAGCAGACACCGAATCTCAAATTGATCTTAAAATAATGTCATAAGGTCATTTGATTGCCCATTTCGAAAGGCTAGACTAGACCACAGTCCTAAACATTGTTTTTTGTCATCAATGAAAGGTTGTTTCTTGACGATTGACGTCATTATAAAGCTACATTGGAAGGTACTGTACAGTTTTCTATCCGGTTGGTTATTCGAGGAACGTCAATCACTAACTTTTTGTTCGGAGAAGCACAAGAGATATAGAGTTTTTTTTTCAGTGGGTGCTGTGTTGCAAATCATGCATCCTCTTTGAGACATAGATTTCTTTCGAAACTTACTTTTAACAATTTGATATTGAGCTTCCAATTTATTATTTACTTCATATTTTTGGAGTTATAAGTTAACTTTGTTACATTAATGCACTTAGAGTCGGACATCGTTTTCTTGGGATAGATAACTAACACACCCATTTTACAGTTCCCGTAAAAGGTATGTCATGGTTCTGAAATTCTTGGCAAAGTTTCCAAATTCCTGCGTCAGTCTACGTAAATCAGTCTCTTTTATTAAAATCGTGATTCACGATTCAGGATTAAAAATACGTAGCGCATGTTGATGTATGTCTAAATATTGACCGGTAAAAATACTACAGAAAAATGTGAAACGGGCGGTAAACAGCTTACGGAATTATCTCGTGATTCAGAATATTGAAGAAGAGCAGATAAACAGTTTCTACTTAAGGGTTGAACTGCTTGTGAAATCGGTAGCTATACAATATTAGTGCTGAAACAAGAAAATGCGAATACTTACTTGTTATTGTTTAACTAACTTTTAAGAATGCATGGCATATCGATGGCTATATTTACGCTTGTATCCTTTTTAATCTACTTAAATATGGTAGGTAGTTAAGATTAGCAACAAACCGCGTAAAAAATATTTTCAAAACCGTTTGAAATATATTCAAATACGCAAATTACAATTTAAAAATAACGCCTCCTCAAAAATGTAATCAGTGCCACTTACGATGTTTTTAAAAGGGTCGATATAGTAAGTATGGCGTTTATTGTGATTGCAGCATCAGAGTATCCATCATGAATTCATGATACGTGAAATCCTGTCCGTATTAAATTCAGAAAATCACTGTGCTCTTTTCCAAGTTTCGTCATCGTCGTTGTCGGTGCGGGCGCAGTAACATTATAAACCTAGGTGTGGTGCGGGTGCGTGCGGCAATGACGAGGAACGTACGCGCATCGTCATTGCGTGTGTGTGACGAAGTGACGATGGCTATTAGCTTTCTGTACATTACAGATCTCCCTTTATGCACTGTACTACATACCTACTTATTTATATATAATGCAAGTTAATTGAGGCACTTCTGCTTGTGGCTTCATTAGCGTGGATAATTTTCATTGTACGCTGATACATCCACTGCTGAAAATATTCAATTCAATTCAAATTCTTTATTATCATCAGACAACATAGGTCCATAAAAAATACATACACAAAATTACAAAAAAGAAAATACAATTACAACGAAGAAAATAAAGCCAAAATAACTAAACTAGGTAAGTAATTTCACCCAGTGGTGTCGTATTGGACAGTCATATTTATTAGATATTAGTTTCAGGATGCTGTTGTAACTACCTGTCACTCTACTCATCAGAGATGCCACTCGCTTTCGCATAATTGCCGCGAAGCCATCTGTGAATGTATTAGTGAACATCTCTGATGCACTGCATTAACGATGCAGTGCATCAGAGATGTTCACTAATAGGCAGGCCCAACAACATCCTGAAAATGTTATTATATTGAATACGTAGGGCGTTAAGATCATCTTTGAGATCATTAGTAATTATATGTCCTAAGTACTTAAATTGTTTACAATATTTAATTCTTTAAAATAGGCATCCCTCCCCCAAACGACGACGGACCACGAATAGCGATAAATCCTGAGTTGCCGCCCGCCCGACTCCCAGCATGTCGTTGGTCCATCTACTATTAGAAGGTACCTATTCGCACACTCCGTTTAGCATTGCATCGCGGTCGCCACTCTACTCCCCAACACGGTTATCGGTTCTGCGAGCTATATGCCCTGCCCATCGCCACTTTAGTCTACTTATTCTGTGAGCTAGGTCGGTTAATTTGGTTCTACTACGGATTTCTGTAATCCGGATTCTATCGCGTAGAGAAACTCTATGCATAGCTCTCTTCACAGCTCTGAGAAAGTTGTGTAATCTTATCAAAATATGACCGGTCTTCTTGAATCTTCGTGAATCTTTATTTTTTACAAATAAGCACAAAGTGCTTATTTGTAAAAAATAAAGAAAAAAATATACAAAAAAAAAATAAAGAAATAAAAACTTTTCATTTTCAGAATTAATAAAATCACACTCATCTCATAAAAGCGTTTCCAAGTGTTTAGTTGTATGGTTGTGCTCAAACTTTATATGATATCATCATTCAGTAGGTAAATAGTATTCCAGTTGAACTGTCCTAAAAACCTAGCCAATTAATGTAGGTAGCCCACCAGGATATGCCTGCTAAAATCCGTAATTAATCATAGCATAACACAAAAAGATTTGCTTTCAAAATATCACAGGCGTTTTGTAGAAACTTACTTGGAATGAAATCCACGTAAGTTTCTACAAAACGCAACACCTTCTGCAAAAAACAATAATTTTTTCATCGTTACATGACTCATTTTAAACTTTTAGCTGTAAAGCTTTTTAATTTTCCTTTAATTGACTTCTTTGATAATGGCAATCTTTTTTTAAGATTTAATTTTCCTACATAATCTAATCTTATTACGGTTTTTGACAAGTAGATGACGATAAAGTTTTATGTCAAACTTTTATTTCTTGTTGGCAACACTCTTGTGCTTACACGTCAAATCATCGAATGGTTTTTGTGATTTGATTTTCAAGATTTTCTTTTCTGTTTAGCATTTGCTAATAATATTTGATGTGATATTACATAAATGAAAAGGTGGACGATCGTTAAATGAGTAAAAGTAGTACATAACATTCCTCATACTTTGTAAACTAATGTATTGAAACAGTTCTAAAGTTAGTAAAAATGGGTGAGTGGTTTTCCGTGAATAAAGTTATTTATCTATTGTTTTTCTCAAGTATTTCATGTGGATAATGTTGTTTTCAAGGTGGATTATTCAGTTACTTCAGAGGCTTGCTCGGGGCACGAGAAATGCGGATATTGATCCTAGGTTTGGACGGAGCCGGAAAGACTACAATCCTGTACAAATTGCAAGTTGGAGAGGTGGTCACCACAATTCCCACCATCGGTTTCAACGTAGAACAAGTCACATACAAAAATCTAAAGTTCCAAGTGTGGGATCTCGGCGGACAAACAAGTATTAGGTAATTTATAACAATCTGTAGGTTATATCTTATTGGTCACGGTATTGTGATGTTTACGATTGAAATTACAAGGCTCTTGGTTAGCACGATACTAATTATTGAATAATACCTGCACTACTACTGCTATGTAATCCTACTGTTAATATAAAGGCGACAGTTTGTGCCGTTGTGAAACGTTTGTGCGAAGGCAACACCAAAACATTGAGAGGTCTAGGCTGAAATTTTTCATGGATGTAGTTGTTTGCCTGAAAAAATAAAGGTTTTATACCAAAAAGGCATGCGAAACTGGGGCAGAAGCTAGTTTAAAATAAAACCTTTACACCAACAGGCACTTCTTCATTTGTAATGTAAAAAGATTATCCACTATCCTTCAAAGTACTAACTCCTTACAATTTTGTCTACTTACTAGGTATTTCCATTGTATTTCAGGCCCTATTGGCGATGTTACTATGGGAACACAGATGCTATAATTTATGTAGTGGACTCTGCTGACAGAGATCGAATAGGAATATCTAAAGATGAGCTGGTGCACATGTTACGGGTAAGTCACACAACTATTCAATAATTGATATAAATTATGCAAATGTACATTAAATACACTATATTCATATGCAGACTGCTACCCACATGAATCCTATATCCTGTATATATATTATATATTTACAGTCTGCATAATGTATGAAAAATTGATTGAGCTATGAGAGCTAAGCTTAAACTTAGTTAGCGTTCAGTCTGCAGCCCATATTACATTAAAAAAATAACTTGAAAGTAGAATATCTGTAAGGGTTACAAGGACTGAAACTGTGAGTCACCTGAGTGACTTTTCTCACAGTTTCTACAAAACTTATGCACTTTGTCCCGAACACTCCCCCTTCTGGGGCATGCCTCATCACATTTTCATTGCCGGGCTGCTTTACCCCAACTCGGTGCTGCTCTGTGCCCCTGCTATCCTTTTTCGAAAATGTGCTTTCCTCAGCGCGCCGTGATATATGCCAGTAGTTGTACAAGTACTGTCCATCTATATTTTTAAACTTAGGCAATCTGAAAACATAATTATAAGTATTGAAACAACGGGTATTTATCGCGTTTATTACCTATATTATAGTTTTTTAGTTATCTATATCATTTTATCAGTTATCCCTGATCCCGTGACCACGACAGCGTGTAAACCTGTTGAAACGTCGGGAAATAGGTAAATAAACGCGATAAATACCCGTTGTATCAATACTTATAATTACTGTCCATATTCCAGGAAGAAGAGTTAGCCAATGCAATCCTGGTGGTGCTGGCGAACAAGCAAGACATGGCGGGCTGCCTGACGGTGGCGGAGGTGCACCAGGCGCTGGGGCTGGACGCGCTGCGGGACCGCACCTTCCAGATCTTCAAGACTTCCGCCGTGCGGGGGGAAGGGCTCGACCAAGCCATGGACTGGCTCTCTAACGCACTGCAGGCTAGGAAATAAATTATTGTTGGTGAGTTATTGTTGTCGTTATATTAACGATTCTCGTATCTAGAATCCGAATTTATTCATTATAAACTGAATTAATATTGGTGTAACTATTTTATGATTTTATCACCGGAAAAAAGAAGGTCGAAAAAAAAATTCTATGGCCTCTACGCACCAAACCCAACTAACTGCCTGTTGATATCAGACTTGCACCTTCCATGAACTCCTTCAAATCTAATTTAAAGTCCCATCTTCAGCTGTCTAAAATTTTCCTTCATTCTCCTCTCTATCTTATTCAGATTCTTATTCCTGCTCCAACTGTGATCAACTTTTATCAAAATTTTATTTCTGTGGTACCTTCCTATTTTATTATTCTTATTTGTAGTTTTTCTTTAAGGATAGTTTTAATTTAAGTAGTTTGTATTGCATGCAATGTATTAAGTTTGTTTTTGTCCCTTCTCTATCCCTGGTTGCCTGGAAGAAATAATATAATAATCGCTGTAAGCGATAAGGCCGCCTATTGTACTGTTATTATGTGATATTTAGATATAAGGTGTTATTTTAAGTGCAATAAAGTGTTCATTCATTCAAACCCGCCCCGGCCCGCCCAACCCGCCGGGCTTATTTTGCAATTATCGTGCCGCCGGGCAAAATCATAGGGGCATGCTTTTGAGAGTGTTTATCGTCATGACTCACTTGTAATGACTCCATCGAGCAGTTTATTTTCTTCAAATTGAGTAACACTACTGTGACTATACTGAGTGAATGAGCGCTTCATGTGGTTTCTGCTTATAATTTGCACCACACCAAAACCTATAAAATATGTACCTATTTAATTATCTAGCTAGAGAATAAAAAAGCTTCGCATGGGTTTTAACTAACTCTAAAAATAACTAACAGGCTAACTAAAGGTTTCTCTGCCAATTCTTTAGTCTACAATCTACATACCGAAGCGACAGAAATCAAACACATCACTTTATTTCAACGTCTGTGTTTAATTTTGAGGAGATCCTCTTCTAAGTGTACATTAATGGTATTTATGGAAAGAGTTTTTAATTCTTGTTTTTCCGCGGGTGTCATAAAAGGCGTTTAAGGGATATTCACCGGGGCGGGCAGCAGCGCTTCCTGCAGAACAACTCTGTCACCGAACTGCGATCCCCAAGCCGCATATCCAGCGTGGGGATTATGGACATTACCCCATATGATAAAATAATAATACATTTATTGCAAAAAAGAAACATTACAATCACATCGTATAATTAATTTGTCTTACATTTGTAAATAAGTCCAGTACATAATAAGATTTCAGTTCAAAAGCCAGGCGCTCATCAGTGGTAGTAGGAGGCCTGCATCCTGCATGGATAAATTAAATGGACTAGCATAAGCTGTAGATGAAAGTATTTCTAACCAGCTTGTGCTCAGTATGGTCAGAGCTCGTCAAACTGTAACTAAAGAGGTTTTAACCTGTTTCTATGTTGTTCCAGGCTAAAGACAAACGGCGAGATCGAGGCGCGGACCACCGGCTGATGATGATATGTTCCATAACGCCATTAGAGTAGTACTTACGGTCGTCGCCGGATAGTTGTATTGTAGTGAAGGGAAGATATGTGTGTTGAGAGAAGATAGTCGACGTTTATTTAATGCAAGATCGGAGGTAAGTTTATTTTCATGCATTCAATCTGTCTCCGATATCCATTGATTTATGGTATAAGTACATACAGTGCAGTTGGCTACTATGTGTCTCAAGTTAAATGTATATTCGATAGACTTCCGTTTTTGGTTTGATGAACTAAATTTTTTGATAAAAAGTGAAATTCTATGTTCAGCTGGTATGTAGTTTTCTATGTACATATTGATCTTCGATTTCTCCGTCGATTACGGACAGATTTTGAAAATTCTTTAGTGATTGTCACAGAAATAATAATAATATAGATAACGATCCCGTGGTGGTTCTATAAAAAATGTATTCCAAGGGGATTATTAGGGATATTAGTATTTGTCCCGCAAAATATAAAAACAGTGTAAATAAGGGATTTGTAAGTCGGTTTTTCGTTTTTTTTTTAATAAATGAAATTATTAAAACTTTCGTCCAAGTATTAGGTAAACTGATTCTCCACTAAAATAATAATTTATTTAATATTACTTGATGTCTACGAAAAGAGTGTGTATGTTACTTAAACATTAACCCTAGATCACTAAACATTAGTCTCACAGGCGGCACGGTTCCCGCGCATTCGCTGTTTAGGTACGTTCCCGATACTACCCCACCCCGCCACGCTCAGTACCTTCCTAATTAGTGTTTTAGCACCCTGTGCGTACGCATTACGTACGTCAAGTACAATATTGGCGTTTTATTTTGTTAGTCAGAACGACTAATGTTTAATGACTGAGTAACTCGAAAATATGTTTAGTGAGCTAGGGTTAATATATATATATATATGTATAGCCGTACTTTTGGGCTATTCAGTAACGCGTATGAATGCCACAGTCAGATTATTGAGGAGTGATTGAATAGTTGCAATGATCATTTAGTATTTCCATATCATTTGCAATCCAGGAAATCCATTTATGATGTGATAAGATAAAATCATTAATGATGTTCTTGGATTCAGCGGACGTAACATGAAATTGTCTGAAGTAAATCTGCTTCTTTGTTCGAAAACTCCGGCGACGACGACACTGTAATAAAACAAGTTAATTTCCGTAGGCAGGAAGAGCCGGCGGATGTACCTATAGTTATAGTTACATTTTAATTAAATTATATATTATATTTTGTATCAGTGAGGTTCAAGCTATTATTTATAATGTATGCAATAAGTAAGATTCCAAATACAATATCATGTATTAATTTTATTGAATTTCTTATTTTATTGGTATTGAAATGGAAGGTTATCATTATCACTCACAAAATAACTACTGGAATAGAAATTAAATTATATAGCTACTCTACAGCACTTATAATGACGATCGATGTGGCGCGGTGGGCGAAGGTCCGCCTGCGACGCAGGAGGTTGCGGGTTCGATTCCCGCCTCGGAACAATTGTGTGTACGATCTGCAGATATTTGTTCCGGGTGTTCTGGTCGTTTTCTATTGTATAATAAAAAATATCTTTCTATGTAATGTATTGTATTATGTATATCAGTCATCTAGTACCCATAACACAAGCTCTGCTTACCATGGGGCTAGATGATGCTGTGTGAATTGTCGAGCATTATTTTTTTTATATTTTTATTTTTTATTATAATGCCCAGTGCTGGACGTACCTCCTAACAATGAGGGTGTTTGCCATAACCACCACACTTCGCGGATTCGTGATCGCAGTGGAGGTGTTAAATATCATAGAAGGCGCTGCTGCCCCTCCTCAGGGAGGTTCCCTGAGTCGTCTCTGACGACATCCACTGGTTGAGTTAGACGGGTCGATTCTAACGCCGCGACCGCTACGGCTCGAATAAATGCCTACAGTAGGTTTTTTAACCCCTTATTCATATATACTATAGTAATATTATAAAGAGAAAAGGTTTGATTGTTTGTTTTTTGTATTGAATAGGATCCGAAACTACGGGACCGATTTTTAAAATTCTTTCACCGTTGGACAGATACACTATCTCCGGGTGACATAGGCTATATTATATTTTAGAAATGTGAAATTCGAGTTTAACGCGGGTGAAACCGCAGGAAACAGCTAGTTTATTAAAACGCATTTCTGTTGAGGCTTACATCTTGCAGAACGATGCTGCCAAATCTCTCAGTAACCAATTTAAATTGTTACTGTTATTTACCAAATATTGAGTTTAAATATTGCATTTCGATGAGGTGTTTGCACCGACGACGGATTTGTCTCTGTGCTTTGACAAAGCGCCTTTGGGCTGCGCCACATTAAATGTATAATCCGTCACGGACATTTTGCACATCGTCGTAATGCCAGTACCTACAATTTATCTATACTAATATTACAAAGAGGAAAGGTTTGATTTTTTGTTTGTTTGTAATGAATAGGCTCCGAAACTACGGGACCGATTTGAAAAATTCTACACACTATCCCCGAATATTATATTTCCAAAAAAGTTAAGGATCCGTACTAAAACCGTGCGAAGCCGGGAAGGTCCGCTAGTTTAGTATATATTCGGGCACACTACGCGGAAGACGGATTATACGTTCAATGTGGCGCTAGCCTATATTGTCGCTAGTAAGTTGCCTAACTAGACAAAGCAACGTGATACGGGGTGTTCTTTTAAAGACATTCTCAAAAGGGCAGATTCTCACGAAGACAGATCCTCAAGGAAAGATTTAAAGATTAGTTATGCTATTCTCTTCAAAAACCAGAATGAAAAGCCTGGCCATTCCAGATGCATCGTCACTTTCGATCAGCTGAGATTCAGCCCGCCCGCCATTTCATTCGCGTGGACGTGGAAAATTACCTATAACACATTTTAACAAAAAATCTGCCCAATTCACGATCTGTCGAGTAGCGAATCTGCCGAATTAAGAATTTGTCCAATCTAGAATCTGTCCTTCACCGAACAAAGGATTTGAACTACCTTAGAATACTTTCAAAAATCCGTTCTTAGCTAAAGGGTTCTAAAGGTGCCTACGACCTTAAAGGAACCACCATGCAAAATTTCAACCCCGTAGCTCTTGTATCTTGATGAGTCAGTGAGGTTTTTCTCTTTTATAAATATAGATAAAAATCGTTGAAATGGTAGCACAGAGAGGCAGGCTACTTGTGATTGTTATATTAAGGCTGCATTAACCAATTTTGTGACAATTAAGGAAAGGACGCGATGTATGGGTAAGCAAACTAAAATCACAGCAAATATGTTCGACGTTCTTATTTAATTGAATAAAACCATAAAGTATAATGTAGTTCAGCACTCTTCCACAGTTCACGTTCGCCAGACTAACACTTAGTTAGGAAACTTGACTTTGCTTGGAATGAAGCAATTAGGGTCGACGGGGTCCGGCGGCTCCGGGATCACCGGGTCCGGCTGGAGGATGACTTTCATGGCGAAGGCCAAGGAGGCGAGGCCCAGGGCCAGCAAGGAGAAGAACTTCATCCAACATGTCTCGCATTCTTCTTCATTGGCCCCCGATGATCCTGCGGGAAATGGTAAAGGTAAGTATTACACATTTTGAGGGTGCAAAATGTTTTTATTATAACGAAGGCCTAGATTTTAAATAATGCAAAAGAAGTAACATTAATCTACCAACGCAACGGAATAATTTCACGGTCTTCCTTTTAATTAAGTTGCTATGTTTACATGAAAAAAAAACTTACGATTGAGCCTTTTAATCGGTACCGTTAAATTAAGTGCGATTTTTTTTACAATTTGGCGGGTTCGATTCCAGTTTCCGACAGGCGATTATTCAAAAATCTTTGAATGCAGTTTAAATTGTTTTTAAAATCAAAATGAAGTCTTCTTTCAGTATAATTGTCTATCTACAATATTTAAGAGGCCTCCGGAGGGACGAATTCTTCATACAAACGTAATACCAAAATGATTTCCAATTCAAGCATATTTCCACTATAATATTGTATTATTTGTATTAGAATAGTATTTATCTAGGTTCCTAAATAGTTATTTTTTTCAAAATACCTAAAATTAAATGAAAGCCAATCGCATTTTGCACATTTTTATGCGAAAATGGACAAGTTTTCTTGCTATTTGTTTCGTATTAAAAACAACAATATCTTACGTTTTATTTATTAAGGAACATAGCTTATATTGTCTTATTACAGAATAACAATACTTTGTGAAGAATACAAACAGTTTTCAGTCATAATTTTTGGTATTACGGAACAAACCAAATTTTGAACGGCTAATATTGCTATCGCGCACGCATGGGGCGCGGCGCAGGGGTTAAACAGGGACAGTGATATTCGGAGCGATTTTTGCAAGCGAGGGTCGCCGGTACCTTAAGGTTCTTTCCCTCCATGTGGCATGGCTGTGGAACGCCCTGTATATAAGTAATTAGGTACCTATCCAGATGAGGCTTGAGCATGAGTGTCTATGCGAACAAGATTTTTCTTCTAGGCAAAAAAAAAGCATAAAAAGCTTAGCAGCGAACTTGGCAGGCGCTTTTCCGTACTTAAAAATAGCCTATCAAAGACTGGTTACGATTAATTCCCCGGAGTAAAAGTTACCTAGTGCCCTTTTAAAATATCTGTTCTGCCGCTGGAGATTCAGAACGCCAAGAGAGATATTTTAGCTTTTTGTAAGAATTTCAGTTATTGTGGCATTAGGTCGTAAAATATAGCGCCTTGAATTAATGAATGCAAAGTCGACCGTTTGCTTTACTTAAACTTGTAGATGATAGCCGAGGTAGAGGCATGTGTGTGCTACAACGGACAGATAGGCAGGATGATAGAGTGGAGTAGGTTAGGAAGATCTATCATCATTGCCAATTGACAGCTACGGTTGAGTCGACAGCCGAGACCTATTTGGCTGTGTCAAGGCGTTCTGCGCGCCACAAGCTCTACAAACTACTCAATAATACTCACAAGCAGACAAAAGCACACAGCTTTACAATGCGATGCTTACACCGAGAAGATTTAGTTGCCATCTGTTTGTTTGGCAAAGCCAGCCTCGATCTTCGTGCGGCTGAAGACATATTCACATCAACAGGTTCGGATGGAAAACAATATGAGAGTGACAGTTGCTTTTATGCAAGAATCGATACAGAATCATAGAATCGATCTGTCTCAGGAAGCCTATTTTAATTCTCAATTCGCTATCGTGTTTCGTTTCGTTTTAATGTATTATACAATTTGGATCTCTCATTCGGTGTAGTTGTTAGAGGTAGGTAGGTACATCTATAGACCGACATGGCGACATTGAATTTTGTAGAGGATGCAAAGGATTGATATTATGGTGATGATGATACTTGATAAATGACCTTACTCGCGTTCCGTGGCAGTGATCTGTTCCGCCCGATGCAGGTGGGAGGGCATTTCCAGTTCCTCGGCTTCTCATCACCCATAGCGCGGTATATTCACTGATCTGAGACCGAGGTGCCTAGTCATGCTAATACTGAGTTATGGAAGGAGTGTGGTAGGTTATTTCATTTCGAAATTTCATGGCTTTTTCATATTTAACTGTTTGGCTTCGTATAGAAGAAGTAAATGGAAAATGTGAAATAGCTTTGTTTGAAATAATGATTATTAGTTTTGTTTTGGTCAGCAATACATTTTGCGCTGTTTACGTCACTTCGTTATTGTGGAACTACGCAGGTATTGTACAAAGAGAGTTCAATAAACTGCGGTATTTTATTCCCATTGTTTATGTCTTTGCTTTTTGACATATTTTATTATTGATTATATTTGAAGTATGCGATGAAGTTCATCAAGGAGGATATTTTATCTGCCCACCATCATCATCATCAGCTTGTCGTGGCCTCTTATATTTGGTGAAATGCTGTACGTACCATGTATGTATGTGATAGAGACACGTAGAATTTATGAACAAACCAATTTTCCAAATCTTTGTTTGAATATGTTTAAAACTGAATAGGTATGTGTGAGTTTTGAACTTTTTAATCATATGAAAAATGAATGAAAATGAAAAGTTTTTTATTTCTTTAGGCTTACAAATAAGCACTTAGACAGGTCATATTTTATACTATTAATTATAATCAAATAACATTATTTTAGTGTTCACTTAAATTTTTTGTCCACCAGTGGAAAAAGTGAAATCTGTAAGTTGTTAGATTTTGAGTTGGAGCAAAACTCGTTCCAAGCTTTTTTATCTTCTAGATAGGTAATCTAATATTTTGTAATAAGCTTTTTTACAAAGAATATGTTTCACAGTTTTTTTTAATTTATTTATTGTTAATTTTAGCAATAGATTGGCTACTAGTAGACTGTTTTTGTAAATGCTCTACATATTGTAAGTAATTTGTATGTGTGAAGTAAACATTAATATTTTTCTGTTGACAGATTGCCTTGCGTTTTATTAGCCCGTGAACCGCTGTACCACTCGGACGGCCTCATTACAAGTGCGCGGTTCGATTCCCGGGAATGCCGTGACGCGTCAACCGGTCAGCATTCCGAGCTCTTCCGATGCCACCGAATACTTCGATGATGGAGACGAATTATCGAATCTCGGTTTGTTAATTGCACAGTAGCCAATTTGAGGACGAATGGCCGAGCGTTTACTTTATAACAACATGCTAAAGTAGCTCTGTATGTGTCTCTGTGTTTATCTTTATTTGGTTTCTAACCTAATAAGGAATGACCCACGTCATATAGATACATATGATAGCGTTTAGGGTTAAAAATATTAGTACATTTATGGTACGTAGAATCTTAAATTCTAAATTACGCTTAGACACTAGAAAATTCTCTAAGATAATTTATAAAAACGCGTAGGACAATGGTCAAAAGGCAGTTACGCTCCCAAACACTGCCGATAATACAAAATGTTTATAATAAAGGTTACACAGTCTAATCATATTAGAAGACACTACTTTTAAGTATTAAATCAGGGCTGAACTTTTATCCAGTTAGAATACGTGCGAGGCTGCAGGTTAATCATAATTACTTCCAGAAGAGATAAAATTTTGTTTCCCCGGAAAGGTGGCCGTTATTAATAAGTTTCGCATGTCATGTCGCCGTACGTATAAATTGGGATGATCTAGCTCTGCATGGTAACTGTTTGATTCTCCACTTCATTATGCTTTTGGCATGCGTCGATTTATTTCCGTGGAGCCCGCTGAACCGCCGGCGGCCTATAGCCAGCCCGACACGAGCCTAGTTCGTACTAATGTTACTTGACGGTCGAATCCACTTTGGCTCGCCACACAGCATTCTTGGTTTTCGACAGCCAATGTCCATAAACAAAGCTTATGCTACTTCTTACGATTTCCGACACCTTTTCAAAGCATTCCTATATATGTTGCAATGCTTGCAAGTGATCTGCTGTTATGAGAAGATCTTGCTCTGTTTATTAAATACGCAATAGTGTAAGTTTATTGCCACCGTCTCCTACACCCATAGAAGTAGGAGTATCCATTAACCTAGCAACTTATGTCATCATGAGGCGTTTCTTCTCTGGTCTTAGATCTTGAAGGACCAGCTACGACAAGCTCCCGCCATGCAGCACACAATCTATTGACCACTGCTTCCGCGTATGGTTCTAGTTCTCGCCTAAGTATCTTCTGCTGATGAAAGTGTATGATATTTGTTATGTATTTAGATGTACGATGATAATATCTTAGGAATGAGTCATGTCTTTACAATGTCAACGTCGTCATATCACGCAAGAACCAACTCCAATAATAAAATATAACATTATCTGCATATTCCGCGCTGGCTGTACCTACCCACCATATTATGCAGGACATAAAATCCAAACTGGGTAGTTTATATCTAATCCTGTGCTAGTCCGTTTCCTACTCCTTGGTCTGCACTCAGCGAAGCAATGAAACCACTGAAAGCAGTTTCACAAACCAATAAAGTAAATTAACGACCTAGAAATTTCAAAACGCTGTCATTTATTGAAACTGCAATATTGTGTGCAGTTGCAATGATTGCGCGTCGCCTCGGCAGGTGCACCCGGCCCGCGCCCGACCCCGCCCTTATGCCGTCGGGATACGGTCCATAATGGACCGAAATTTGACAAATATGTAGAGAACCCTGCAAGGCATGTCTTGTACGAAATAGTTGATGTGACTTTACCATGTCTTGAAAAAGCTGATAGGCCGATGGGTGCTGATCGATTCTGAGTTGTAGCGGGTGGGTGTAAGGTTGTGTTTCGGACGCGGAGTTCAAAGTTTGGGGCTGAAGTGCGCGGGAGGGGCGCAGCCGTCGGACGGGTTGCGAGCGACGACCGGAGCCTGCGTACAGTCCTGCGCACAACTCGCTCATTAAAAGCCACGTGGTCGGCCGGTACTTTATCTTGATGTGGAGGAATTCACTTTTGAACTTCGCTATCTTTCATCTCGATTTCGTGCAATTTTGAGCAATATTCGAGAGCGGGTCATGGGGCGTTTACAGTGGCTCTGTTGTTGTTTTTGTTTTTGCTTTTATAACTTTCTTTTCCTTAGATCTAATCGAAGCTTATCTTAACATCTTTCCTATATACCTATACCTATAATTTCCAGATGTATTGCTGATGTATAAAGCAAAATCAGGTCGCAGGCTACAAATGTGGTCAGGTCACATATTTTTTCTATTTATAGCTATGTATACTCTACTTCATTGAAGAACTCGTCAAAATGACTGTTTTCATTTAAATTACAAACACTAACCGCCTTAATATTACAAACCCCGTCCCCCACAAAGGGCGGTCTCCACACCGTTTTCGGCAGGAGTGTACAGGGCCAAGTTCTGGGCACGAGTCTTGTAAAGAATTTATAGGAGAGGCGGGCGGCGCGGGCCGGGCCCGACAGAAGTGCCTCGCGCGAGCCCGCAGCGCACGCGCACGCGGAAAGTAACAGTGCGACTGTGCAGTGTTGTGTTGTGCGGAGCCGACGCAGCCCTAATGGATGGCTAGGTAACCACGACAATACATACGGCTGCCTCTACAGACACCGCACTTGTTCGCACGCCCATGGGAACGTGAAAGCCGCTTTTTAATGTATTGTTTATGCTTTAATTTGATATTGTTTCATGGGGTTTGTTTTTGTTGATGACTTTTAGTCGCGAGCTTTGAACTCGTGAGGTGAAAGTTAGTGTTAACTACCCCAATTATAATTAAAATTATAATTCTTAGTAACGTCAAACTTATTTTTACAGTTAAAAGCTTTTATCTCTACTTAGACCCAAACTCTCCATCATACGTATTTATGAGAGCCTCGTTTATTCTGTAATAATTACCTGATGCCTACATATTGCTCTATCTGGCCTCCAAGTCAAGGAATATCTAATTACTATACATAAGAAATTAAATAACTATAATTCGTCTTAATTTTTATTAAATATTCGATAATTGTTGCGAAATAGCAAACGCCGTTGAGCATTTTTTGTAGAGCCATTTGTGTGAATGATTTATGACTACAATTGAAACTTTACTTACGTCGACTCTAATACTACTTCTCATTGAATTTTGATCTGATGATATCACCTTTCATGGATATCACCATACATATTATTAAACTCTTAAATAAATATCAAGTTCAAGCATCAAGCAATCCGTTACAGAAAGTACAAATTTTTTTTTAATGCATCTGTGAACCAAAGACCACCCTCGCATAGCTTTTATAACAAGAAGTTATTTTTTTTGTATTTTTGTATTTATTCAAAGCATTACAACTATTTTCACAGGTATCACCTAATACAATAGTGTAGTCAACTTAATTAATCGCTAGCATCGAATTTAATAAAACTAATAATCAAATATACACATGTCAATGAGCAAAAGTAAACCAATATACATGTCAATAAGCAAAATAAAATATAATCACAAATGTCCTCAATAAAAATAATGCAATACCTCAATGAGCAAAATAATTCAATACCTCAATGAGCAAAATAATTCAATACCTCAATGAGCAAAATAAATAGATATAAAAAATATGCGGGTGGCTAAAGTAAAAACAGTACCTAGGTACCTTACACCTACCTACGAGTACTAGGTAGGTTGGTATCGGTACTGTCATGTAGGGCGGGAGTCACGTTACCCCCCTTACCTCATATGCATTTTAAAACCGTCATTAATATGGATAGCTGTAGCTAATAAAGGTTTTAATTAGGTAACTCTATATGATTATTTACCGGTTGGAAAACGATATTTTTTATGATCAAGTCCAAGGTTATACTGACTCTCACTTAGCCAAAATACTGCACCATTAAAAATCAGTAAAGCAAAGCGACTGCCAGTATTCGAAAGTCACGATCTATTGGACAGGTCTGGGTTTAAGCTATTCGGTCTCCCAGCTTGCAACACTTAACTTTTCAACACCCTAGTACTAACATTACGTACCTAGGTACGCAGTACTAAAACAAGCTACATAACGAGTTAGAACACCTAGATTCTATCCCAGGTGATTGTTGTGGAATTCCTAGGTAAATAGTGGAGCTAGCCTGCATTCCACCGCGGGACAGCTACAACTAAAGATTGACTTTAATTGTGCCCAGGCATACTGAACTCGGCAAGCTTACTGCACAGACGTTAAATATCGCAACAGTTTACTATTAGGTACGTACATTTAGAATTCCTGAAACTAAAAATTCCTACGCATAAAAGGAACAACATAACTTTCTCGTTGCTCAGATAATTCGATTTCTGGGAAAAGCCGCCATTTCATAAAACATTGCCATTTCACGAAATGGCGCTTGCTTTCCAAATACCCTTCAATATCTGCCCAGTCAAACGGCCGGATGCATATGCAAGCATAGAGCTTTATTCCGACATCAAGTTGATGTATGTGATCTGATTGCGCGCCTATCGGCACAAGTGGAACGACCGTTGACCTCCTCACATAAATGAACTCTTTCGTTCCGAAGCCACATTTGGTTATTCAATTTCTTTGGTCACAGTAACAAATTGGACCACAGAATATTAATGATAGCGGGATATACGATAGCCCTTCGCTAGCTAGCTTGGGAACTTCTGATTTTCTGTTTTTCTTGATAATGTGTTTTCATTTCTTTTGGTCAAGTGTGTCATCATTAGCGTAGGTTAGCGGGCGTTATGCTCGAGTATACGCCTTAGGGATTAAAAGTATTTTTTCTTTTTAACTCCGTTATCATCAACCAGTAGGTCGAAAAAACCGAGTCTTTATGTAAGACGAATGTCTTGTGATTTGCCCTCTTACATAAAGACGAGTCCGTTATTGTAACGTACACATAATCTAATCCACGTTTATTGTTATACCTAATAAATAGAGCACAAATAGAGAATAGGTAGTGCCAAAATAAAATAAATAGCCTCTTTGGTTCAAGAAATAATGACCATTATGATGACTAGCATAGCAAATGACGCTAGAATGGCAATCAAGCTAGCGTACACATGACCGTACTCAAAAACTTAAATTATAGCCACGAACTTACAGAAAAATCCACACAGCATAATCTAGCCCAAAAACAGAGCATAAATAGCGTTCGAGCTATGAATAATACGCAAACTGCTCGTGCTTTGCCAATTTTCTGGCTCAAGAGGTAAAGTATAGCCGTTATTGGGTTTTCATAACCCAAGTTTTTGCGGCACACGCACTAATGCGCTTTTGATTAGTGTCAAGTCCAAAAAACTTGCGGGATTCGTCGCCGCAAATTCGTTGCAAGTTTTTTTGTACTGGGTTTATTTGCCAGGCTTTTGTCTTCAGATCTTGCATTTCTATATTGGTTTTCTGTCCTGCGTCGTCGAAAATGTGTTATCTGATTCTACGATGCTCTTAGACTCTATCTAAGCTTTGTATTTTATTTTCAATGAACTAGGGGGACCCAATGATAGATATTCCTGTGGTAGGCCGAGAGCAAAAACAAATAATTGGAGAGCGGTTATAAGTAGCCCATGTCAATGTCCTTATAATATTAACAATAACCATTATCATACGAATAGCTACTTAGCTAAAACCAATATGTAAACTTCACACTTTGCTCAACGTCTTATCAATTTATGATAATAGTTGTACTGTTCACACATTGGTTGGTCACCTCTAAATAACTGATATTCCTTACGCTGCTGGTAGCTACATAACTACCCTACTTCGTTAGTAGGAATTATTCTAAAGGTGCTTAAAGATCATGAGCAGCCTAAGCTACCACCATGAGTAGTCACTTCACAAGCTGCAGTTATTTCTAGGGTGGCTGCTTATAGGTATTCTATGAGAGATTTTACAGGGTCGTACAGAAGTATGTCGTGAGTTTTGAGTTTGGGTTTTCTATTCTTTCTGTCCAAAAATAAATACCTAATGTGACACTTTCACAAGGTCAAGTTCATTGTTTCCAACGATACCCACTTACATCAATGTTGATGCAGATTTTGCACCTCTATAACATGATGATCAACAGCCTTTACTGATCCACTGCTGGACGTAGTGCTCCCCTGATAAGCACCTTATTAGCTCTTGACATTAGATAATGCCAATTAATGATATCATTCCGTCGCTGGGCATGCGGCTACGTCTAAGTTCATACCAAATATTAATATTCCATCGTGCTAATTTAAATTATACCTTGTATTATATGGGATAATACCAGTAGAGACCAAGCTACCGGGTACGATTACTCCTATGTTAATTTGTTTGTGTCGCCCTCTGAATGTCGCCTCACGAAATACATTATAAATATACTTGATACCACTTAACTTGACACGCCGCCATCCGCATCGTCCTCTCGCGAGCCCTGATCACTGTTTCAATCATCCTCAAGCGCTAACCTTTAGTAAGACGATTACCATTTTGTATTTTAATGCCGCGCATATTTTCCACTGGGGACTTAAAAAAACCATGGGGTTCTATTGATTAGAGGTAATGGTTAAAACTTCGTAGATCGATTTATTTCTTTGATTTTACAATAAATTTGAGATGTTGTGTTCAATATAAGGCAGAATCTTCCTACTGCATTACATACCCTTAAATAGCGTAGCTCGACATATCTGAAGTTTCATTTTTTGCCATAACATTTTCTGATGGGAACATCTCCAAGCAAAAACCCATGGGAAGTACTCTTCGAAAGTGAAAGTCTAATACAATGTAGTGTGATGTGAGAAGCTCACTCATTCAACAACATTTGTCTCGAGTGATGCCATCTTTCGACGAATGGGAATAAATTGAAAATTAAATTCAATCAACCCATTACTTGGATTGATTGATTGCTTCCGCCATTTATCTGGCCGGGCAATGTTACTGGTGCCTTGGGGAGACTGCTGTTGGCCGTTTGCTGTAGAGCTCGACATTGTTATATTCAATGGTTTCTGCGTATGCCAGTAGATAACATAAATGTCTGTAGGGTTGTATGAAAGGTTCCATAATAGAAAATAGGCAAAGAACTCATTTATTTCTTACAAGCTTCTACGCGCGGCTTCGCACGCGCTTTCAAAGTAACCTTTGTCTGTCCCCGGAATATTGTTTACCGTCCTGCCAAATATCATTAATATCCGGTCTGCCGTTTAGGCGTGAAGGTAACAGACAGAGTTACTTTCGCTTTTATAATATTCAAAGTATGGATAGATATCTGTATTATTATTTCTTTCTAAAGAAAATACTCTAGCAGTGAACAAGGTTGATCATTATGTTTTTGTCCTTATAATACTTGATTAAGGCCTCCTTACGCCCATTCATAAATGCCTATGTTATTGATCGAGGCTGTTTGGATTATGTTTGGTTTATAACTACCGCCGCGCCGCAAAGTAACTCAGTTTGTGTTGTGAGCATTCCGTGCGCTTTCTAAGGCTTTGCTCGTAAAGCAGTAAACCTTTCAATAAGGACAAGATAAAGGGGCACCGTCAGTGTGCTTAACTAGCGGCAACAACGTCCGGTTTTAGCAATTTAGTGGACACTCGGCGTGGCGTGCCAAGGGTCAGCGAGGGTTTATTACTTGGAGACTAGCGGAGTTAGCTGCTCAGATACATGCTATGTCTTCTGAGTCTATTGTTGTCGCCACCTAGCAGGAACTAAGACTTATAAGGAACAGATTCTATAGAAATTGCAAGCAGGAATGGCCCATAGATTTACATAAGGAAGTACACGCATTAGATACGGCAGGATGATGTTGAAGCAACCTCGGTCTGCCTTCCATTTGTTATTTACGCCCTATAGGGCTCACATTTTGATACTTATCGACATATAACTATGAGGAATTAATGACAATGTGATGACAACTATAAATATATTGAGTAACTGAAAGGCGGTCAGCCCCCGTAAAGTAAAAACATATGTAACTCATTGAACAAGTAATAACTGTTATGAAATCTGTATCATTGTACTCTGGAATGCAGAGGGATGCATAAATCTGGCGTCGGTTGTTTTTGTGCGTTTTTGGATGCCTCTCTGTCAGGTACACCCGCCCTCCTCGCGGGCACTCGACGCGGGAATTCACCAAATATTTCGATCCTTGGAAATCCGGGTCTTCAAACAAATTTTGTAATTTATGAGTGCATTGAGCTGCAAATATTTGATTAAAGATTAAGAGCCGGGCGCGCCGGACCGCTTTAAGGAAACATTTCAGAAAACAATGTTATAGGGTCAGACCAATAAAGTTCTTATTATTCAATTTGGCTTTTGTCATTGTCAAACATTGGATGATGCCGATGACTGATGATCTCTGCTCTGTAAGCATATTTTTTATGGTTATCTAGCTAGGTAAGGTATCCTCATAATACGTAGTATGATCGAAACTGTCCATTCCTTTTGAAAATGCTGGTCGCCCTAACAAGAAGCAGCTGGAGTGTAGTTTGCCCGGGGGCGGGGGCGGGGGCTAATTGACTTCCAATGATATAATCTCGACCATCTCATCATTTAATGATCCCTGAGAGGAATCCTGTGTCGATGATAAATCGATAAATTGTAAATGAAAACGTGTAATGATAAGGTGGAATAAATACCAACTCCAAGTCCATGGGCATTGACAGTATTAGGTATTTGATTCGAATACGTACCGACCTTCATGTTTGAATAAACATAGGGCGGCTAACGTTGTTTTAAATCTGTGTTTTTTTCTCTCAGCTTAGCCATTTGTACTATGTATGTACATACCTATATTTTTTATTTCGATATAATATTTTTATTTATGTACATTTTTAGTACAGCAAAGTTTTCATTCATTGCTTTTTACTTTCCGTCAGACCAACTCCTCACTTCCCTGGAGAAGTTCCACGATGCTCTTCAAGCCTCCAGGGTTAGGTTTGATCTAAGAAACAAAATGTAGAGCTTACTTTAGTGATTTGGGCAATTTTCTCCTTTAGATAGGTATAGGTGCATAAAGCTCCGGGTGTAACAAAGTAACCGCGATATTTTACGTAACAAAAATATCTCACTGGGGAATCAAGGCTCTTTCAAAACGCGAACAGGATAATTATTTTGGAATCTACGAGTATTATCATATTTCTAAGAAGTTATTCCAATTAGAGCGAGATTCCTCGAACACACACATAGAGCAGCGGGTCAAATTATCTTCAGATTTGAACGGCCTCACGCAAGTTGCTCTCAATACATATAGGGATATTAGTAGGTTAAAAAAAACGATTTTTAATTCCCTAATACCTATTTACTCTGTTTTTTAAGTTTCGCGGGACAAACACCATAAAATGAGATACCTGCCCCCATAAAATGAGACCATTTCAACATAGAACCTCCTCCTTTTTTTAAGTCGGTTGGAAAGGACTATCGAATCTTTGTGCTTCAAACTAAGGACTAGAAACAAACCCCTTAGTAAAAACGGTGATTCAGAGTCCGGATAAAATTGTTTCAACGATAAAAATACATTAAAAAAAATAGTAATTTTTTTAGTATTAGGTATTTGTGGGTAACAATTAATGCGAATTACGTGTATGATGCCTTACTTGCTCTAATTTGATTAATAAAGAGTATTTTTTTGGTTAAATCATCAAAGGCGACACAAAACCCGTATTAAAAGCCGATCTTAACATCAAGCAGGTTTCAGCCACCCGAAGTGTTGTGATCAAACACTTTATCAAGTCGTGTCGGGTATCCTGCGAACACGAGATCATGTTTAATTAAAACAGACGGAAAAAAACGTCGTAAAAACTGACGCTCAAAAATGAACATGACTATTGATATTAATATGCCTATCGTTTTTTATCGAATACGTAAGTTTAATAGGTGGAAGATTAGCGGCTAGAGACACCTGGCCTAGCTTTCATAATAACATTTTTGAATAGTATGAAAGACAGTTTTAGAAACTATTAAGAAGATACTCGTACATTTTAATGTACGAGTTCTGCTCTATAGATAATCTGCTTTATTACTATGGCTGTAGCCCTTAAGTTGACTGACACGACGCGACGACGACATACGCTTTAGTACCTACTTTAACTAGCCCTGCAGGCACAAGGCATGAAAATACATCTACATTGTAAGTGCAAACCGTTGCCGTACATGCATGTGTCATAAATGCCACACTCCAAAACCTTTATACCTAAATCGTTCTGGAGGTTTGATTTAAATACCTATTTTGTTTTGTCATCTCAAAATAAACCAAAGAAAATATTGAACAATCAGATAAAACAAACCTTTATGCAAGTACAAAAACAATGGGCTCTCGGACAAATTGGTGCGTTCGTATAATGAGCGGCGCGGGCGCAGGCCGGCGCTGAGTGATGGCGGCGCGGGGCTACCGGTGTGTGCTACCGGGCTCCGCCGCGCCGCCGGTTGCGGGATGATGGGCCACTCACTGCTTCCTTGTCTCACCACAGAGCATGGATGATTATTTTGACCACCGCTGTACCACGGTGGGCGAAGGTCCGTCTGCGACGGAGGAGGTTGCGGGTTCGATTCTCGCCTCGGGGTTTGGTGTACCATCTGCAGATATTCGATAATGATACTGTGTGGATTGTCCAGCATTATTTAATGATTATTATTTGTTCCGGGTGATCTGGTCGTTATCTATGTATAATAAAAATATCTATGTATCTATTGTATTATAATATGTAAATATAGTTGTCTAGTAGCCATAACACAAGATATGCTGCTTAGCTTGAGGCTAGATATGTTGTGTGAATTGTTCAGCATTATTTATTATTCCACGCTAAATTACCTACAAATGCGAAAATAGTACCTACCTCTTGTCACGATCAGTTTAAAATGACAATAATGAGGCCCCAGGGACTATTATATTTTGGTACTGTTTGTGCGAGAGCTCGCCACAGTCGTGCCGGTCTGTCGTCCTTTCGGACTATGAGAGTGAGGGAATAGAAAGAGCACCTAAGAAATTAAATAATATCACAAAAATGCTTCGACATCGACGGAACTTGACGTCTCGTAGCGCAAGTGGTAGCGCATTCCCGTACTGAGGGTGGGGTTGCGGGTTCAAGTCCCGTATGAGTGGATTTGTTTTATTTGTTAAATTTCATAAGAACTTCCCTAAGTGTGAGGGGTTACGCACTATAATAACAAAAAACCTGAGAGTGCATGTGTGTTTGCGAACACACTTGCGCACTGTTATATTGTATTTCCTGCGCGCAAATATTTAGTCTTAGTTGGAAAGCCGTGGCCAAAATCCGGCTCTACGAGTAAGAACAAAATCATAATCTCTTGACGACTAATTAGCTGGTTGGTTAGAAATATCAACTAAACTTTGCGGAATTTTACTTCTCTGACTATAAAAGAACCGTTTATTAAAACTCAACGCTTTTCATTTAAAAATCTAATAACAACATTACTATCACTTCCTAGCTAGGGTTTGTTTGAAACATTTTGAACTTTAAGATCCTCTGTACAACATGTTTGCAATAAACATTTGAGTATTTGAGTTTATTTATTAAACGCTCCTGCTGATCAAATTTCTTACCAACCTACAAGTTTCAGCAACCATTGATTAGTCAATTTAACTTAAATTTATGACAGGCTCGCCCTTAGAAAATCGTTAGCTTTTAATTACCTACTCATAGTTGATTACATCCATCAACTACTGTTTGTCTTTACTGGTAGGTAGATACCTCTATTTTGCTACCGATCAGCTTCTGTAACAGTAAGTACACGCCCAACTAACCTATCAGCAATGTGTATCTACTCGTAAAATCAGGTTAGATATGAAATCTACGGAATCCTTTTAGTCAATGTATGTAGAGATTTTATGCACAAGCATGACGGAATCCCACCGTAGGCCTAGTTATTCAAACTAGTAGCTCACTCGGTCGGTTCGCTAGGGCGCAGGCAAGTTAAAGTCCCGTTCCCCAACTCAACCCGTTGACCTAAAGGTGCTCAAAGGCACGACGTAGTTTACCAACTGCAAACTAAAATAAAAATCAATTACCGAATTATTTCGGTGCATCATTTTGAGGCGAGCTTCGACATAATTCAGCACCTGATGCGTGTCGATAATCATCGTCTGCAGATCAGAATGTGCACCGAAATTACCGAGACCGCATCAATTTCATCTCAATGCGTAATGGCTTTTGGCCAAATGCTGTGAGGTGTTTCGGGTCGTGTTTCGAGCTCGTAGTGAATAAGCTTTGCCGTGCAAACTTTGATAATAATCCTGACCAATTTACACACGCCTGCAGCATCTTTTAGCTCCGAATTACCTCGAGCTTGTGTTATGGGTAGCTACCAGATGCACAATTTGAACTAGGATCTGACTCATTCGCCTATGGTCTATCCCATTGGTCCAATAATTGCGAGGAGTTTTCAAGGCGTGAGAGGACGTGGCGCCTACTTGCCCGATGGGCCGTGGTAGAGACAATGCTCGAACCCCGGTCAATGTCAGGCTTCGATGCGTGCCCGTTTCACTCGGGTCTTCAACTGCAATTGCTATGTACCTAGATGTAGGTAGGTTTGAGAGTGAAACTGCAATCAGTGTGATGTGACTTAACATGAACTGAACCGGAACAGTATATTGCATTAGCTTTTGTTATTCTGAGTTTGTGACTAGGGCTTTGCTATATCTATTCGGCCAGGCTCGTCTGGGGTCATACTGCAACGTGTTCAAATGATGTTAGAATTGAAACATTTAATGCATAACTAGCTGCGCCCGTCGACTTTGGCCCCGTGGAAATCTATTTGTCAAATGGTTTAAATGATAAAATCCGTGTCCTGGTTCTAAGCTACCTCCCCACCAATTTTCAGCCGAATCGGTTCAGCCGTTCTTGAGTTATAAATAGTGTAACTTACACGACTTTCATTTATAATAGATGTCAAATTATACACGTATAAATCAAATTAAATTATACATATACATACGTTGTTGTTATAGTAGAGTTGTCTATTGTTAAAAACTGTTCCATCTTCAAATGCAATAAGCCAAGCATGTTGTTTCGAAAAGTTCGGATAAAAAATGTTTGAAATTAAGTAAGCCATTCGCAGTCACTTACAGACCCGTCGCGTCGTATATTTTTAACTACTTACAATTTAACTGAAAAGTTTGAGATATATATAGACCGATTCATAACGGACAGCGAATCAATAAAGTGGATCGGTTTAATCTAAAGTCAGTTAAACGGGATATTTTACCATGATTTGATTTTTGAGTTGTCCAATATCCGTGATCATGGCGCATGGAACTGTGCCGAAATATTGGAAAACTCTAAAACCAAATCATGGTAAATATCCCTTTTAAATGACTTAAGTGTTAATAACCATGATAGTTTCAATCTGTTTGATACAGAGAATCCAATCTTCACCGCGTGCATACCACCGAGATAAGTGCCGCCCGCTCGAACGGATAAATAATTTCAAAGCAAGGATTAAATTAAATAAAGTCGCCAGCCCGCAACCGTGTCCTATCTGAGTTATCGCTCCGCCATAAATATGCCTTTCCTATTAAGGTTCGAATAGATATTATGGAATGCAAATAGACCTGAACTCAAGCTCAAGGTCTGCATTCTACTTGCACAGCTACATTTGTAAGTACTTGTGAGGTTTAGCGTGTGTGTGGCTTTACAGTCACTCACGGAAATATTTAAACGAATATAAGTCACAGGCATTAGCTAAAGACAAAAATGCATATTTGGCGTTTTTGTCTTTTAGCTGAGATGAGTAGATGCATCATCGACTACGAGATGCATAGAGCTATTTCGTCTGTAAAATTTGGTAGTGCAGAACATTTTGACGACCGATGTGGCGCGGTGGGCGAAGGTCCGCCTGCGACGCAGGAGGTTGCGGGTTCGATTCCCGCCTCGGAACAATTGTGTGTATGATCTGCAGATATTTGTTCCGGGTGATCTGGTCGTTTTCTATGTATAATAAAAAAATATCTATCTATGTAATGTATTGTATTATGTATATCAGTTATCTAGTACCCATAACACAAGCTTTGCTTACCATGGGGCTAGATAATGCTGTGTGAATTGTCCAGCATTATTATATTATTATAAAATTACTCCTTCTTTTGCTAGGATTTGATGTTTTTGTTTTTTGTCTAGTATAATAATGTTGTTTAGTATTGCCGCCAGTTATTTATTTTCATTTGCTGATATTCTCATAACGAATAATTTTGTTTTCTTTTGAGACACCTATATACGTAATGTGTAGGTAGGGTATAAGTACTAAGTACCCTGAGTAGTTTTCTAGATGAAAGTTTAATACAAAAATGCAGTTATTCGCTATAATGTGTCAGCATCAGCATTCCACATTCCATTCCTTAGCGGTATCAGCCAGCAATTGTATAAGTACGTACGTGCCTGGGACAGTGTAATCATTCCCGGTGCATGCGTCTCCCCCGGCGGACCGGGCCCACTTGGACTTACGATGGGGACGTCGAATCAAACTGAGCATTTTGATTGATTTCTTTAGCAAATGCTTGACGCGTATGGTGATACAATAGAATATATAACTTTATTGCACCATCAATACAGAAATAATAATAATAAAGGAACGTTTATAACTATATCTAGTGGCACAATCGGCGGCCTTATCGTTAACAGCGATTTCTTCCAGGCAACCTTTGGATGGATAGGATCGGTACGTACATATGAATGCTGCCGGTGGTGTAAGTATTGTTCATATTATTCGTATCTTGTGTATCTTGTTCAATTTTATTTGACCCCAACCAAAATACTCAATGGTCTACTCTTGAAGGGTCGTCGCCCGGTTTCCAGCGAATCGAGACATGTGTATAATACTCAATGGTCTACTCTCGAAGGGTCGTCGCCCGGTTTCCAGCGAATCGAGACATGTGTATAATACTCAATGGTCTACTCTGGAAGGGTCGTCGCCCGGTTTCCAG